>OX442423.1:4383004-4623004 GCA_949361645.1 Spongilla lacustris | reverse complement strand
AGGACTGAACCTGTGCCAACCCTCAGAACTTTGTGTGTCACACTGGAGGCAGTGAAATTGAAAGGGATGGCTACTGAGCTGCTGTACCAGTGTGCTCATTTGAACAATGAGATACAGCCTGCAATTGAAACATTCTAGGTTAATTAGGTTGCATGTCACCGTCAATTTAAGACTAGCATGATTCTTCATTTTTGGTACACAGGTTGTGTGAATTCTCGTTCCATTGATCACTGCATTGTCAGTTTCAGCCATTATGGCATTTGTTTTGCATTTAATGATATAGTGCATGCAGTGGCATATAAAAGCTGTGCATGTTCTCTACAAGTTCAATTTAGTAGAGAACAAAGTACTTGAAGTATAACCATTCCTCTCTCCTGCCACTACCTCCACCCTATGTCGCAACTTTTGTGTGTGGCTGCTCTGCCAATCACAGGGACACTTTCCATGTTATGAACTGTAGAGGCTAAGATGGCTAAAACAACCCAAACATGATTGATGATTAGCTAACCCTTAGGCTGGTAATGCATACACAGCCTGCAGTACAGGTGTAATCGTTTCATGCCACACCCCTAAAATTAGCCTGTTACGCATGCTAATACCCACACTGTGGTCAAGCGCAACGCGGATGATTATCCAGCCAGTTTGACCGACTTTGACGTATAGATACGGACATGTACTCAATCATCCCTGGTAGTAAAAACAAGTTAAAACCAATGATACGAAAAACATTATCTCTGGAAAAGCGTAATTAATAATCGACACCGTACCGTATAAAAGATATTGCACTTTTCAGTCTTTTTGTATGCAATCTCCTCCCCCTCCTTAGCTTTACAATGTATGAATTGTTAAGTGGTACAATTTATTAGTGCAGCTAGCCCCTCCCTCCCCCCCTCCCCTCCCCCCCTCCCTCTCGTTTTTTGGATCCGCGCGCCGCTGCACGTGAATACAATATTGCTTTTTCACACTCCTGTGAACCATGCAGCAGATGTTGTTGGCAAGACCAAAGGCAAAATAGTCGGTTCAAAATATCTGCCCTAATGAAATTACATGTAAAGTCACTACATATCTATAAGCAGCAGCACCAATGGTATCCAAATGGTTGCTTCAAAATAGCCAACCTGTGTGCAGATAATTTCCATACAAACCTCGAATAACTTTGGTACTCACAGTAATAATTATTTATTAACACATGACTTACAAATTCATAATAATTACAAAACCAAGTTTACCTGATATACATTGTATGTATTCACTGCATTAATCATAACAGTATCCAGCATAAGGTGACAAGGAATAATAGTAAGCATGTTATAGAGTGCAATGCGAAAGTTGATACTTACAGGCTGCATTGATCATAATAGTATCCATGGTGACAAGGAATATGTGGGCATGTTAAGGTATAACATCATGAAACTTACTAACTGCATTGTTCATAATAGTATCCATGGCAGGGGCGGATGCAGGAATTTGGTGAGGGGGGGGTCCGACATGAATAATTGATGAGGGGGAGGGGCGCGCGTGAAGCGCGCGAAAAATTTTGTGGTGTGCATTCCTATTTTTCCATACAGGGGGATTGTATGTACGCTACGTGTATTGACACGTGTAGTACGCTAATATACATTAATTATATTCATATACAGGTTCGGGGGGGGGGGGGGGGGGGGGGGGGGGGGGGGTCCGGACCCCCCGGACCCCCCCCCCCTGCGTCCGCCCTTGCATGGTGACAAGAAATAAGTAGGCATGGTGCGGGGCAATGGGAAATTTGATACTTACCGCAAACTGCATTGTTCGTAATAGCATCCATGGTGACACGGATGTTAAGGTGCAATGGGAAATGTGACATCATTGATTGATACTTACAGGCTGCATTGTTCATAATAGTATCCATGGTGACAAGGCATAAGTAGGCATGATAAGGGGCAACAGGAAATGTAACATCATTAATGCTTACAGGCTGCATTGTTCATAATAGCATCCATGGTGACAAGGAATAAGTAGGCATGTTAAGGTGCAAAGGGAAATGTAACATCATTGATACTTACAGGCTGCATTGTTCATAATAGTATCCATGGTGACAAGGCATAAGTAGGCATTTTATGTGCAATGGGAAATGTAACATCATTGATACTTACAGGCTGCATTGTTCATAATAGTATCCATGATGACAAGGTATAAGTAGGCCATGTTAAGGTGCAATGGGAAATGTAACATCATTGATACTTACAGGCTGCAGTGTTCATAATAGTATTAAGGCCGGCATAAGTAGGCATGTTTAAGGTGCAATGTAACATCATTGATGCTTACTGTCTGCATTGTTCATAATAGTATCCATGGTGACAAGGAATAAGTAGGCATGTTAGGGCACAATGGAAAATGTAACATCATTGATACTCACAATCTGCATTGTTCATAATACAATCCATGGTGACAAGGAATAAACAGGCATGTTAAAAGGTGCAATGGGAAATGTAACAACATTGATACTTACAATCTGTATTGTTCATAATAAGAATACATAAGCATGTTAAGGTGCTATGGCAAATGTAACATCATTATAATTGATACTCACAATCTGCATTGTTCATAATAGTATCCATAGTGACAAGGAATAAATAGGCGCGTTAAGGTGCAATGGGAAATGTAACATAATTCATACTTACCTCCTGCATTGTTCATAATAGTGTCCATGGTGGCAAGGAATAAGTAAGCATGTTAAGGTGCAATGAATCTTTATGAGAAATGCAACATCTTTGATACTTACAAACTACATTGTTCAAAATAGTATCCATGGTGACAAGGAATAAGTAAGCATGTTAAGGTGCAATAAGAAATGCAACATCATTCATACTTACCTCCTGCATTGTTCATAATAGTATCCATGGTTACAAGGCATGTTAAGGTGCAATAAGAAATGCAACATCATTCATACTTACCTCCTGCAGTGTTCATAATAATATCAGTAGTGACAAGGAATAATTAGGCATGTTAAGGAGCAATGGGAAATGTAACATCATTGATACTTACAAACTACATTTTCATAATAATATCCATGGTGACAAGGAATAAATAGGCGCATTAAGGTGCAATATTAATGGGAAATGTAACATCATTGATACTTACAAACTACATTGTTCAAAATAGTATCCATGGTGACAAGGAATAAGTAAGCATGTTAAGGTGCAATGAGAAATGCAGCATCCTTCATACTTACCTCCTGCATTGTTCATAATGGTATCCATGGTGACAAGGCATGTTAAGGTGCAATGAGAAATGTAACATCATTCATACTTACCTCCTGCATTGTTCATAATAGTATCCATGGTGACAAGGAATAAGTAGGCATGTTAAGGTGCAATGGGAAATGTAACATCTACCTCCTGCATGTTCATAATATAGAATCCATGGTGACAAAGAATAAGTAGGCATATTAATGGACCATAACATTTATTCCTGTAACCGTTTATGAACAATGCAGGATGAATGCATGGTGTTACATTTCTCAAATTGCACCATTACATCGCTCAGCAAAAACAAAAGTATATGATGGCCACCCATTTTGTGGTGTGAACACAACATGCTTAATTTCTCCATGAAAGATTGAAAAGAAAATGTTGTACATGTATAACCAGGATTCGATCCTTGCTTTGCTACGATATGTATATCTCACGCGCTTATTTAAGATCTTAAAACTGACGCCGGCGGACATTTCGAAACGGTAAATTCGGTAATGAACTTATATACCGGCACATTGTTTTATGCTGTATGCATTGATACTTACTTCCTGCATTGTTCACAATACGGTGGTAATATGCGGCAAGATATGATTCTAACCTGTGCCTTCAAACCTTCAGCATTCTTTCCCCTCATATACCTGATAATCATATCTGTTTTTAAATGAAAATGTATATGGTATGTGCCTTCTTTCTCAACAGGGCATGCAGCTCTTACCGTTAAGAATGTCGTCCCTGCTAGCGAATACGTCGCCGTCCTCATGCGCACCTCTGATATCTGCCTTATCGCTCATCTCCGCGGTATCCTTAAGCTACAGGTTATTTAATTGGCGAGGATCTTTCTATATACTAGCTAAAATCGTCATTGATTTTAGCAAACCTTGTAAGGCTGGGGACGGGCATCAGCGAACAAGGCAAGCAGGGTCAGAAGAAGAGACAGTTCCTTCAGCATTCTTGACCTATAGCAAGAAATGAGATGGTCACTGAAACGTGTGGGCTCATATACATGTACGTACCTCACCACATGCAGGAAGTGGTAAATTATATACATGTATCTTACAACATGCATGACGAGTTTGGTTCACTTCCAAATGCAATGTTCTTTATAATTACTTGATATGGCCGAGAACAAACGCTGTTATCAACTGTGCTTTGTTTTCACCTAAACGTTTAATTAGGTCCATATAAGATCGATCAGAGTGACTACATGCACGTCCCCTAGTTGGGCGTAGCCCGACCTTCGCGTATTGGCGCCAATACGCGAAGGTCGGGCTACGCCCAACTACACGTCCCCATGCAGACTTGGCTTTTGGAGCGGCCGTCGATATTAAGGCCGAACCACGACCCTCAAAACAGCCCGGACTTTCAAAAGATAATTGTACATGTATCAGCTATAGAGACATTATTGGATATCGGCCGCGGTTTATGCATCTGCAAGCTTGTGATTGCTCATACAGTTGTCTTTTTTCACTAAATATAATACTGCATCCCACTCAATTGAAAACGTTGTACAAAACATATCATATTACAACATAGTGATCTTATTACATTGCCGAAAACGGTGGTATTCCCTTTGGTTTTAAGTGTGTGTGTGTGTGTGTGTGTGTGTGTGTGTGTGTGTGTGTGTGTGTGTGTGTGTGTGTGTGTGTGTGTGTGTGTGTGTGTGTGTGTGTGTGTGTGTGTGTGTGTGTGTGTGTGTGTGTGTGTGTGTGTGTGTGTGTGTGTGTGTGTGTGTGTGTGTGTGTGTGTGTGTGTGTGTGTGTGTGTGTGTGTGTGTGTGTGTGTGTGTGTGTGTGTGTGTGTGTGTGTGTGTGTGTGTGTGTGTGTGTGTGTGGAAAATATTAGGATAATGTTTCAAACTGAGGTACAACCACAAAATATTTCAGTAAATGTAAACATGTTGGCACATCACTGCATTCTCAGAACTGTACACGAGTTGCTTTTGCAGCAGAAGAATACAGATATCCTCCAATTGTAACTAAGTTAGTGTGTGACCACACTTTCAGTATGCTAACAACTGTAAAGGAACTGGAGCAGGGGCAGAGAATGGTATGCCCAAAGAAAAAATAATTCAAGGTCCAGGGGTATCCGGCGGTCCAGGGGTACCCATAGGTCCAGGGGTACCCATAGGTCCAGGGGTACCCATAGGTCCAGGGGTACCCATAGGTCCAGGGGTACCCATAGGTCCAGGGGTACCCATAGGTCCAGGGGTACCCATAGGTCCAGGGGTACCCATAGGTCCAGGGGTACCCATAGGTCCAGGGGTACCCATAGGTCCAGGGGTACCCATAGGTCCAGGGATAACCAGGGGTACCCATAAGTCCAGGGGTACCCATAAGTCCAGGGGTACGTACCCATAGGTCCAGGGGTACCCATAGGTCCATAGGTCCTTAGATTCTGGATATCTGCCATTTTCATTGTTTGCTGGCTAGGCTTGGGGATGTTGTACTTTTTATCACTGCATATGCATGTCCAGAAATTGTGGACATCGATGCATAACACGGCATACGATTGTGATAAAAAAAATCTAATTGCACCATTAAACTCACTAGGTACTTTAGAGATTTATCACGTTATTAAAAATGCTAATTAATTTATTAAAATATTATTGTTATTGTCTTTTAATAAATGCATTGTATGTCTGCATGGCAGGGAAGTTAGGAATAGGCATCGCTGTTACATAAAATCCTTCCAAACTACAGCTATCGTCGATTTTAGTGATCTAAGCATACGCATGCGCAACTCAAAACATTAAGTTGTACTCGTGCCCCTGCCATTGGATGCATTCTAGAGGTCACGTGATCTGTTATGCCGCCTATACCAAGATTTGTACCCATCTGATAGTATTGTGGATATACAATGTAATAGCTCTACACTCACCATCAATCTAATTCTTGGTATACGCTAGTCTCGCTAGCCAGACGTACAACATCGAACTTCAACTGGATAGGCTTGAAACCCCCATAACGCGAAGGTCGAGCCCAATAGAACCGCTGCTGTGGAGTAGCTACTACATAATATGATATATATAGGTGTGACTACGAGACTCGCTCGTTAAGATGCATGGGCGATTCCGTCCCTATATTATTATATAATTATATGTATTGTATATATATCTATCTGCATGTGCATCGCTCTGACGTTGACCACGATGACTGGCTTGTTTTTGATAACATACTAGAAGTTCTCGTGGAGGTGTGTTAAGGATATTGCCTTCCACTAGCTAAAGAATTAACATATGCATGGCGGCGGATATTCACAGCTGGACTCTCCACTGTGTCCTGGCGATTAATGACTGTATATGGATCAATTGGCAGGCAAGGTCGCTCGCGCTCACTCCATAGCAGTCTCGTTCCCAGACCCAATATCTGCTACGAGGTTAAGTCCTGTACTCATTTCTATCCAGCTCCGCCGGAATTTTGGCTAGGGTATACAAGAAGGATGAACAGCCGTAAACGTATTCGGCAGTTGGCCTGAGATGTGTGTGTTTGTTATGCCGTGTGTTCTATATTTTTATGATTGAGCGGCTGGAAGGAAATGCACATGCACCCACACCCAAATGCAAATACCATGCACGCAAATACACACACACACACACACACACACACGTACATGCAAATACACACACACACACACACACACACACACACACACATGTACATGCAAATACACACACACACAGCACACATGTACATGCAAATATACACACACACACACACATGTACATGCAAATACACACACACACACATGTACATGCAAACACACACATGTACATGCAAATACACACACACACATACACACACATACACACACTGACACACAATCACACACACACATACACACACATACACACACATACACACACATACACACACACACACACATACACACACATACACACACATACACACACATACACACACATACACACACACACACATACACACACTTGACACAGGACTTGCATGGGCATGCAGTTGAAGAAAAGATCACATACATGCACCTATTTACTCCTACAAATACTAAAGCAATGGCACAAAAAAGGATGCCATGATGCAGCTCTGATCTGTCATCAATGAACAGATCGATGGCCGATGGCATGAAGGCTGGTGATCATGACTCATACACAATGGCAAGGATGCTATACATGTATGTACTAGTCCTAAGGGCCATGTATGTGAAACGTTTACATAACAGTCATAACTAATGACCATATGCCACCACCCTAATTAAATAGATGACCACAAATATTTTGAGTCAGCTACATGTACATTCTCTGTTAGTACAGGTACATGTAATACCTTCTGAACTTTCCATATTTATCACACACATACACAACCAATACATAACCAAATAAATATAAATGCCACACCACAACTGTTACATTACCTATTGCATACATCTGCAGAGCCATGTACATATAGCTAGACCACAGAAAGCCTTCCATTTGAGTTGCTGCTGAAGTTTATCACCAGGTGCATGTTGGAAGGGTGGCTGGCACAGTCCATGAGATGCAAAACTTTGTGTCCAGTCCCTGGTCCATACCAGGTGGTCATGTAGGTAAGCCTCCTCTCCTGGCAGACAACTGGTGTCTGTGCTATGTACACGTACAACCAAACCAAGGAGTTTTTCTAACCAAACTAATAAAGGTGGACACCACAGATGTGACAATTGTAGCCACTTTAAACAATTATTCTTTGGTCCTACATCTACATGCATGTAACAGGTAGATCTATCTCCTTCTAACTGTACCCTACATCAGAAACCTTTAAACTTAATTTGATTCATATCCCAGTGGCTGCCTCTGGGATGTGCTATCAAATTCCTCATCTCTAGGGAGAAGGGCCAACATGTATTATCTTTTCCCAACTGTTCCACAAGGATATCTCCCATCCACCTTCACAAGGCACTCTCTCCTCTACCTCCACAAGGCTATCTCACAAAACTACCTCCCTCCACCTTCACAAAACTACCTCCCTCCACCTTCACAAAACTACCTCCCTCCACTACCTCCCTCCACCTTCACAAGGCTACCTCCCTCCACCTTCACAAAACTACCTCCCTCCACCTTCACAAGGCTACCTCCCTCCACCTTCACAAAACTACCTCCCTCCACCTTCACAAGGCTGTCACCCTTTCCACCTTCCCCATGTGGATAACTATCAGTAAAAAAGTAGGTTGTTACCGCATGTATTCCTCACGTGATATATCCTTATAAGGTTCGTCTCTGTGGAACGGGTTTTTTTTTTTGCTGTATTGGTAGTTTTCATTCTGCAGAGATGAAAAAATATATAGAGACGCACAGATACAGATACGTAAGTACTATTAGTTGCAACAAAAAAATAGAACAAAAATATGGCGTCAGGTTTGCACGTAAGGACATGCCCATCTTTACAAATATTACTGAAGGTAGAACAGGTGCAAAAATATGGCTTTGCTATAGGGATTACATCCACGAACTCCTTGTGGTAGAATTAGCAATATAGGTGAGTAAGCCGGAATCGAATCGTTTAAAACCAACGCAACCAAAACAAGCCGTTGTAGAATCCATGTACATGTACATATAGGTAGCTAAAACACTCCGAACATGATCGCGCCCTACAGCTATAGGGCTTAAAACGAATGTTGGAGCAGCCGGGTAGGCCTACTACAAAAAAAAAAGTACAATCGCATCTATATTGCCACCCATGCACACGCACAACAGTCGAAATCAGACGCACATGTGTAACAAGCTATCAAGTATCGAACGTTCGTTGCTAGGATTCATACCGTGGTCGGTGATTTGTGCCTTCTTGTTTGAAAACCTTCATCGCGGCAGGGCACGCACGCGGCGTTTGTCGATTTATTATTGAATATTGGTATTTACAAAGACATATGAACCTTAATGATAAAAGTGATCAGGGAAGCGAGGGTAAAAGGGCCATGAACGTTAGAATATGTCACACTCCAGCCCTAATGGTTTTACTAACAGCAGTTAGTCTTTCCTTTTTGATATCTAGCTTGGATTTTCGTCAGGAAGCATAAATGTCTTGAAAAACCCTCATTTTTAAAATCAAAATCCATACATGTCTATGGAAACACTGAAATTCTGATGAGGAAGCGTCAGGAAGAGGGCTAATTTTTTTGTTTAACGACAGAGGTATACCTTATGATCCTCTTCATCATAAAGTTCTTTTTCCTTGTCATGGGCATCTTTTCCTGAGTGACAGTGATCAAAAGAGTGTCATCCTCCATACATTTCAATGGACGCGTGCACGGTAATGAAACGGGAAAAACGTCATAACGCGTCAGGAATTAGTAATGAAGGCATGCAATTTCTGGCCATGTTATATTGCATCCAACGCCTTGAAAATATTGCTTCCAATGCCTTGAAAACATTGTGCATATCATATTACAACATAATGATCTTCAGTACTACATTGCCGAATACGGTAGTACTCCCTTTGATTTTGTGTTCTTTCTTTGTGTGGTCTAACATATTGTATATACACGTCCCTTACATGTAATAATGAGTGGCTGCATGGACAGAGGTTGAAAGACAACAAACCGATACCATTGAAGAAGAACAAATTGGTATCAGTAATGCCAGTACATCACTGCATTCTCAGAACTGAGCATACTATATAAGGTCATGCATTGAGCCAGTGTAGCAGGGTCTGAGAAACTTGTAACGCCCCTTTTCCCACTACAATCAATTTGCGCACTTGAAAAGACAATGGTTTGTTTGCTTTTTGTTTCTATTTTATTTTTACGTACAGTAATTTACCACCTGTTGCCCTGCGCATACAAGCTCATTGCTGTCACAAATAAACTACATGCATGTTCTCCAACCTGCATGTACGATGAGAATGAACCGCACTTGAATTTCATGTGCTTCGGTGAATGGAAGCGTTTCACGCACGTACAACGGCGCGATTCTAGCGGGAAATGTGTACCAACTTAGCATGCATCGATTTATCTCCCAAAGGGATGACATAAAACTTAACGAACAGAACAAATCGATAGGTAGGGAACCTCTCTACCAGTGACAATAGGAAGTAGATCAAGTAGCGTTAACCGTTGGGAAGTTATTTTTTTAAACGTGATGCATTTTAAAAACAAAACCGACAGGTCCTTTTTCGCTGCCTCGACCCTACCACGATTCTTTCTTGCGCGCATGCATACGGTACATTGCGGTGTAATAAGTAAAGTAATCTTAATTACATAATTATATATTATAGTATACATGAATATATAATATGTGTTGAGTACTTTAAAGCATATTAATTAATTTAACAGCGGCGACGGAAAGAATAAAAAAGTGTAGCCACCATTATGAATAATGAAATGATTAATGATTGCAAATAAGTGGTACGGCACAATCGCAAAACCCTCATCGCCACGTTTCTGATGAAACACAACACTGAACTTGAAGCCATCTTCTTATGAAACACAAAACACAACACTGAACTTGAAGCCATTTTCTTATGAAACACAACACTGAACTTGAAGCATGAAACACAACACTGAACTTGAAGCCATCTTCTTATGAAACACAAAACACAACACTGAACTTGAAGCCATTTTCTTATGAAACACAACACTGGACTTGAAGCATGAAACACAACACTGAACTTGAAGCCATCTTCTTATGAAACACAAAACACAACACTGAACTTGGAGCCATTTTCGTATGAAACAACACTTAACTTGAAGCCATTTTCTTAAGAAGTAAATGTGAAACACAAATCACAGCATGTGAAGTAGCAGCTGTAAGCTATCTCACTCATGTGTTTATGCCTAGTACCTGCTGCTCACTAGTGATTTAACTGATATGATAAGTTCATGAATAACTAATACACCATACAAAAAGTGGAGCCACCATGGCGGCTCTGGCGGCCATGGTTCCGTCGCCGCTATAATAATTTACTCAGTCTATCACGCTTTTACACTTATTCACGCAGCTTGTACGGTTTTAGTTCCAAAGATATGTAGTACTGAACTCCGCTTACCGCGGCGCGGCACTGTTTCATCACGTAGGGGATCCGCCCCTATCGAGGTTTTAAGATTCCGCTACATGAATTCCGTTAGAACCGTTATACATACATGAAGCTGCATCATTACATGAAGGCTGAAGACGAAACAAACGCTTTAAAATAAAAAAAAGAACGATAACGATACATGTACTATAATCGGTCATCGCGTCATCATTACGTCATTATGTTTATTTATAGGGGCTGCGGGGCCCAAGGGGCATGGGGTGGTTTATTCAATGAGTCCTATTGGTAATCCGGGCCTATATACGATCCGATTCTCTGGGGTACCGAACGGGTGTATCGGGTCGACCGTCACGTTTATTTACATAAATCTGTTATCACGTGCTACTAGCCCCACCCAATGCAATGCTGTGTGGTTGTGTTTACTTGGTTCTTGTCACTTTGACATTTGCGTCGAAGGTACACGAAAACAAAAATCTTTATTTTGATTCGAACGAAAGATTCAAAATCGCCCAATTCGCAGATTGTGAGTACATGTATATGTACTACAGTAATAACTGCATATTCCAGGTCCGGTTTAACTTTAACGATTTTTAGTACACTTTGGTGAAGGTGAGAACACCGAATGGGGCCCACAGCAAGATGTGGTAAGCTCACGAATGCATGTCTCTGGCATCGGCTAGCAATATAATTAAATGGTTTCGTTGCAGAATTCGACACGAGTCATGGAAAATGTATTGAAGTGGGAGCAACCGGATGTCGTCATTTACACTGGGGGTAAGCGTAGTCTCGTACGCAGACCCAACAATACGTACATTTGGGTAAACTGTATTGCTTCAACGTAATGTATTGCAGACCAGATAACAGGAAACAACGTCGATGACAATGCAACTGACTACTGGGCCCAAGTTGTAGAGCCTTGTGTGAAAACAGATACCCAGTGGGCCGTAGTCTTTGGAAACCATGGTTGGAATGTTATATAAAATTATCTGCTAGGATGCTACATTTAATTTCTTTCCCCTAGATGACCTTAGTAACAGCAGTGGGACAAGGGAAGAACTCTTGAAGTTTGATACCAGTTATCCACTTTCACTGTCACAGTTTGGACCAGTTAGGTTTAGCATACATGTATAAGAACAGTATTGAGTGCATGACATATTCCTCCAGGATGGAATACATGGACTCACTAATTACTACCTTCCATTATACAGCAACTATACTGCACAGGTACCTTAACATTGTACCGTATACATTCTGTGTCACATGTAATGGCTGTCTCTTCTCAGACTCCTTCCTGGATTCTGTACTTCTTGGACAGTGGTGGTGGCACCTACCCTGAGCTGGTGTATGATGATCAGATTGCCTGGTAAGCATCCTCCCAGTGTGGAGGGGAACACACCTCCTATGTATAAAGTGTGTTTTTATTTATTTTTTCATTCAGGTTCAAGAACGTATCCAGTGAAATAAAAAATATCTATGGACCAATACCATCTCTTACTTTCTTACATATACCAAGGTATGGGTATACATGTACCTGCATTGTAACAATATTTCTGATACAATGGTGGAATGAATCATATATATGTATAAGCCATTGCTGCATGCACGATCTCTTGGATGTTGTTTCAATTTAGCACTGAGTATGAAAACCTCTACCAACAATCACTCTGCTTTGGGATGGATGATGATGATGTCTCACCACAAATTAACCCAAATGGTAAGAAACATTATGCACTGCACTGATTTGGCCAACCACAGTAGGCAGAGATGTACTCATACAACTTGTATATGCACACTTTTAATGCATGCATCAACCAAGATGGGACATTTACATGACTAGTTGTGTTAATGATTATGCACTTTCACACGGGTAATGGCTACATGATTTTATACCACATATGATATCAAAAGTTATGTAATTGTACACCACCTTGAAAGTGTGTGTGTAGGTAAAAGTACAATTTCATGATGACATGTACTGTTAATCTTCAGGGTTACTAACTGTGCTGACATCATTTGGAAACACCAAAGCAGTGTTTGTAGGACATGACCATGGAAATGACTGGTGCTGCCCATTTGACGGAGGGCTGATGGTGTGTTATGGGAGGCACACAGGCTATGGAGGATATGGAGAGTAAGCCAATGTGTGGCGCTCACATGACGATGACATTGGGTACTTGTATTGTGCAGCTGGGCAAGGGGCTCAAGAATGATTGAGCTCTCCATTGGCTCGCTCAGCGTGAAGACTTATGTTCGCATGGAAGATGGAAGCATTATCAATGGAAACTAGATTTATTTTCCAAATGTGCATAAATGTCTATACATGTGTACTCCCACCAAAACATTGTGAAGTGTAACTTTTTGTTTTGTTTTTGGTGTAATTGTAGTATAGATACTGGTAATAGGTAGTACTAGGTACAAACACACACCACTATGTGTACCTACAATGTACATGTAGCACAAACATGACCGATGAAACATTTGCTGATGAAGAATTATGCTCTTGACACCACACCAATATGAACTCCATTCACTGGAGAATATGTAATGCCAACTGTAGTCTTCAATGGAATCTGCAATCAGAGTAGCAGCAATCAGTCACCTACACTAATCTTCATTACCACTCCATGCACAAACTCAGCCATCTCATTAAACTCCGCAGGTTATGCCATCATGTCACATCTATAATTTATTTCTACACCATAACCAGCTTCAAATTCAATTCTTGGGAACTAAATTAAAAGTGAATCATATATTATGTTGTTAGGTTGGAATTTTGCTATTGTCATAGGTACATTTGCAATTTTTGAGAGCAGGTGCCTAAAGTAAGTACATACATGTAAATTAGTACAAGTTAATAAACATTCTGCAGCATAAAATGCTGAAACTGCAGTCTGTAGGCCAACAGTATGAAAATAATAGCTAGAGTGTACATTCATTTAGATTGAAGCACGAGACAATCCATAGTAGAGCACCACAACTTTTGCCACGACCCTCTCAAACCCTTTTCATTTTTCAGCAATCTGATAGGGCTCATTGAGATTAGTTATTATGCACAGTTTCACTTTCGAATACACTTCGGTTAATTGACAATATTTTGTCAACTTCGTAAGCGCCACGAAATTTTGTGATCACTATGACTGTTTTGCAAAGCTACAGTAATGTGTCCATAAGGTTTTGATTGAAACTGTTACTAACACTAGAATGCACTCACCTCATGGGTGTACACATATGTATGTGTTGTGTGAAAACCTTAATAAACTTAATATTTTGACTAGTTGTTTTACACTTCTCAAATTATCTCAAAACACCCCTATTCATTTCTCTATTTCAATTTAACCCCATGACAAGATAGGTTATAAAGTAGTTAATGCATTAAAATTAATTTTGGGTTTCCGTTCCGCTAGTAAGTTATAAATTGATTTGTGTCAAAAACATTATGTTTCTTTGAGCTGCCGCTTGACCACAAAGTTTACACAGATGTAACGATGCTATTAAAACAGACGTAACTACGATAGAAGGGCGTAGCCCAAGTTGCAAAAGAACGGGAAGGTCACGTTGCACGCTGCGCTACGCTTGCTAATATGCACTTTTAGCACGCATGACACTTCAATCCCGATACAACAATAGTAGCGCTCTATAAAGCATAGCAAAACTGTACGTGCCATATTTATCTACTCATACCCAAGAAAAAATATCTTGCATGAGCATGCATGTTTCATGCATGATACCGCATGGTATGCATGGCGCAACTTGCATACTCTACAAGACATGCAAGATCACGCATGTTTCATGCCTGATGATCTTGAATGAAAAAAGTGCATTGGGTATACCCCACAATAGCATATGTTAGTCATCAGTTGCAGGTTTCCAGTTGCAAGTTGCTTAATAACAATGATTCGAGCACTGATAATGTTATGGTATGCATGCACGGCACAATTAAGGCTGTACAAGACATGCATGATCATGCAAGTATCATGCCTGGTTATCTTGAATGGCTTGCATATTATATATATAAAAGCATAATTATGTTAGGCCTGTATATATATAAGTTAGGTTGTTAAATACCAATCATTTAAGAACTCAGTTGAATGCATGCACTATATACTGATATGAGACCTGCTTAGTAATCAAAGTATTAGCAAAGTATATGTTATTCAAATTTTGTCTCATGATCACAGACATCAACAATTACTGCAAGCACATTGATCAGTAACTTGCAGATTGACTTTGGTGGGTGAAAATCAATCAGTGGTGCTCATAGAGATTTGGTTGTCGTACTGCAAAGGTCTTGTGTTTTACCTGAACTAATACAGCTCTTGTGATGATGTTACATATTGGAATCAGGCTCTCATTTGATTGCTCAGCTACTTCAGAAAATAGGTTATATGCACCTAAAATATCCTCATCTTTGTAAATCTGTAAGATATCTCTGCAAGCAGGACCTGCTCTAGACAGCAATGATTGTGTACTGTTCACTGAAAATGGTCTCACTACTGCACTAGGAGGGTCCATCTTCACAAATGCCAAAATCCTTCCATAATGCATGCCTGCGTCATCTTTGTAGTAGCATACAGAACTGTCTCGCTTTGTGGACCTACTACAATTTTGAGCACAATACAGTGTTCCATTTTTTAATAGCTTTCCATACACATCATGACCTTCAAAATTATACTGAAAGGATGTAGGCAGTAAGTATACATGTTTGTCCAGCTCTTCAAGATTGCTTGGCATGAAGTGGCTAGATTCATTAATGAAATTCATAGTCTCAGCATCTTCTTGCTGTGCAAGTGCATGATGAACGAGTTGTAACGTTTGTTGTACTTCTATGTTGAATATAATTTGATTTAAAATTTTGTACTTTGAATGTGAAAGATTTTTAATAACTCCATTCTTGTTTTCACAACCAAATGCAGAATGGGTCCATAATGGACCCCACAAGCGAACATAGTAAGTTAAATGTAGCAGAAGGTGAGCATTGAAAGTGCAGTTTTCTTTGCCATATAGTTCTGGTAGCAGAGCACAAAAATCCTTAAGCATTTCTTCAGCAACATCGATGTCACTTATTTTCAAATCTTCTTGAAGCAGTAAATGAAGAGCACACACAAGAAGAGCATAATGATGATAGAATAGAGGGGGAAGTTTATTAAGAAGCAAAGGTAGAGAATAGAATAGTAACCAAACTCGAAACTCAGAAGCCTTCCAATGTTTCATATGTTTTTGGATACTGCGAGGTGCTCTCGTAAAGTCATGTGGAGGTTTTTGTTTCAAGAGCTCTGAATCTAATGATTTCAATTTTGATCCAAGGTAAAATGGTTTTCTGTGATTTGATTTGTTAAACCAACAGTTCATCAATCGTTTTACAATCCCTTCTGGAACTGCATGCATGTAGTCAATAGGGATTTTTTCTATCAAGTCAAATCCAGTAATAAGTGATAGTGGGGATGAAGTTAGTATGCCTTGCTCTGAAATACCTGAAGATTCAACCGCCATTGCAATATCACACATCTCTTCATGTGTTCTCCTCATGTATTCTTGATCAGGCAGATATATGCGTGCATTGTTGGGCAAACGTTTGCCTGGGTGAAGGCACACTGGGCATCCACAAGTTCCATTAAATTGTTTCATACCCATAACTGGAGCTTTAGCTACTGTATCGAATATACCATTCAGTACCATTGCATGAACTTTCTTTGGGCCCTCAACTGTTTGAACTTCAATTCCTTTGGAATACAAACTATTAAGAGCCTCTATGACTGGTTGAAACAAAAGCTGCATAGAAGGCTTATTTGGACCACACCATATAGCCAGTAGCATAATATTGGCTGCATTATAGCGTATTGATGGAGGTAAATTTAGGATCACAGCATACACTGGCCAAAAGCTTATGGCAGAAGATTTGAAAAGTGGAACTCCATCTGTAAATATACTCAGACCAAGATTACCTTTTACTGAAAAAAAATGAAAATTTTTTTTAATACCATCACCAGCCCAAATATCATTAATAGTGTTTGATGTTGAATCATGTACATTAAGAACTTTAATTTCATTCCAGTGGTCTGTGTAAAAGAGATAAATGATGCTTAATTTTAAATACAGTAAAACCAACATGTTCAAAGTGGAATGGTGGTAAAAATCTAGTAATTAATAATGCAACACAAATACAATTCTCCAAATAACTTACTTGATACAATTGTTTGCAGCATTTTGTTCACAGGAATATGTGCAAACTGACCAAAACTGGTATCTGAGCTGTCACATCTGTTGCATACATTCAATCCATCATCAATGATGCATGAGCACACACAACACACCTTTTGTACTTTAGTTTTTGAGTTAAACTGCTTAAAGAACGTTTTAACTTTATAAAAACTTTTAGGAAGTAGATTCGGTTTTGGACATAATACTTGAAGAAGTTTAAGGAGCTGACCAATAACTACATCATTCAAACTGTTTGTTATTGCATACTGCATGATAGAGCAGTATGCTCCAAGTACGCTGACTCCAGCACCACTGTAAATTGGCTGTTTTAGGTATTCATAGTTGATATTTGTATCATCATGAAGCATGTCAGGAATGGGAGCTACATCTTCATCACCTACATCTACAGTGAAAAAGTACATGTTTGTGTTGTGCCATGTATGAGCTAGTTACCGTGGATAGCTTGCAGCACATCATCAAATATATTGTTGACACGAGGATCACATTCAGGCGCCACTATTCCCATGGATCCAAGTTGATATATAAGTTTTACATTTGTAACTACCATACCTGATGATGATGATGACAATGAATCACTGGTTTCAGCACCCTCCAGAGTTGATACAGGAGTATCTGTATCATTATGATTATTCATGCATGTACATGTAAATGATAATAAATAATAGACACACCTAACATAGTATAATCCAATGAATCCGAATTGATTCTTCTAGATGTTCATGTAAATAATCACAAATAATTATATGTATGGTAAGACAGCTATTCAATTAACTAAATACCGTTTTTTCCTCCAGCTGCATAATGTAGATCTTGGTACTCGTTTTGTTGAATGCCGTAGATAAGCTTTGTATTGACCTCTAGATCTAAGCATCTTGAGGTCCATTTTGAGCGCAACTTTAAACACGCAAAAGGATGACTTATTAATACGAATACACAATTGTTACAATTGTAACAATTCTATTCATAGGCTCGCAACAAATGAATCTATCGATCTACCAAACAAGACACTGGTAATAATTATGATACGTCTAATTATGAATACATTTTAATCTCACGTGCACTTACGCAAAGAAGCATGTGCTCGCAGATATGTGGGAAACGTTCAAGGCAACTGAGCGCGAAGTTACGGGAGACACTTGAAGATGGATTTGAAGAAACTCTACTAGATAAGAAGAGTAAGCACTTATATGTACTGTATATGTGGTCGTGTATGTGTATGAATACGTGTATATATATATGGTCCGCGGGTGGCGTAAGTGCACATGCATATGTATATATATATTAATTTGCGTGCAGGCGAAGCTGTGATATAGCGTAGTGTACGTAGGTGTAGCAATTAACGCTGTACGTAAATTTACATTCGATGCGTGCATGCCTGTGTAAACGTACAAAGCTATATTAATTTACGCCTTAATTGCATCGGCTTAATGGTACGCACTGTATAAGCACACAGCAGGCCAGCTAGCTACACGTACATGTATCGGTTTGAGTTACTTGCGTATACAGCAAAGTACGTCGGACGATCGATTGCTTTGGACTGATATGAAGCCAATTAACACCTGAAGATTATATACCGTAAAACCTAAATTATCATAATACGAGCATATTGGCAACGTTGTTTTGATTTGCACTCTTATCCCACATGAACAATGAAATTAATTTATTTGCATCGATTTTAATTCAGTGTACATTGCACATCAGGAACCGTGATCGTACGTTGTGCGCAAACAGGCAAAACGAAGAGCACTAAAATGGAGACACTTGGAAAGCCCGATTTTTTGCCTATTTGTGAAACAGATTTTGTTGACGGGGCAGAATTTTTGATCAGTGAATATGGACAGGAATATCCTGTTACATTTTTATCTTTTTCAGGTGTGATACATTGGTGTCATGTGGATTGTAATTTCCATTTAGTTTGTGTTTCTATTTAGACAAAAGACCCAAAAGAATACATCAACCCGCAGCAACACCAGCACTGTCTCAAATGCCAGCTGAAACTGAAATGCAACCTGATGATATTCCTACTGCTTCATCTCAGTTCTCCAAAACACAGTCTGCTCTTACGCGATCCACAAAGGTAATTCACAACACTGTAAAAGGCGTTTTGAAGAAAGCCAAAGAAACATCTACCACAATATCAAAACCAGTAAGTATAATCTGTTCGATGATGAGAAATTTTCTAATCATACTGTATTTAGATACAAGACCACCATAATAAAGAAAATCAGTCTTTCTCAGGTCAAAATGTGATTTCAGGTCCTACGGTATGTTTCTTTTGCAGTGTCAAGAGTGATATATATAACTTTTCAGTGCATGCATGAGGAGAGGTTTGATAAAATTGAGAATCAACTGAAAGAAATCAAGAACATTTTGTTGAAGGTATGTAACTTCTTTTTCTATATGTTTGTATACAGAGAAACATGACAGTTTATTTTTGAAATCATAGGGTAATCAAAATGATGAATCCATTGATTTTAGTATGATCAACACTGATACACCCTATGCTGCGGCACTTTCACTCCTGGATGTATTTTTTACAAAAGAGGAGCTCAGTAAGTCGTTAGTGGTAAAGTCAAAGAAGAGCTCAAAACCAGCTTTATCGGAAGACAAGATGAGAAAACTGATTGGTATTTTTATATTGAGCAATATTTGGCTTAATTGATCACTTTTGGTTTTAGGCTGTGTGAAGAAACGATTTGGTGTCGACAGTTTCAACATGAGGGTACTGAAGAAAAAATGCAATAAAAAATGCAGAGACGTACACAGGGCTATGAAGCTTAGGTGTATTGAGTCTAGTAAAGGGGCCCACAGTGAAGTTGACAAAGCAAAAGCAGCAGAACGTTCATCTGGGGAGGAAGACAGTGAAGATTGTGAAGAGGAATCTGATCAGGATGAATCGGCTCTAGACGATAGTGATGAAAAAGGAGACCTTAGAGCGGAGTGACAGAATTCTTTTAAACTACATGCACCAATCGATATAGTCCAATGCAAGTGCATATATCAATGTATTTGTATTTGATTCAATTTAATCAGAGCATATATATTAAATCACGCACGAATGGTTGTGTGAAGAAACTTATATGATCCTCGAAAGATGCATGCATGTTTACCGTACTAGTTCTTTCAAGATCGATGCATGATTCACGCAAGAGTCCTGTGTACGATTCGCGCGCGAATCTTTCGTAAGATTCATGCGCGTAAACGTCCGAAAATCATGCACGCTCATGCGTGACTGAATGCATGTTTCTTGCATGGTTCTTGCAAAGATCCATAGCATGGTCGTGCAAGAAATTTTTACTCGGGTATACATGTGCACAAAGGATCACACCATATGTGTAGTGCTGTAGCAACAAAAAAAAAAAAAAAAACTAACTGCTCAGTCCAACTTGAAGGGCTCTTCGAGCGATACAGTATCACAATGACCCCCACTGCTACAGGCTTAGTGATACTGTATCGCTCGAAGAGCCCTTCAAGTTGGACTGAGCAGTTAGTTTTTTTTTTTTTTTTTTGTTGCTACAGCACTACACATATGGTGTGATCCTTTGTGCACATGTATATGAGTAGATAAATATGGCACGTACAGTTTTGCTATGCTTTATAGAGCGCTACTATTGTTGTATCGGGATTGAAGTGTCATGCGTGCTAAAAGTGCATATTAGCAAGCGTAGCGGAGCGTGCAACGTGACCTTCCCGTTCTTTTGCAACTTGGGCTACGCCCTTCTATCGTAGTTACGTCTGTTTTAATAGCATCGTTACATCTGTGTAAACTTTGTGGTCAAGCGGCAGCTCAAAGAAACATAATGTTTTTGACACAAATCAATTTATAACTTACTAGCGGAACGGAAACCCAAAATTAATTTTAATGCATTAACTACTTTATAACCTATCTTGTCATGGGGTTAAATTGAAATAGAGAAATGAATAGGGGTGTTTTGAGATAATTTGAGAAGTGTAAAACAACTAGTCAAAATATTAAGTTTATTAAGGTTTTCACACAACACATACATATGTGTACACCCATGAGGTGAGTGCATTCTAGTGTTAGTAACAGTTTCAATCAAAACCTTATGGACACATTACTGTAGCTTTGCAAAACAGTCATAGTGATCACAAAATTTCGTGGCGCTTACGAAGTTGACAAAATATTGTCAATTAACCAAAGTGTATCCGAAAGTGAAACTGTGCATAATAACTAATCTCAATGAGCCCTATCAGATTGCTGAAGAATGAAAAGGATTTGAGAGGGTCGTGGCAAAAGTTGTGGTGTTCTACTATGGATTGTCTCAGCACTGAAAGTAACAACGGAAGTCGCATGTCACCACACAGTACCAAGTATTGACAGGCAAGCTTTTATATATGTCTGCATGCTAGGGGAAGAAAGTGAAACCATGGCCATGAGGAATAATGAAGCAAAAATTCCATTTCGATAGCTCTGGATGGCAACACACCACACATTAATACGCTCATCTGTAGTTGTATGGCCAGACTACTCCTATTCCTCAAGCAAACCACTACTAATCTCACAAAACCTGCACACTCCAAATATAACCTGCAGTCCACAATCAATGGTCACTTATTCTCACCTCAGTGTCTGGGGTCTGGACAAACTTGTAGTCTTTGAGTATGGTGGCCAGCGCCATCTTTGCCTCCATCAGAGCAAACCTCATGCCAATGCAGTTACGAGGCCCCCACCCAAAAGGCATGTGACAAAGCTGAGGACGTTTGTTTTTCTCTTCAGGAGTGAAACTGAAACAAATTGAAAAAACAAAAACAAATTGGAAAGTGGCAACAGTGCGCTGGGGTAAAGGACAACACACCGTTCAGGTCTGAACTCTTCAGGATTCTCCCAGAATACCTTACTGTGATGTAGCACAATGATGGGAATAAGCACTCTCATTCCTTTGGGAATCACAAGATCATCTTTCACTTTGACAGTTCTTGATGCATGCCGAAATGTTCTGATGGGAAAGAGTGTACACATGCAACACAGTCTATAAACATGCACCCCATATACTCCATACAAACATGCACCCCGTACTCCATATAAATACATGTACGCACATACAGACATCCATCCCATGGCCCATCTGTGGGCTGAGGAAAATATGCAACACTAACATTGGGATGAGCTAGATCCACTAAGATCACCCCATTTTGTGGGCAGCAAATTGGTTAATTCATTGGGTTCTTATTATAGTAATCAGCACTGGCGCCATGGTAAAATGCTGTGTTGCAACATTCATCTATTTCAGCTACATTTACCATGTTGTTCAGCATGAAAGCATTATTACAGACACAAAATGGATGATGGATGCTAACGATAACTTAAGACATATACATGTAACGTGGATACTCCCTCCTCCACCTCATTCAAGATCAAAGTGTCTCCATTATGTTATACTTCTGAAAGATGACCACAAGATCATCTGAACAAATGTACAGTTTACCATTTGCCCTTCCAAACGACCCTCTCAACTCAGGCTACCATTTCCATATGGCATGTCCCTCACCACTGTACCTTGCTCCTGGAGGATACAGCCTCAGAGATTCCTGCAGCACCATATCCACATATTGTACCTCACGACTGGCATCTAACACTGATGCATCCTGTGTGGACAGCAGAACATGGCATGTAGCGTACATGTGTATGTGGCATGTACAGGAGTAGGCAGGCTATACAGAGAACAGGGCATGTACATGTACCATAGGCAAGACATCATGAAGTATGAGTATGGTGGAGATCAATGTACTACAGTCTGCAAGCTACAAGATTTCTCAAGGCTAGATATCAGAAAAGTATTACTGTTCATATGAGTATACCAGACAGGTTTAATCAACATGTCAAAACAAAAGTTAATAAACTAGCCCCTAGATAATCACCTAGATCTTGGATCATGATCATCCTAGATATAGAGCAACATGAGATTAACTAAAGGTTAACTCTGTTTATTATTAGAATCAGTAAACATCACTTTTTGGTCCCTTACTGGATGCTGTTGAAAGTAGAGATCTATTTCATCACACAGCTTGTCCTGCACTTCAGGGTTGGTAGCCAGGAGATAGGCAGTGAAGGCCAGAGTATTGGCTGTGGTCTCATATCCAGCAAGCAAAAATACTATGCAATGAGCTGCAATCTCCCCATTAGTTAGAGGCCTTCGTTGTGTTGTCGACTGATCACGGTACTCAACATCTTCTTCCTCTTCCTCTGTTCCTGCATCGATCATCAACTGCAAAAAGTCCTGGCGCTGCAAAAACGATCAACAAGAAAAACATACCAGTATATAAATTTTGCATTATGCATTATCAGTCTCAAGTATATGACAACTGCTTTTATACAATGTACATGTATCTTCTGCAAGATGACAGATCAGTTTTCAAACTATTGTTGGTACCAAGTACATGTACATGTACTAATTAACGTTAACATACAGTCCACAGATGATGCATTTTAAACTTTAATATCCAAAATTTTGGATTTTTTTTAATCTCCAAAATTTTGGATTTAGTGATAAGGTGTGTATGGAGAATTTTCAATCAAATTATTCAAGATGGATAAAACCTCGATAATTAAGGACATATTTCATAATAAAACTTACTAGAAGAGAGAGTACTTATTAATGATGTTTATTAACATTAGTTTTAACTAGTCTTGATTTTGAATATGTGGGTGTTAGTTTTCAAATTACAAGGTTACCTGTATAAGTTATTTTAGAACAACTCAACGAAACAACTAATAAATATGTACACTGTGCTACAAACATTACTACAGCATGGGCTATGACTACAAGATATTATTGCTATATTCATAATATATAAATGTACAAACCACCATGCACAAACAAACTACCCTAACCCTCAGCAGGTCCATTGTTGTGGCTTCAGAAATTGACCTTGCCCTTGCAATGAAAGCACTGGCATTGGCTCAAACTAAGAGGAGACTTAATAATAATAAAGTACAAGTTCAATATTGTTGGTAGCAACAACAATTGAATTCATTGAATATGTGGAATCACCACACATGCTGTTAAAACATGTATTTACAATACTGTCATAAAAATATTCTTATTCACATGCCTACTCCACTATAGAATATATTTTAGTTTATGATTTATTACAGTCCACAGACAACTGAGCATAACAAGAGGGACAAATGCTTAATATTAGTGTAGGTATCAAATGCAAATGTCTCATCAAGCATACAGATTTGAATTAATTTACATCTTATACAGGGTGTTTCACAATCAAAGGAAAAATTTTATAACTTAACAACGAATGATAATTGTTGCCAAATATTTTCATGACATTCTAGTGATACAATATTTATATACCTTTAATGGTTAATAAAAGCTTTAAAAGCCCTCCAAACCAAAACAACCAGATTTAAACCTGTAGCAACTCCAGTAGTTACTTAACAACAGTTTTCAGCTTTTAATCAATCTATGTCATGAATATTACGAACTTGAAATGAGTGGTCATTGTATCTTGATATAGGTTTGAATTTATTAGGAAGTTTTGTTACAGAATGTTGGAGCTTTAAATACCAATACCTATAAAATTGTATATTATTTAATATTAGGCATTATTATTTGAGTACATTTTATATATTACATGTATTGTGAATAAATAAAATTATTTGGCATGCAGCATTGTTGAGAATTATTATTTTAATTTGTTTGATTTTTAATCGTGTGTACACCAGCATGTTATCATACATTTGTATAACGTTTTTCAGCAATTAAAGTTAAATAACTACTTTCTGTTAATTTTCCTTATTGCGAAACACCCTGTATGTAACGGCAAAGTATCCATACATATGTGTGTTGTTGTTTTAGTACAGATCTAAATCACGGTGTGTGTGGCCCGCTGATTTTTTTTTTTTTTTTTTTTTTTTTTGTAATACCAATGGTTTGAACCAAATAGTGTGGGCATTCTGTGATATTCAGTTACTAAACTGGTACAGTAAATCAACAAGTGACTTCAACATGGCAATAAAAGCACTATAAAACTTTCATATTATATACATATAAATTGCAAAAAAAATTGTATCTAATTATGCTGATTCCTAGTCTACTGCATGTATTTGTACATGTATGCTGAAATTAAATACAACATACACATGTACATTAGCAATAACATAATTAATAACCTCATGCTCAGTGAGAAATACAAATCTAAAAGTTGTGTGCTTTTCCATTTGATATGTAAATAGAGAATACATTACCTTAAATTCAGTCTTTTGATGCCTTCGTTCGTTTATCATTGTAAGTGTAGCATCAACCAAATATTTCAAATCATCCTTTACACGTGTTGACTGCAAATACACAAGAGCTCGCTTCAGCCAGGGGAAATGACCTGAAATTGAATACAGAACACTCATTTTGAACACAATGACTATATGTAATTCAGCTGCATACTGGAGATAGCAATGATTCGCAGTGGATGTATCACTTCTTTATCACGACCCACTGAAAAGACACTTGCAACTGCCTTGCTCAGCCTGTCCTCCTTTCCTGACTGGACATCAGTGATCCGACCAAAGGCAACAGACAGGATAGAGTCCAAAGTGAATGCACCAAACATCCTAAGATGAAGGTATCCTGCCATTAAAACATGTAACATAGGTAGCACGAATTCTCCTGCACCCTAGGAGGCCAAACAAGACCACATAACAAATTTTTTAAGTACATTGCAATAGGGCTGAGCAAGTGAAGAACAAGGTAGTGTGGAATTAGAATGAAATATCACATAAATTTGTATCGCAATTTATACCAAACATCACCTTTTCAACTGAAGTGTATACAGTTAATTATTACACAAATTTATTAGATGGGGAAGAAAATGGTGTGTATTGTTGCATAAGTCATGGTTGTTTAACACATTTCAACTTTTGATCTGATACTTAACGTCTTGAACACCTCAATTTTCCAGTTTGGAGAGTACCACATAGTACATGTATGTGTAATACATGCCACATACCTCCAGACATCAGCACTTTTCCCAGAATCTGCTATGTCCTTCATCTTTTGTGCTAAAATAATACAACTGTCTTGGATTAATGGGACCATCTGAAAGTGATACAAATACAACTCATTTAACAAACAGAATACACAAGTGTATTATAATGATATCAATATAATGTAACCATTTGGAAATCCTCACCAGTGACTTCCAGAACTTGGTATGTACCCAAGATGCAGTGGATATCTCTTATTAACTAACAAAAGGGTGAGTACATGTGGATAATGTTTTCCACATTAACCACATGTAACCACTCTTCAAACAGATAGGCAGGTAATGTCAAAAAAAAAAATATGTTTCCTAATACACAAACTGCATATGAAACAGGACTTCTAACTAATCTCACTTTTAAATTCGATTTTGATATATGCAGTGATGTCAAATAGCTTGTATAACATTTAGCCACTTCTAAGTAAGAACACTATCTGCAACCTAAAATAGCAGTGACAAAGACTTCCTTGTAACTACAACTGTTCTATTATAATAGGTTCAACCCATATTATGAGCAATACTTACCAGTTTGATTTTATTTGAGGAAAATACAGGGGTGATGTGGTGTCTTGCATTCTTCCATGTCTCCCCCTGAGCTTGTAGAAGGTCTAGTGGCAGCCCAAACTGATCGAACAACGATACAGGATTGTCCTTATTGGAAGGAAGGTTGTTAACATCTGCTGATGCAAGGCAACAGCAGTGTGCAGACTGACCTCACGATCAACAAAGGAGTCAAATTCTTTAACAAGAATCACTTTCAGCAATTCCATATCTGCAATGGATAATACTGGCCTGGCTCCTATATACCACCTAAGAATTGCACATGATGTCAGAACTCAAACACACACTCCACCTTACCCAAAGATTGGACCAAACTTCTCATAGTTGTAGTGGTATGAAGGTATCATAGACTGGACAACAGAAGAACAAAAACTATTAACAAACTTTGTGGCTTGGTCAAGTGTACCTTTCATCCCACTTAAAGGTATGAAATAAAGAAATTTACTGAAGCACACATGCCCACATAGATGCACAGACATGCAAGGCTATCTCGATATCACCTTGATGTCGCACTACCTAAGGTTTAGCTCTAGTGTACTTGCTAAGGAAATGGCTCCGAAAATGTCTTTTATTAATCGATACATGCTTTAGATCAGATACCTTCCCAGCATGTCTAGCTGTACCACAAGTCTTTATGTATATTCTGTGGTGTCCTGCCTGTTTGTATTCTTCTGTATTTCTGTTCGCTGTAACAGTACTAAGTCCTATTTCCCAACCTAACATGTGGTGAAACACAACATCTACATGTACTTGTACATAATGCACTAATGTGATATCTAGGTACACTGTAGTGATAAAAACCATAGATATTTTACAATTGTCAGTATCTACGACAAAATGTATAATACATGCATAATTATAGATAATTAAAATATCTGTCTTGAACTGGTGGAGTCTCAGTCAGACTGCTGTAAAGTGGGGTTTGGGCATTGCTGTTACTGACAATCCATTTTGCCCTTTTTGCCCATCCCATGCCTTTAGGCCACCATGCCTTAACATGCAAGCACGGGGTAGATTTGGGTCCTCCAGTTGAAGCAGGAAATGGCTTGGGGCATGAAAGACATAGAACACAGCCAGCAGACATCCTTATTCCTCATTGGGATTTGGGCAATTAACCAACAGCCTTTGATATGACTGTTAACTATGCTAAATTGAAGCACGTGTGACAGGTGGATCCTCTGGCAGCCAAGGTGTGCAAGCACAATTGTAATGATACCAAATGCTTAGAGCTTGGCTGGTCATGTATTCCCATGGCAGTTGAGACTTATGGGTGGTGTGGTGAGAAGACATGCAGACTTTGTAACTCTCTTAGCCTCCAGGAGAAACAAGTCGCTAAAAGTCTCATGCCACCTGTCAATTGTATGGCAGGCTTAGCCTGACTTTGATGGAAACAAAATCTCACTGGCACTCCTGTCAAAATCAGGATCAATTTTTCAATACCTATATTAGCCCTTTTGCATGTAATGTGTAATTATTATATACAACACTCTGAAAATGATGCTAAATGCAAAGATGTTAGTGGTGGAAATTTATGGTGCATGGGGATCTGAAGCTATTGAGATGTTTTGTACTGTCGGTTGGTGCGTTCCAAAGGGCATGCTACCACGCACCTCACCATATTCCATGATTTCCCATGTTCCCCTTTGCACCACATATTGCATGGTGGGTTAATTGGGTTATTATGCTTACCGGTATGGGCGTCGATGCTCCCCCCCCCCCCCCCCCCCTCCCTAAAATGAGGTCACCATCGCACTTAAAAGTTTTACTACTTGATGATTAATCCGCCCGTGTTTAATTACCAGTACATACGTATAGTCTGGTGTAGCCACAAGATACGCAAGGGTGTGGCTACGCCAGGCTACATGTACGGGTCAGTTACAATAAAATTTGATGTGTTTAGTTAATAACTTGATTCAGAAGTCAGAGACAAAGAGGAGAGAAATTGGTGGAGATGGTAAGATGATCGCGATCCTTTAGTAAGCTCGGCTAAGTGGCGGAGCCAATTACTGGGGGGTAAGCGGGGAGACGCTTTGTTTAGCTTGAAGCAACAAACCCATGCTTTATAAAGTATGCAATGCACACAAAAAAAAATCTTATGCCTCAATGATCTCACCCGTTCGATAAGTTCTTCAACGTTGCCCCAAAACATCTTGGGTATCGGACCAGGCACGCCCATTCGCTTGAATACTTGATAGGGAGCATAGCCGAATCTATAATATAGGATCTTTATACACTAACACATCCACTTGACATATGCGATGCATTACCTGTAGTACAGAAGAAGCAGAACTGTAAGCACCACCAACAAAAAAACAAACCAAAAGGTGTCCATTGGTCTCGTACCCAGACCCTGATACCACAGCTGCACATCACCCACCTGTACGGTCTCGTCTGGGTACGAGATTGGGATTGTAATTGGTGGGAACGAGGAACTTAGTCCCGCAATTGTTTACGTTTGACTCGCTGCTCCTATAAAATAAGGGCGTAGACAGGGGGCAATAGCCACCCTAGTTTTTTTCTGTGATCACGAATTTTAATTATATTATCACATTTAATAGGCTTCACCCTTATTATACTGGAACTATTCATTCTACTGTAGCGAGACGCGATGCATTACATGTACATATACTAGCTTTGCGATAAGTAGTGGTTAAGTGGTTAATATTAGCCCCCGCCCCCCCTCCCCGGATATGCACTTTAAATATTCGTAGACGGCGGTGTACGGCGGGCGACATTGGGATATTCGCCGTCGCTAGTTGCGGAAGGTCGGGGATCAAAACTGGTACCCGACCTTCCGCCACTACGCGAATGTACAGTTTTGTACAGGCTGCTACGGGGATTGCAGTCCAATCAGAACAATGCGGGCATTTATCGCCCACTGAATAAATATATTCTGCGGCAGCTGGTAATAAAGCCAATCTGATTTACACTTTTGATACCGATTGTACATGTATACAGTATAAGACAGTGGCTGATTGCATAATATGCCTGTACAAAAACCGGCTGTACCGTCATCATGGCGTCTAGCTTCAGTTTAGAGTTTGGGGGGTGTTCAAACTAAGAAGGAAGATGTCCTGCATGAAAGTGCAAATGTGAAATGCTGAATATACACTATTGCCCCGAGTCCGGCAAAGGTTCTTTAGCTATACATGTATAGGCGCTTCGATCGATTCAATATAGGCAAGATGCCAAAACAGATCTCAAGACTGGTTACAACGCGGGGAAAATAATTATTATCATAAATAAAGAGAGAATGTGTGCATTTTGGAAGTCTATATATGATCTCTGCCTAGACCTACATGTACAATTGTAACTTTATTATATGAGGTTAAGCTTACAACTTAAAGAACAATCGATACAAAGGGGTACGTTTAACGCATAGTGTGCTCTTACATGCACTGTTCAATCTAGAGCTACATCGTATATATACATGTAGTACTGAGCGGAGGTTAATTAATACCGTCTGCTGGTTTATTTCAGGGCTAGGGAATGCTGCTGATGCCCAAACTATCGATCTTAGTTGGAAGCACCGGGAAACTAACTAAATAATGCGTTTAGGTACTAATTATCTTTTTTAAAAACTGTTGCCGCAGTGCCGAGCGCTTCGAGTTTGTGCATTGCTCGAATTCTTCCGTTTTCAATTCAACTTTTGTGTCCGACCGAAACCTGTTCTCCAGATACTCCTTGAGGTTCTCAACAATCCAGGATGATGGATTTGTATCTGCAACTTGTCATGTGTAATACAATCTACGTGATCAATTCTCACCGCCGACCTTTGTGACCTTTATGGGGCGTTGCGATGCATACAGGGGCGGATGGTGAGGGGAGGGGGTCCGACATGAATATTGATGAAGAGGAGGGGGCGCGCGAAGCGCGCGAAAATTTTTCTTTGGTGCGCATTCCAATTTTTCCACGCATTGTACATGTAGGATGATTGGAAACTAAGGCATGCAATCAACACCAATAAATGCATGCCACTCTGTTACGTTCTGGTTTCCAGGCTATTGTGATTTTACCGATTAATATGGCTGTGTTGTTACATCTTTGCTACTAATTTGAGCCACTTAAAATTTCCGGCAGATGACCTACTTCAAGCAGTGAACAGTATCATTCAGCACGACATTTGCGAGCGAAAAAAAAAATTTGTACACATTCCCCACAGATTGTAAATGTAGTAGAAACGGCTATCATAACCAATAAATGAGTGCTATTTAAATGGCTGTGTTTCATCGCAGATTTGCATCAGTTGCACGTTACACTGATGCACTTAGTTTCTTTGCTATTTGAGCCACTCAGTTAAAATTTACCATCATAGCAATGGTCAGTCAGCCTTTTTGCTTTCTCTAAAAGCTTGCACCAAGGTGCATTCAAATTTGATGGTTACTAATACTAGTGCACCAATCAAAGGCTCTATTTACGATGGCGGGTTAGCATATTTTGGAATAAATTTACCAAGATTTACATATAAATTAATAAATACCAGCCTACTGCGTATCTCGCAGTTTACAAAACTAAAATATAGTACTAACCAATGAATAAGCAATAAGAATAAGCTGTTTAGCAACTTTACGGAGGAGTGCACGCTTAACTCTCCGTAGAAATGTATAACTCACGCGTCATACGCTAATTATACATTAATCATATTCAGACACCCTGGACCCCCCCCCCCCCCCCCCCCCCCCCCCCCCCTGGATCCGCCACTGCGGCCATATCCTTCAGGCGCAAAGCCTGTTTCTGTTACTGAAATGATACAGTACCAGGGGCGGATACAGGGGGGGGGGGGGGGGTCCAAATTCCTTTTTTTTTTTGCACGCAGTTTTAGGGGGTTTTGGAGTTTACAACCCCCTCTTTCGTCCAAAAACCTTGTTTTTCGCACGCACGCGGACAGCACCCCCCCCCCCCCCTCCCGCTCGTTTAATCGGCCGAAAGCGGACAGCACCCCCCCCTCCCCCCCCGCTCGTAGAATCGGCCGAAAGCGGACAGCACACCCCCCCCCCCCCCCCCCCCCCCCCCGCTCGTAGAATCGGCCAAAAGCGGACAGCACCCCCCCCCCCCCCCCCCCCCGCTCGTCTTATTATTCATTAACAACCCCCCCTTGTCTGAAATCCTGTATCCGCCCCTGAGTACTGATGAACGCATCGTTTCTAGAGAGCGCATCCCGGTATACAAATAGGCTGAGTACCGGCAGTGCCGGGGTTACCTTGCGTTGGGTGGCGGCCCTAGGCAAAAAGGGTCTTGGGCTCTTGGCGGCCCCTCCATCCTCGCTTGAGGGTGCATTTTCCGGGTTTGGACATCACTCCTTCCGATATCATTCGGTTTCCACCACGCGTAGCTGATTTGTTTCAAACACAGCGCGCACATGCATTTCTAATCTTTTTAATGAAGATACACATGCAAAAGAATTACCTTATGCATGAAAGCGATTTTTCTAGTTCTAGCTTCAACGGATGAAAACGAATCAACTGATCAATGTACTAAATTTTAGTACTGCATAGCAGGGACGGATTCAGGATTTCGGGGCGAGGCAGGGTGGGGGTGATGCGACAGGCAAGGATACCGGGGTACGCCTCCCCCCAGCACGGATGTCCGGATATAGGCCACCGGGGTCTGGGGCTCCGCCCCAGCCGCTTTGCAACTTTTGCACTTTTAAAGTCACATAAACAGAATAGTTATCACAGGAAGAAAACGCGTGGAATCATTTTGGAATCATGATTACGTGATATCACATACAAATGAATTTTTATGTTCAATCACAGAGGATTTTAAAAAATCCTTTATAAATCAAAACGGCCTGATTCGACGCGTTTTTTCCCTGTGTATTGCGTACTAAGTAACATGCTAAAAATAGATAAGTTCATACTGATCAATCTATGGTTAAGGGTTGCTTAATGCACTAAGTGGGAAACCAAGGCTCAGGTAATCTTTTTTCTTTTGTTCTCAGTCTATAATACCTTCATACCATTACAACTATGAGAAGTTTGGTCCATTCTTTGGGTAAGGTGGAGTGTATGTTTGAGTTCTGACATCATGTGCAATTCTTAGGTGGTATATAGGAGCTAGCCAGAGTTATTCATTGCAGATATGGAATTGCTGAAAGTGATTCTTGTTAAAGAATTTGACTCCTTTGTTGATCGTGAGGTCAGTTTGCACATTGCGGTTGCCTTACATGAGCTGATGTTAACAACCTTTCTTCCAATAAGGACAATCCTGTATCGTTGTTCAATCAGTTTGGGCTGCCTCCAGGCCTTCTACAAGCTCAGGGGGAGACATGGAAGAATGCAAGACACCACATCACCCCTGCATTTTCCTCAAATAAAATGAAACAGGTACACAGTATGTATAGCTGTGTGTCAATTGAGCCAATTAGAACTAGGTATTAATTCTTTACATTGTTGTTTGTTACTTATTTTTAAAAACATGTATTTTACCTAACTTTTTAAACCTAACCTATGCACAATACATGTGTACAAGTTAGATATTTTCATTACTGCATCCATGGTGTCAATGTCAAATTTGAATTAAGTGATTACATATGTAGATTAGTTTGTGAGCAGCATTCAAGGTACTGTGTATCATACAGCTCTTCAGGCACATGAATATGGGTGCTCATAGGGCACTGACTATGTGTATTATATTTGATAATAGATTCTTGTCTTTGCATGCACTTGATGAATGTCTTTTATTACAGAACATAATCAGATGTGTTTATGTACATGCAATACAGTACTAAGCATAACTGCATTGCCTTATATCAAATTTTCAGTCACTGTCGGTTACAGGCAACAGTTTTTGTACCATTTAGTCTGAGTCACAGTGGTTTTATTGGTATCTACCACTTGCCACATGATTTGTGTTGTTCCATTTGTATTTATGTACTTCAACAAAAAAACAGCATAAAGGACCTTTTACTGCTGACGTCACACACGAATTAGGGGGGTCAGGAGTAAATTATCACACGTTTCATTTTTGTACGATAGACCTATTGTAAGGGATTTCTATGCAACGAAACATAGCGGAAGTTGCTAATGAGTTCGCGTAGTCGTGTTTTTCAATTTTTGGGGGATCAACTTCCGGTAACTTGTGAGCTGTGTAACGTTTGCATCATAACTGGTGAAGGTACTTCATTTTGGAATATAGTTTGGCGGACATTTACCATTCATTTTTAATTTGCTGTTTCTTCGTTGCGTTTCTGTGAGGACTTACGTTTTTGTCAAACATAGTGATTAATTTGTGATGTCAGCGGTAAAATGTCTATTCATACAAACAGGCCATATGAAATGATTATGATATACATGTCATTAGACATTGATTTTAAACTGAAATTTCCAGGAAGCATATCCTTTTGGTTTAATAACTATATATGTACACACTACTTTAATTTGGTGAAGATAAAGAGATGGCAAATAGTCCAGAAGATTAGGTAGTAAATCAATTTTTAAAATTCTGATGGTTTCCAGAATTTCAAATGTTTTGCAATTGATCTAGGACAGCATGAAAATTTATGCGGTAGTTGCTGCTGCTGCATGAGAACCCTGTCAAACACAGTAGTGTTTCTGCCCAAATAGTATGGCTCTGCATGATTACATGACTCAAACCACAGGTTCATTAGCTTATGTACAATACCCTCATAAGCACAGTGCATATCATCAGCCATCCACAAGGTTGATAGTGTAGGTGAGAGGGGAAATTCCTACAATGCCATTAACACTATTTCCAGTTGATTCTGCAAAAGTGCCATCCTTGAATTATGGTCTCATGAGTGCGAAGTGGATAGCCTCTAGGCAAATATATCCTAGATCCATCGGGAAGTCGCTTGCCAGGATGATAACATACAGGGCATCCTAATTCATTAAATTGCTTTAGTACATATAACTATGGGCTTGGCAACTAAATCAAATACACCAAACATCAGTTTTACTTTCATATGCATCTTTCCAGAAGATGTTTGTGTTTCAAAACCATCTCTATAAATATCTTCAAGAGTTTTTACCACTGGGTCCAGGAGAAACTTCATATCAGGTTTTCTTATCCCATACCACATCACAATATTTCCAGCTCTGAATCGAATTGAGGGGGAAGGTTAAGCACTTGTTACAGAACTGGCCAAAGTCTTACTTACAATAACGGTACACCATTAGTAAATATGCTGAGAGCAAGTTATTCTTTGATTTATAAAACTCATTCATATGTTCTTGAATTACACTAACAGTCCAAACATCAGAGAGGGGATTTTTTTCCCTCTCAAAATAATGTTTTATCTGAAATAGAATTAACTCTTGTTACCAAATAAATAAATAAAATGGTCTTGTTCCATGCACTCAAATAATCAAGTGAACTTAATTGTAATTATTGATTGCAGGTGCTTGATAAAAAGGATGTGAATCAAGTGCCGTGGCACTCGTGCTGTCGTTAACTACATTCATAAATACGGCACTGAGCTGCATTCTATTTCCCGACGTACGTTGCGATAACAATGTTATGTAATCGCAGGACAGGTCTCAACCAGACCAATAAATATACATATTAAACAATAACTATATACATGCATTACAATTTGATACTCACAACTATTTATTAAAAACCTTATAGTCTCGCAAGCCAGACGTGCTTAGTCGTACGATATATGTAGGACTGGGGACGAGGAAAACTTAAGAACGTTTCGTTCGTCCCCAGTCCACTCGCGTCGAACGACGACTACATGTATGTGGTGCAGTTTTGGCACGAATTACACCCCATAGTTCATGCAAAAGAAAAGGCGGCTGGGGCTTCGCCCCAGGCCCCACTGGGGGAGCTAAGGAACACCCTCCCCCAGTTGTGAAATATTTATTAGACACCCCCCCCCCCCCCCTTTTGCCCTGCTTGAGGTGCACGTGTACGACCGTATAAGGTGTTATTATTGTATCGACCCATGGACACCCTTTGGGTTGCGTTATTGTTGGGTGTGCTTACAGTTCTGCTTCTTCTGTACTACAGGTACTGCTTTGCGTATGTCAAGGGTAGGCCTATGTTTTAGTGTATAACGATTCTACTATAGATTCGGCTATGCTCCCTATCAAGTCTTCAAGCGAATGGGCGTGCCTGGTCCGAAACCCAAGATGTTCTGGGGCAACGTTCAGGAACTTATCGAGCGGGTGAGGCGTTATATATATATATATATATAATTGATTCTTCGGCCTAGCCTACGACTGCACGTCGCGGGCGCGGGCCAGCATGGCGACTGATTGGATTTTGTCGCTACGGTTGGTAAAATGCTGACGCCACTTACAGAGATCTCAAGGGGTCTTTTTTGTTAGCGTGAGGCAGTGGGCTAAGATTAGCAGTTCTAGGCGTGAGATTAGTATAATGAAGCAAGATCATTTCACATCATCATCAGAATTTTCTTTTTATCTTGGTATGTTGCAAATTTTTTCAAATTGTTTAAAAATCGCTGAGATAATAACACCGATGTGAAGAGCGCATTAAACCATTCTTAATGATACCAAAATCATAAGTTTATGACGGAAGATACATGTATAGCGTTTTAAAGCGCATTAAATTTTTAGTATGGGATTTCATTAAAACGTGCGTCCGTAAGTATGTTCTGTTAAATCCCACATAACGTTTGCAACGTATACCATATCTGGATGGAATTTTCAGTAAAGGCAAGTTAATAGATGCCCTTTCAAATTATTCTGTTAAAGGATCACTATGCAAGCGATAAAACTTTAATAAAAATATATACTTAGGGAAATACATGACGTTAGTGCATATTGCTATTATGAAAACACTAACCAATTCATCCAAAAGAAGGTCTGCTGCTAGTTAAAAGATAGACATGTCAAAATCTGTTGCACCATCATATGTTTCATTCTCCTTCCAATATGCAACAGCATACTTACTTCCCTTCATTATTTCAATTCTTCCACCACAATTGAAAAACTCCACCATCCAACCAAACATGGCAAATATTGTGGCCAATTGATTTACCAGTCAAGAGGTCTGATAACTTTGTCTTCAAAGTCACAGACACAGACACGGCCCATTGCAGAGGCCAGCGCACTGCACACAATGTAACAATGTAAGCCATCCAGCCTTCTAGCCATCCTTTGTGATTGTGAGAGCCTGCATGGCATACCAAATTCCGGGCGAAAAAACAGTATCTTCACATCGATAGATTTTGTACAATACAAGGTTATACACTACATTGAATGTCCAAACACCTCTCAAAGATGTCCGCTATCCCGATCTAGGTGTTTGTGCATGGTAAAGTTATAGCACTTTTTCCAATAGTTAATGAGATCTGGTAAAATAAGTTTTTTTTTGAAATCTACACAAGAGGATGAAGACGAACCTTCGAACTATGTCACAAAGCAAAGAACTCTCCCCATTCCATTCCATAACCCTACGCAAAGCAACTTTTTGAATGGACCTCAAAAGTGTTACTAATCCTGCAATAATAATGTGGAACAAAATGGAGGACAATTATTGCACGATTTGCAACATACCTATTTTATTTCGTGCTAGTCTCATAGCCAAACGCGACACGGTACAGTACGTTACACTATTAGGTACGACACTAAGTGTAGGGCTTATAAACACGCAATACAAACAGTATTTAGTCTATTTCCTTGAATGTGTTTTATTGTACTCCCAGCTTGCAGTTGATTTTGTAGCCTTAACATTTGAGACATGCATGGGCGTGCTGATGTGCCATTCTACATCAGCTTTACCCAAATGTCTACAACTTATCTGGCGAAGACACAAAGTACATTGAAACATAAACAGATTGTCTCTGATCTCAACGATAAATGGCCAGATCTTTGTCTACTCACGATGGAACTTAGTATGGTATTTTCCAGCACCTGTGGCATACTTAGCTGGTCCAGACCTTGTCTCATCTTCCTCTTTGTAGGACACTATTAATTCATCATTCTCTTCAGCCATTGTTTCGTTCATTTTGTGTGCATATGCATGCAATTTACGTTTGCGATACCACACCTTTGCTATCGGTCTTGATTAATTCATTAATAGTAGTTTAATGATAGGGATATCATTGTAATTTTGAAATAAAACTGTATGCATGAGATCAAATCGGCTATGCGTGAGAGTGCGAGATTGGACTCTTATGCATGAGACTCACGCTTAAGGCGTGAGACTTGAGGTGTCTGCACTTAGTAAAAACCATTACACTAGACTTCTCTATACAGGGTCCTTGATAAATTAACCATAAAGAATTAATTGTTGCTACATGTTCTAATAATCTGGGCTGAATATTTATTAGTACTTCATTAATTAAAATCAAAGAAATAAAATTAATCTCAACAACACGTAATTAAAAACGTAGACCCCAACAATTTAAATTATTTCAACTTGCCTGGTAAATTCAATCCACTATAATTAAGATACAATGACCACTCATTTATTTATATTAATAAATGTAGGGTGGGTAAAAATATAGTACGTTATGAAGTAATAATATTTATATGGGACAGTTTCCACGAAAATGTCAGATTTGCATACCTGTATATAATGGTGTTGCATTTGAATCACTATAACTTCCGAATTGTTAAGGCTATATTGACTTCCTATTTTGAACACATCATACACCATTTCCCTAGTATTGCTGCATCCCACCATAACTTTTGGCAGGAGTAATCAAAGCGCTTCAAATTCAGTTTCAGGTAGAGAGGTCCCTTAGCTATTGGATTATTCTGTTCGTTAATTTTTGTGTCATCTGTTACGGCGATAAAGTTGAACGAACTACATGTACATGCACATTTTTCCCGCTTCATTCACATCAATGATTTAATTGCCACCTCCTCGTACACTGAGGGGGATGCATTTGCCCAAATCATTGCCATGGATCAAGCGGGAAAACATGCACGTAGTTTGTTCAAGTGATGACCTAAAAAAAAACCGAGCATAATAATCCAATAGCTAAAGGACCTCTCTAACTATAAACCAAATTTGAAGCGATTTGATTACTCCTGCCAAAAGTAATGGTGGTCTTGAACCTCTGGCATGGAGCTATTGCCCCTAAGATATATTTTACCATAGAAAAATGGTGTAGTAGGAAGTGTTGAAAATAGGAAGTCAATAGCCTTAACCGTATGAAGGAAGGACCACATAAGTAGAGTGAGTGATAGGCCTCGTACAGCCTTTTAAAGAAAAGAAACATGTATTTGTGCACTTCGTTTTCATAAATGCCAAAGCCAGAACTAAATTTACTTACAGTCATGGGGCAGTATGTGTGGTGATACTGTGGTTTGAATTGAACCTCTGGAAATACTTTTATAGGCACGAAACCATCAATTTTAGCTTGCTTACTTAGGTAAGCATCTCGCGTAACTTAAGTTAATACTGATCAATCTATGGTTAAGGGTTGCTTAATGCACTAAGTGGGAAACCAAGGCTCAGGTAATCTTTTTTCTTTTGTTTTCAGTCTATAATACCTTCATACCATTACAACTATGAGAAGTTTGGTCCAATCTTTGGGTAAGGTGGAGTGTATGTTTGAGTTCTGACATCATGTGCAATTGTTAGGTGGTATATAGGAGCTAGTACAGAGTTATTCATTGCAGATATGGAATTGCTGAAAGTGATTCTTGTTAAAGAATTTGACTCCTTTGTTGATCGTGAGGTCAGTCTGCACACTGCTGTTGCCTTACATCAGCTGATGTTAACAACCTTCCTTCCAATAAGGCCAATCCTGTATCAGCATTCACTCCATTTGGGCTGCCTCCAGGCCTTCTATTTGCTCAGGGGGAGACATGGAAGAATGCAAGACCCCACATCACCCCTGTATTTTCCTCAAATAAAATGAAACAGGTACACAGTGTGTATAGCTGTGTGTCAATTGAGCCAATTAGAACTAGATATCAAATCTTTACATTGCTGGTTATTACTTATTAAAAAAAACGTGTATTTTGCCTAACTTTATAAGCCTAACCTATACACAATACATGTGTACAAGTTTGATATTTTCATTACTGCATATGGTTTCAATGTCAAATTTTCAGGCACATGAAATGGGCACTCATATGGCACTACTTATGTGTATAATAGATTTTTGTCTTTGCAGCACTTCATGAATATTATTTATTACAGAACATTATCAGATGTGTTAAGGTGCATGCAGAGCAGTACTTAGCATAACTGCATTGCCTTATATCAAATTTTCAGTCACTGTTACGGTAACAGTTCTTGTACCATTTAGTCTGAGTCAGTCACAGTGGTTTTATTGGTATCTACCACTTGTGCGTGTTGTTCTATTTATATTTTTATGTACTTCAACAAAAAATCAGCATAATTTAAATTCATACAAACAGGCCACATGAAATGATTATGATATGCTATTAGCCATTGATTTTAAACTGAAATTTCCAGGAAGCATATCCCGTTAGTTGGATAACTATATACATATATGTACGCACCACTTTGATTTGATTTTGACTATTGCTTAGAACGAATAGATTTTTAATTTTAAAGTGGCTGGTGAGGACAGAACATTGACTTAGTATTTGGAATATTGTAGAAATCAGAGTTATATTCTGTTTTAATGTATTTTGTATCTTTCAGATGGTCCCATTGATCCAAGACAGCTGTATTGTGTTAGCACAAAAGATGAAGGATGTAGCAGATTCTGGGAAAAGTGCTGATGTCTGGAGGTATGTGGCATGTAATACATTCCTCATATATAGCTAGAGAGTGTTCAAATCATTATAAGCTATTCCGGTCCAGTTTGTAAATTTAAGGCATTCAGTTCAGTATAGAATGGTCTAATGAAAACTGTAGTGCATAATCAGATTGTCCGTACATGTACATACCTGTGTTAAAGTATATTTTTCTGAGTGATCTTAACACCTTCAAAGTGGTCCATATAAAAGACCAAATTTTGTTTTGTGGTTGCTGAAGGTTGGGTACAAGCCTAGTGCATCAATCTGATAGTGCGTGTGGGCTATGCATGTATGTGATAACAGCCCACATACACACTCGATATGTATGTGTGTAGATGACCGTTCACCGCGCTAGCGTACCGACGCACAGAATCACCGGGCTGTATATAATCACAAGGACTAGTACAACGCAACTCAACTCAGTCAACTCAGTCTACTAGTACAACTCTAAGGGGGTTTTATAGGGGATCTATGGTAAACCGGTTCTAAACTGGTCTGGTCCCGCGCCGCGATCACATGTTGTGCTTATGCATGCCTATGCACGCATATGCATGCAGGCACCTCTCGTTATCACCCTGACGTGACTCGTCAACATGTGGCTCTTCAGATGACCTCTGGGTTCCAGCTGTAACTGGCTTCTCTGACACTCCTTCCACCTCCTCCTGCGACACACTTGTCGCCTCGACCATGTACCGGGAGAGAGCATCGGCATTTCCGTTCTTCTGACCAGTCCGGTACTGGACAGAGTACTGGTAGGGTTGAAGCGCCAGGCTCCAACGGGTCAGCCTACTGTTGTTCTCCTTGAGGCGATCAAACCATTCTAGGGACCGATGGTCTGTTTGTATAGTGAAGGGACAGCCCAGGAGGTACACACGAAATGTCTGGATACCCTGGATGATTGCCAGGCACTCCTTTTCTACCGTCGAGTACTTTTCTTCGCGGGGGAGTAGCTTTCTGCTGTAACACGCGACTGGATGCTCCTCACCGTCTCACACTACCTGGCTCAACACAGCGCCAATCGCCCGTCCGGAGGCATCAGTCTGAAGTACGAGCGGCAGAGAGAAATCGGGGCATCTCAAAATCGGCTCACTACAGAGACATTCCTTCAATTGGTTGAAAGCATCATCACATCTTTCAGTCCACCTCACTATGGTCGGGGCGTTCTTCCTCGTCAGATCTATCAATGGGGCTGCGAGTTCTGCATACCCAGGGATAAACTTCCTGTAGTATCCTGTTAATTCGAGGAACGTTCTAACAGCGGATTTCGTGGTGGGAACCTGAAACTGTTTCACAGCATCAACCTTCGAGAGTTCAGGCCGCACGAGCCCCTCCCCCACAACATGACCAAGGTATGAGCGGTGCGACATGGCGAGCTGACACTTCTTCTGCTTGACTGTCAAGCCTGCCTCCCTCAGTTTCTGCAGTATTCTCCTAAGGTGTGACAGGTGTTTCTGCCAACTGTGGCTGAAAATGATTAAATCGTCCAGGTAGGCAGCTGCATAGTCCTGCGTTCCCACCAGTAAACTGTCTATCATCCTTTGAAACGTTGATGGAGCTCCCTGCAATCCAAAGGGCATTCTACGAAACTGGTAGAGTCCAAATGGAGTCCTGAAGGCGGTCTTTGATCGAGCTGCCTTCTCCATTGGGACCTGCCAGTACCCCTTGGTGAGGTCTAAGGTACTGATGAACCGCGCTTGTCCAACTTGATCTAGCAGATCGTCAACGCGAGGCATTGGGTAAGCATCTGCCTTGGAGACACTGTTCAACCTGCGAAAGTCGATGCAGAAGCGCAGTGTTCCGTCTTTCTTCTTCGCGAGTACTATCGGAGAGGACCAATCACTCGTGGATTTTTCGATGATGCCATACTTCTCCATTTCCTCCAGTTCCTTCTTCACGATGTCTCGATAAGCTTGAGGCAGACGATATGGTGGTAGTCTGACTGGTTTCGCTTCTCCAGTCTCTATCCTGTGTTCCACCAGCTCAGTCTTTCCAGGGAGGTCACTCATCACATCTTTAAATTCAGCCCTCAGCACATCTAGCTGTCCCCTTTGCTTAGGAGTTAGGCCTTCGTTGATCTTCGGCTCCCCAATGTCTTCCTTCCACAACGGGATTTCTTCCCCTTCTTCGGTCTCCTCGGCTGCCAGACACATCATTGTTGGAGTATTCCACCCCTTCAACATGTTGACATGGAAGATACGTTGCCACTTCTTCCTGTCACTCATATCAATCTCATACGTCAACGGTGTGACTTTCGCCTTGATAAGGTAAGGCCTTTGCCATTTTGCCATCAGCTTGTTGGTTATCGTGGGTAGTAGTACCAACACCTGGTCTCCCTCAGCAAACTCTCTTTTCCTTGCATTGCGATTGTACCATCTCTTTTGCTCTATCTGTGCTTCCTTACAGTTTTCGCTCACAAGCTCTGACATCTTTGCAAGTTTCTGCTGCACTGTCAAGACGTATGGTACTACACTTTCATCACTACATTTGCTAGCCTTCCACGTCTCTCTTAGTATGTCGAGAGGCCCTCTCACGTGTCGGCCATACATCAACTCGAACGGCGAGAATCCTGTAGACGCCTGAGGAACTTCACGGTTTGCGAACAGCAGATATGGGAGCAGCTTGTCCCAATCCTTCCCTTCTACTGCTGTCTTGCGGAGCATAGATTTTAAGGTTCCGTTGAACCTTTCGACCAGGCCGTCTGTTTGGTGGTGGTACGGACTGGTCCTTATCCGTCGTACGTGCAACAGCCGGTAGAGTTCACTCAGTAGCTTCGACATGAAGTTTGTTCCTTGATCAGTGAGGATTTCACTCGGCACACCCACACGTGAGAACATGGTCACAAGTTCCTCAGCAACATGTTCGGCATCGACTGCCTTCATGGGTATGGCCTCAGGGTAGCGAGTAGCGTAATCGCACACAACCAGTATGTACTTGTGCCCAGAGCTACTTCGCGGCAGAGGGCCGACAACATCCATCGCAATCCTGGTAAATGGTTCCTCGATTACCGGTAGTGGAACTAGGGGTGCTCGCAAGTTCCTGATAGGAGAATGTTTCTGGCACTTCTCACAAGTCCTGCACCATTCAGCTACATCCCGATACAACGTCAGCCAATAGAATCTCTGCATGATTCGACCAACCGTCTTTTTCTTACCCATATGCCCAGCAAGTGGTATCTCGTGAGCTATCCTCAGAACTGTCTCTCGATATTGCTTCGGAACAATTAGCTGCTCGACACTGAACTCCTCTCCTTCCTCTCGTGGGTGCCAATGACGGTAAAGAAGGTCATCCTCTTCATAAAACCAGTAGTTTCCACCTTTTGACGGTTGCTTCGCGGAGTCCCATACACCTCTCAGTGTCTCATCCTCCTGTTGCAACTTTCTTAGCTCATTTCCATCAACTCCAAGGTTACTATCTCCAGAGGTAATCTCCTTTACTCCATTCGAGACCTTGGTATCCACCTGTTGAGGGTCAGCATTTTTCTCTAACTCAACAGGTCCGGGAGACCACTTCTCTTCCTCGTTCACCTTCGTGACACGAGCTGGTAACAAATCCCTACACGTAACACCAGACTCCTCCTTTTTGGATGCGCTCTCTTCCTCCCTCGACCTCCGTTTGGCCTGAGCTCTTGTCATAGCTGCTAGCACCTCCTCTGTTGCTCCACCAATCTGCACCAGTTCAGGCACGTCTCTTCCCAGTAGCACGGACGCAGGTAGTTTCTTCACCACGGCTGCCTCCACAAAGTAGCTCCTTTCGTCGATCACCACTTTCACTTTGGCTAGAGGGTAAGAGACATGGTCGCCATGCACGCATTGCACTGACACGAATTTATCAAGATACTAATTCCTAGGCACTAGATTGTCTTGCACTAATGTCCTGGCTGCACCGGTATCCAGAACTATGTCCTTCACTTCTGTTCCCTCCACATAGCCCAGCTTGCGCGGCGACAAGTGTGCCCTCTTCACTTCGGACTGCTTCGCTCTCCCTCCGTAGAACGTCGCGGCATTCCTCGGGCATTTGCTTGCCACATGACCCACTTTGTGACAATTGTAGCATCTAGGTAGGTGGCGCTGCGGGTTCCTTTGCTCCGGTTGAGAATTCTTCGGAACTGCATCCTTGTTCCCATATGCATCACCGGGCTCCTTTGCTGGAACCGGATTGTCTCTCTGCTTGAGAGGTCTGACGTCTTGCCTCCTTGCCTGCTCGTACTCATCTAGCCACTCGCCTGCCTGAAGACACTTCTTCGGTTTGCGCTCATCTAGCCACAATCTCTTCTCCACTGGAAGCGAGCTCAGAAGTTGTTTACAACGCGCGAGAGAGGTAGCAGAAGAAAGGATGCGACGAGAAAGGGACGCGTGCGAGAAGGTAGAGGAAATGAGAGCGCAGATGGATAGACTAATGAAGACCGTCGAAGAACAGAAGTCCGCGTCAGCATCAAAGGGGACCACGGAATTGAGTGTAAAGCTGGTCGCCCTGACTGAACTTGACAATATCGAGTCATATCTGGTGACCTTTGAACAAATTATGACAGCGCACAAGGTGGACAAAGGACATTGGCCTCACTACCTTGCCCCCAGCTGACCGGAAAAGCTCAACTGGCTTTTGCGGCGCTGCCTGTGTCAGACTCGGCGGACTACGACGCGATAAAGGTGGCGATCCTCGTCTGGTACGACATTAACGAGGACGCGTTCAAGAATTGTTTCAGGTCATCGAAACGAAAGGATGGCGAAACAAATCGAGAGTTTGCAGTGAGGATGACGGACTCATTGACCAAGTGGCTCAAGGAGTACAGCCCTCTCCTCTGCTATCTCCTTTTCGCGTTGTACTCGTTCTTCCTCTCGTCTGATTCTTTCGTGTTTGATCTCCTCTTCCCGTTTCTGTCGATCCTCGATCAATTTTTGCAGCATATCCTGCAAAGCTTGCACCGCCATTTCGCCTGCTCGAAATGATCGACCGGAACGAGTTGTCATACACCGTCGCTCAGCGTGTAAAGTTAGAAAACTGTCTAACAGTCCAAAATCCCGACGCTGCCACCAAATGTAGATGACCGTTCACTGCGCTAGCGTACCGACGCACAGAATCACCGGGCTGTGTATGATCACAAGGACTAGTACAACGCAACTCAACTCAGTCAACTCAGTCTACTAGTACAACTCTAAGGGTGGTTTTATAGGGGATCTATGGTAAACCGGTTCTAAACTGGTCTGGTCCCGCGCCGCGATCACATGTTGTGCTTATGCATGCCTATGCACGCATATGCATGCAGGCACCTCTCGTTATCACCCTGACGTGACTCATCAACATGTGGCTCTTCAGATGACCTCTGGGTTCCAGCTGTAACTGGCTTCCCTGACAAAGTGATGTAACCAATCTTCCAGCAAAATGCTAAGGTCGGTTTACACTATTCCATACACTGGTGGGAGTATGGGGGTGGCTGATGTCCAACTCCAACTCAATGATGTCAGCCGTAACAAATACCAAAGGCAAAGGATCACACATCTGCACAATGAGTAAATGTCTCAATGCGCCTCCTCTACCTAAGAGTTATTTGTATTATAATAATTTTAGAGTTATGGACATACATTTTTTGTATATACATATACATAATTATTTGCTGGCTGCAACCGTTATCGGCCAGCATTGAATTGCCACTTGTATGAGACAGCTGCTGTTCTTTACAAACAAGATGAATGCAGCTTCTTCACAGTGACATAACTCTACCAGCATCAACCCCTGGTGCTCCTATATCATGCTCGCTTCACCCAACCCACTTGACATATAATTGGTGCCACATCTGCTGTGCATGTCACTGTCATTACCAACTAGACAACATACCACTGCCATCATACACATAGATCTACCTACCTACGCAGAGCAGGGGCCAGCTACCTATAACTAAATTAGACCTAATTTTGAGGTGATAGACCCATACCACCTCAAGGGGAAAAAACCTCACTTAGTGAGGAAAAAAAAACCATGTTAATACTGCTCTGCCTAACACCCAAACCAATAGCAACAGGACACTTGATTCCTTGTGGCTGGTCTGCCTCATCTTTTTGTACCAGGCTGCTTCACTCTCGTACCTCTAACTTTGAACCTGCATGTGTAAAGACCCCACAACCCACCATAGGTGGCTTTCGGCGAGTCAAGGGAGGGGGGGGGGGGGGGGGGAAGTTGCCACCACAGTAACATGCACACAATGCCTAGATTGCTTACGTACACCCGAAATCCCTCTCTTATACTACCAGACCACATGGCTACTATGCGCACGCAAATACACCACTCATCAACATCTCGCCATGAGGCCTTTACTGCCCCTTGACCTTGCATCATCATATCGACACCTATCCACATGACCTTGCATCATACTCTCTGCACATATTAGCACCATCACTGTTGGCTACTCTCAAACTGCATTCGTATAGGAGCATATTTTCTGTCTAATTCGTTCCTCAAACGACAGAAAAGTGTATTTGTGTTGTGCCTTTCCTCCAAGCATCAAAAGGATTGTTTGGAGCGCCTCCAATGTTTCTTAATATTGTGTCCAGTTTCTAGCATATCAAGCAAGGATTGCCACTCAGGGGACATGGAGACGGAAGTGAATCTAATTTCATTAAGACTATGAGGGAAAGACCGGCTCAAGAAATAGACAGACAAATATAGATCATCAGCTTACTGTAATGGCAAAGAAGGTTCTCCGCGACCTTACTACACCTACTCAATCTGCACCATGTATTTCTATCATGATTGACGAAACAACAGACGAAGCAAATAAGGAACAAGTGGTTATATATTTTCACTGGGTGGATGATGATTTAGATGTTCACGAAGTCTTTATTGGGCTATATGAAACAATCGACTGAATCTGTTGTGCTGTTGACAATTATCCATGATGATGTATTAAATAGGCTAAATAGTTCCATCACTAATACTGAGAGGCCAGTGTTACGACAGAGCATAGATCTGCAATATCAGGGTGTAAAGTAGGAGTTGTAAAACTCATTCTGGATGAAGAGCCTTGACCATCTACACGCACTGTTATGGTGACTTGCTGAAATTAGCCTGCAATTACACCATAAAGCAGTGTCCGATCATAAGAAAATTCATGAAATAGAAAAGCTGATGAAAAGATTTCCTCGCAGAGATGCTATTTTTAATCGATAAAAACTCAAAATTACTTCCCCATCTCTAGGTATTAGAACGCTTTGTCCAACAAGATGGACCACATATACCAAAGGTTTTGGAAGGATAATATCAAATTATGATCTTCTTTCCCAGGTATGGGAGGAGGCTTTGGAATATGTACAGGAAACTGATATGCTATCACGGATTATAGGTACTCAAACTGCATGAGGACATTTGACTTCCTTATCATAATGCTAGGCAAGCTGCTTCTTCATCATAGTGACAACTTGAGCAAAACCATTCAATCTCCTCACATACATGTATCTGCTGCAGAAGGTCGCAGCTATAACAGTAAAGATGTTGATATCTGTTAAGACAGACAAGACCTTTTGAGCATTTTGGGAAAAGTACAATGAGCTGCAAATGAACTCAAAGTGGAGAGTTCATCATTACCGTGAAAGCAAAGGGCTCCAAGGTGCTATGATCCAAGTCATATATCCTGACCAAGTTGAAGATTACTATCGCCCAATTTTCTTCAAAGGCATTGACAGAATTGTTAATGGATCGAAATAGATTTGACCAGCCAGCCATACGTATATGAAATTACTTAAGGCAGCTAACAAAGAAGCTTATGATGAAATTGAATTCATAACAGAACTTTATGGTTTCTGTGTAAACCTGAAACTGTTAAAAATACGCCTAAATAGTACAATGTGTATACATACATGTATGTGCATGTGTACCATGTCTCTGTACATGACGTATGTGCATGTGTGTAATTGTGCATATGTTATTTTAATTGTATAAATTCATGCCCCTCCCAGGATGTTTGGTGCATTCACTTTGGACTCTATCCTGTCTGTTGCCTTTGGTCGGATAACTGATGTCCAGTCAGGAAAGGAGGACAGGCTGTGTAAGGCAGTTGCAAGTGTCTTTTCAGTGGCACTTAATAAAGAAGGGATACATCCACTGCGAATCATTGCTATCTTCAGTATGCAGCTGAATTAGTCATTGTGTTCAAAATGAGTGTTGTGTATCCAATTTCAGGTCACTTCCCCTGGCTGAAGCGAACTCTTCGAAACTTTCAGCTCGCAAATGTAAAAAATGATTTAAAGTACATTGTTGATGCTATACTTGCAATCATTGAAGAACGAAGGCATCAAAAGACTGAATTTAAGGTGATTTATTTTATAATGGAACTATCATATAAGATGATAAATACTACTTAAATTATCAAATAGTGACTTTTACATTCCATTCCATTTCAGAGTTCTTTAACCCCCTATTCACTCAATGTCTTCCGCAATGAACCCACAATTTTAGTAGTCAAAGCTTGGAAATTGAAATTATGCATATTGATCTGTAATTAATAGATGTGATTAATGTCTATTGTCCTGAATGTGTACAATTGGACACCCGGGTGGACAGCAAAAAAAGTTTTTGCCGTTCAGTCACGGAAGGGACCTAGTTGCATTTAACGGTACTGGCTTATACTACAAGTCTTTTCAGGATTGGGCCGAGATAAGCAAGGCTTAAATCCTTTTGGTACATGTAGAACGAGCCGCGCTAGCAGACCTATCCATTACGCTCCGTGCGGAACGTAATGGATAGGTCCACTAGCATGGGTCATTTTACAAGTACTGAAAGGATTTAAGCCTTATTTATCTCGGCCCAATCCTGAAAAGACTTGTTCTGTAAGCCAGTCCCATTAAATGCAGCCAGGTCCCTTCCGTGACTGAACGGCAAAAACTTTTTTTGCTGTCCACCCGGGTGTCCAATTGTACCCCAGGGTGGACATTCAGGACAATAGACATTAATTGGCAAAAACTATGACTGGTAAGAATAAATCAAATAGGTTTTTTAAATTGACACTACGCTTTTTTTAAAATCATACATAATTATACATTATTATATTATTATCTGGTCTATGGATAAGTCCATATTTTAAAGAGGTCTTGATCATTGGTCTTTAATGATAGATCGACCACTACATGTTTTTTCCAAACAATGAACAAACAACCAATGCCTGAAATAAACATAATCATAATCAATACAGCAATGAAGGCTGCTTTTTAGGCAGATAGAATTTCCCCTCCAGAGGTCAAACACACGCGATTTCCAACTTTTATGCTCTTGGTCATCATGATCGTGGGCAATTTTTAAACACTCCTCCAACTCAATCGGGCATCTACAGAGCCAATGGTTGAACGATCTCCAAAGCGAAGGTAAAATGAAGCCTAATGTTCTTAGTGTAACATTTTTCGAGTTGAAAGTTTTATACACCATTTCATGCGAGGACCAGAAGTCACAATGGAACGCCTATACATGTAGGCGTGCGGTCAATCATTAATTTGATTCTTATGCACCGTGAAATGATTTACCGTTGTGAAGTTATTCATGATTAAATTGTTTATATATGGTCTCTAGAATCTTGTCTTTGTTGTTAACATCGTGTTGTAAATGAATAATAAAAATATCCTGTCGTGCAGTTAGTGGTGCAAGCCATACCCTATAACCAATACTGGCAATAGATACAACTATGAGATGTGTACATGTATCCCTTAAAGTTTGAGTGAATGGGGGTTAATCGACAGCAGACATCAACATTTATGTTTGTTGCAAAGTTCAGTTGTTATTTTGCACATCTATATGTTTCTTTTCTCAGAGCAGCTATGTTGTTTGAGTTAAAATGGTTTGCTCTGAGTGGTATATATGTATATTGCTAGAGTATTTCAACTTTTTAGGTAAGATCCTCCAAATTCGATTAAATGCTACTACTGTGAAACGGATTGCATTAAGTGCCTGACCTTGAAAATGATTTCTCAATACATTATTATTGCCTGCCCCCCCCCACCCCCCCACCCCCACCCAAATTATAGAGCTTCATGAGAGCATTCTAAAAGTTGAGGTGGGGGTGGGGGGGTGGTTCTCAAAAAGTTACTTTACGATGAGTGAAACAGGAACACTTCGAGCCTTAAATCACTGGCAAGCTTAACATTTAATCTCCATACATCCTTATTTAAGGGACATAGGGTCCTTAAATAAGGACGATGTTGAAGTATAAAAACAATGGCAACAGCTTAGTGGCTATAAGTTTTCTTTGATTGAAAGTAAAATTGGTCACATGACTAAGTTAATTTTGTCACAGTGATCTCCCTCAAATTGTTATAGGGAAATCGAAGGTGTCAAGTTGGAATCAGTAACATTTGAATGGCAAAGCAGTACCATGGAATTGTCTTGTACTGCAAGTGGACAGTTGCAATGCCAATGATCAGTACAAATCAATTAAATATTTTAAATTCATGAAATTCTATCAGAGCTCAATTGCGGATAATATATAAACCACATGCCTGATATCCAACACATAAGAACTAAAGTACATATGATGCTTAATCATCCAGCTTTCTGAAATTATAAGTTTTTAGTACACAATACATAGTTTGTCGTTCAGTATAATTCTGTAAATATGCTGCATCAAAGTAATTGTTGAAAAAATGACCGGGAGTGAGTTGTTAAATCAGTATCAACTAGCTTTTATATCATCAAACGTGAAAACTTCGGAAAATGATATAAGCTGCTCTTAGTTACTCTTCTTCATGTTCAAAAAGTGTGTCCTTAATTAATGACGCTAACCATGCTTAAATAAGGACGACAAGCTGTATATTAAACATTAACAAAAAATATTCTATCCATGTTTTTAACATGGCAGTATGTTTAGCTTAATTAAAAAAAGTCCAATCACTACCATAGCTATAAATGTATGTAAGAAAATTACAATTAGGACAATAATGAGTTGGGAAGGGTTAAGAATTAAATTCTATTCCCATCCTAGCTGTGATGAGAAATCGTACTCATAGTTATACACGATCTTATGTTTGTATGCACAAATCATACTTTAAGGCCTACTTCTGGGCGACTTTTCTGGCAACTTATCACAATTGTTGGATTTTGTAGTCAAACAGCTTCAAGAACAGTGACATAGCTTAGATAACGATTTGTCGCTTGCAGTCGAGCGATTTGTTGCCAGAAAATAGAAAGCCTTTCTAATTCGGAGCGACAAGTCGACAGAAGGATGATATGCCGATAAGGCGATCAGAAGTTGCCCCATGTACATGTATGCCGGCCATTATAAGTGATGTAGCCTTGGCTATGCAGAATGACTTTGTACACCTTCTATTTGAAATGTACTATTTGATGTATTTTATTCAATGGGTGTGGCAATGGCATGGTGGGGGTCCAAGCTTTTTGTGCACTCCATTATCCTTGATTATAGCAAACGAATGTATTTGTACATTGAAAAAAAATGATTGCACAATAATTAGATTGTAATTTAGTAGATCACCATTGGTAGTTGCAACTTGCAACTACCATACAGGATTTGACTCGAATTATGAAGTCATTACAAAACATGACCTACATACAGTACTTGCAACCGAGAACCATGACACTTCAAACTGTACATAGAACCTACTATCACCAACTCTCTTTATTAATTTAGTTTTGTATTCTTCATTGGGTACATACATGTATATGCTTAATCTATAATCGACGAGTGCTCAGTTAAACTGGCAACTGTCAATAACATTACCTCCTACGGTTACCTCATGCAAAGGGCTAAGAATGGCTTCTCGAGAAGCTGCTGGCACTCACTTTTCAATGCCAAAAAGAACCAGCACAGTATCTTATCCCACTACAAAGCTTCATAACAAAGTATCGGTGCAAGGCAGACAAGCTACGAAGGCAAAAGACACACTAATGCATATGGTTGGATGGAGTCTGGAGTAACAGGAAAGGTGTTAGTGTCACTAAAACTATATTTGGTACCTTTACGCTCGCTCCCTGATACACTCTGGTTAAATTAAAATGAGGGAAATAGAATATAAAATAAATAATTTAAATTTGTGATGTAGGATTTGTAAGGAGCAAATTGTAAAGGAAACAAGATATTATGGATCTACATTATTTAGCAAATTAACTATATATAGGTCTATAATATTTATAAATTTGCACATGTAATCTATCTTCTTATAGTGCATTGAATTGATATTGCATTAATTGAAAACTGAGCTGTGGTCTTGCAGAATATTATTTAATAAATGTGTACTTCTGTTTGTTTTTGTTCCATTTTTTGCAGCGCAAGGACTTTTTGCAGTTGATGATCGATGCAGGCACAGAGGAAGAGGAAGAAGATGTTGAGTACCGTGATCAGTCGACAACACAACGAAGGCCTCTAACTAATGGGGAGATTGCATCTTATTGCACAACATTTTTGCTTGCTGGATATGAGACCACAGCCAATACTCTGGCCTTCACTGCCTACCTCCTGGCTACCAACCCAGAAGTGCAGGACAAGCTGTGTGATGAAATAGATCTCTACCACCAACAGCATCCGGTAAGGGACCTGCAAGTTTAAAGCGACCATACAGGGAACCACTACAATTCATAAGGCATAATTAACTGTTGGTAACTAGCTAAGGGTTTGTGATCAAGTTGGCCAAATCAAATCAGATCCTGTTACAGTAATGAAAGATTTATATGTACATGTAGTTTACACTTGTGTATGTTGATAGTATGTGTGTCTTATATAAAAAACTGGAGATATGAACCAGTATTGCCATCATTTACTAGGGGGATGTCTGAAATATGTTGAATAGAATGTTGTAGATATATTGTGGAGTAACACTGACTTGCCCATAATACTTTTTGCCCTGTTCTCTGTATGGTACATGGCCTGCCTATGTTGTGACATGCCTCTCTATGATACACTGTATGTCTTGCCTACCATACATGCCTCTGTATGGCCTGTCTACGCTACATGTTCTGCTGTGCACACAGGATGCATCAGTATCAGATGCCAGTCGTGAGGTACAATATGTGGATATGGTGCTGCAGGAATCGCTAAGGCTGTATCCTCCAGGAGCAAGGTACAGTGGTGAAGTCAGAGCTAAAATTGTTAATGTGGCTGGGGTGGGGGGGGGGGGGGGGGTTGCATTCTGGCTCTCCCCAAATATGTCTACTCATAAGGTTTTCAATCAGTTGTCTGATAGTGCTTGAAGAATTATATGTGTGATCAAAAATGTTACTTCATAACAAATGTTGGCATAACACATGGCCGTAGACAAGTTTCAAAGTTTGGGGGGGCTTAATGACTGGGGGTGGGTGCGGGAGGGGGCGTGCCCCCTCCTGCTACCAGAAAGGGGGTTTGGGGGAGCGCTGTAAGCTCCCCCAATGGGGTCTGGGGCGAAGCCCGAGCCGCTTTATCTTTTTCCTTATTTGTTATTAACATTGAATGCAGAAATTGACCCGGTTATAATGAACTTATATACGGTATAGCAACGAATGCTATTGTTATATATTTTAGTTAGTATAATGATACAACTTATACAAGAATCAAAATTGCATACATGTGTGCGTGCATGTAATTTACAACATTTACAAGTCTTCAGCCATACAAACTAAATCAAACAAAAACTCCAAACATACTCTGACGGCTGGCATTACGACCCACAAATTCGTTGGCTACACTTTGAATATCAAGCAGATCCGTTTGATCTTGGTGAATATGCAGTATCATGCACCAGTTCAGTCTTGCTTGATTCATAGTACTCCGGAGCCATGTCTTCAAGCGTCGAAGGGCACTGAATGACCTTTCACTGGTTGCATTGGTAGCAGGCATCACTAGAATTATTTTTGTCAGCTTGATGACTTCGGTGTATAACTCACTCTCTACTGAATTAAGAGACTGGAGGAATGTCACAATACCTTTTAGTTTGGCACCTCCATTCAGATCCCATACCTCAAGTCCAACATTAGAATGGAGGATGGAAAGCTGTGTAGCCAAACGTTCTTGGTGAAAGTCGTCAGCATACAACTGCAAAACATCACCGTAGTCTTCTAATTTAGAATTAGCATTACACAGCAATTCTTCCAATTTGCACAGCACCTTATAGCCATCTTGATCAAAGCGTTGCGTTATTGCGTTTATTACATGATCTAAGACCTCGTAGTATGTCTTCCTGTAAATGTCTTCAATTGATGTTTGCATCTCTGGAATTGAGGATCCCACTTCCAATTTCCTAGGTACCTTTCGCTGGCGACGAAGAGTTGGCTCTTCGATCCCACAGTGTTGTTTTTTCCTATTCACGGATTTCCAGAAGGCAATGAAAGATTCATCTGATCTCATGGTCTCAAGAGTTGTCAGTGTCATTCTCATAACACTTTGGCCATCACAAGCTGACACGGATGAGCCTTGCAATGTTTTAGATAGGTTGTCTGCCATGTTGAATACAATACGCCCCAATTCTACTCCAAAAAAGAAGTCGAAAGATTCCATTTGTTTAGCTACACCACCTATACGAGCCCGGGCTTCACTATCTTTGGTCACTTCTTTGGCCTGAATCCAAGTTTCACCCAGGGCTTCATAATTCTCTGCAATTGAAGTCAAAGCAGCAGCACGAACAGTCCAACGGGTAGGAGCTAGCAGTCGTATGCCTGGTGAATCTAAAGCAATGTCATTTTTGACCTTTTCAAGAATCACATGCCGCCGCGGAGATTTTTTGATCAGCTTTGTCATTTCTTCAATAGTGTCTAATGTATCACGGAGGATTACATTTGCCTTTACTGCATCTTGAACAGCTAAGTTCAGAGCATGGCCATAGCAATGGGTATACAAAGCTCTATGCTCTTTTTGAAGTATAGTAGTTGATACACCTGTTTTACAGCCTGCCATTGAACTAGCCCCATCGTAGCACTGTCCTTGACAATTCTGAAGGGAAAGGGATAACCTCAGCAAAATGTCCTCTATTGTTCGGATGATGCTGTCTGCAGAGATAGAGTCCATGCTGTGCAAACCAATGAATTCTTCATGGCAGTTAAGTTTACCATCAACAAACCGAATGCAGAACACCAGTTGTTCAACGTTAGATATATCAGTCGTCTTATCAACCATTATAGAGAAATATCTATCTGTTAGCCTTTCAGTAATACCACGAAGTACAGTCAGAGCCATAATTTGCAAAAATTCGTTCTGAATATCGGGACTTGTAAATCGATCCTGTGACTTCTCAAGCCATGCATCAAGGTCTGGTATTTCTTCTTTTCTGAGAAGCAGGAGCTGCATAAAGTTACTGTTTATCTCACCACTGCCAGAACTATCGCCTCGAGATGCTCCACGCAAAGGAAGCCCTTGACGTGCAAGAAAGCGAACTGTTGATACAATTGCGAGCAGACATTTGCGGTTCTGAGCTTGTTTTTCTTTATAATCTTTACTCATTTGTAAACCTACATCCATAGAAGCTTTAGAGGCTGCAAGAACCATGCTAACAGCATTTCGATGTGACGCAGATTGGTCGTGTTTGTTGAATCTATCAACAGCTTTCTTCCAATTGGTGAAACCAGTATGACTAAATAAGCTATCCATATAGCCAGTCATTGGCATTTTGTGTTGAACAGCACTAGCACAATAGAAACAGAGAACGGCGTCTTCCTCTAGAATGTAATGCAACCATGGATAATTTTCATACCATGTTGGTGAGAATCCTCTCCGTTGTGCACCAAAAACGCTCTTTGGAAAGTTTATTTTTGGTTGGTTGGGCGTAGGAGGAAGAATTCAAACACGGGCCGGTAATGTAAAATCAGTAACTGCATCACTAGTACTTTCACATTCTTGGCTCACTTCAATATTCACCACGCTGCACGTGTTGTTGCTGCAGCTACTGCTAGTGCATGGCAAATCATCGTGCGATGGATCGTTTGACGATGTGCTACCTTGCTTCTTAAAGAACTTCAACAGTGACATAGTACGTCGTCGTACACCCTGTATACAACTCAAGATCGACCGATATCAATGAATTACAGCTGTAAGTGGTTAATTCTAATTATACGAGATACGGTTAACATTTTTAATTTTTTTTTCAAGGAAATTTTGGGGGGGCTCAAGCCCCCCCAAGCCCCCCTTTGTCTACGGCCTTGCAACAGCAGTAAACTTCACAAATACTTGTACCTGTATCTTACCTGTTGTAGCTCTTAAATGTCATTGACATTTACTGTGCACTTCTCTTATATCAGGGCCGTCGGCGCCATAATAGAAGTGGTCTGGTGTCGGAGGATTGGGTGACCCTCCTTTTCGGTGCGCCCCCCCCCCCCCCCCCCCCCCCCCGGTTGCGCGGTATCCTTGGGATCCCTAGGATCCAGTGACCATGGGTCACCGGGGGATCCTAGGATACAATGATGACCGGGGAGGGGGGGTCATACCATCCTGGGATATGATGACCCCCTTCCTAATCATAATCTCCTATGGTACATTTATATGTACAGTACGTATGCAGGTTTAGTTTACACATATGGGTGGGATCGTTTACGAGAAAAGGGACCTAGCGCATATTATAAAAAATGTTATAAAAATGGCATTATGTTTGATTTGCTATAACTTTCTAACGGTTAAATCTATCAACTTTCTATTTTCGGCACTTCATACTACACTATTTCTCTATGGTAAAGTACATTTTGGGGTCTTGAACATGCTCCATGCCAGTATCGCGACGTCCGATACCCCAAGGGGTTGAAACTCGCCATAACTTTTGACAGGAATACTCAAATCGCTCCAAATTCGGTTTTTACATATAGAGGTCCCTTAGCTATTGGATTGCTCTGTTCGTTAATTTTTATGTCATCCGTTACGGAGATACAGTTAACAAACTACGTGCACGTTTTCGCGCTCGATTCCCGCCAATGATTTGGGCAAACCGCATCCCACTCAATGTATGGGGAGGCGGTGGTTATTAGTCTGGGGACCAGACCATATATGAGAATATGCTCATATATGGTCTGGTCCTCAGACTAAGTGGTTATATCATTGGCGTGAATCAAGCGGGAAAACATGCAAGTAGTTTGTTCAACTGTATCTCTGTAACGGATGACATAAAAATTAATGAACAGAACAATCCAATAACTAATGAACCTCTTTATGTACAAACCGAATTTGAAGCGATTTGAGCATTCCTGCCAAAAGTTATGGCGACTTTGAACCCCTCGGGGTATTGGAAGTTGCGATACTGGCATGGAGCATGTTCAAGACCCCAAAATGTACTTTACCATACAGAAATGGTGTAGTATGAAGTGCCGAAAATAGGAAGTTGATAACTTAATGTCTATTGTCCTGAATGTCCACCCGGGGGTACAATTGGACACCTGGGTGGACAGCAAAAAATGTTTTTGCCGTTCGATCACGGAAGGGGCATTTAACAGTACTGGCTTACAGAACAAGTCTTTTCAGGATCGGGCCGAGATAAGTAAGGCTTAAATCCTTTTGGTACTCGTAAAATGACCCATGCTAGCGGACCTATCCATTACGCTCCGACCGATCCGCACGGAGCATAATGAATAGGTCCGCTAGCACAGCTCGTCCTACATGTACCAAATGGATTTAAGCCTTGTTTATCTCGGCCCAATCCTGAAAAGACTTGCACTATAAGCTAGTACCGTTAAATGACATAGGTCCCTTTCGTGACTGAACGGCAAAAGCCTTTTTTGCTGTCCACCCGGGTATACAATTGTACCTCCGGGGGACATTCAGGACAATAGACATTAAACCGTTCTAAAGTTATAGCAATTCAAAAGTAATGCCATTTTTATAACATTTTTATAATATGTGCTAGGTCCTTTTTATCGGAAACGATACTGATTACTAACACCGGGACAGGAGGGAGTAAAGGGACCGGGTACAATGAGTATAGTTCATTAGACTATAGTTCGTAAGACAATGAGCTGCAAGTATCTAAATGCATATATATATAGTTACTTTTTTTCAGGGGAGCTTGATTCACCCTCTATTGTGATTAGCGGGCACCCATAAGGGTGGTTACACAGATACGACTTTCACCCAATTTCCTGAATAGCGGGCGTCCATAAGCTGGATTCAAGCGAAGCCACTGGGTTAGCGATTAGGGTTAGGGTTAGGGTTAGGGTTTCGGGTAAGTTTACAAGGGTTAGGGTTAGGGTTACGGTCCAGGTAAGTTTTAATACTGATTACTAACACCGGGATAGGAGGGACCGGGTCACCATATCCTAGGATACAGTGACCGGGATTCACCCAATCCTGGTTCTGAATTGAAACGAAATGACCTATACAGGGGCAGATCCAGGATTTTGGGAAAGGGGGGTCTGGTAAATATATTCACAACTGGGGGAGGGTGGACAGCAAGGGGGTCTGGGGGAGGGTGCGTGCCCCTTCTGTGACTGCAAGGGGGTCTGGGGGAGCGCTGATAGCTCCCCCAACCGCTTTTTTGCTTTTGCATTTATTTAGCATGAAATTCACAGTGTTATCCAATACATACATCACGTGATATCCAGATTACTAACTAGAGCCTGCATCCATGGATAGCGACGAGAATTCGAGAAAACTCTTCATTCTTCACAATGCTATGGTTCCTACTACTCAGCAATTAAATTCGTGATGCAAAGCTTTTGTGAATTTGTGACCGAAGCGTGCACATGGCCATGCACCAGCAACATGTCGGTCTATAAACAACTCGTGTATGTTTTACTATATTAATAGTATTAGTATTTTTTGTTTGTTTAGCTCTATAGCTACCTGTTTTCTGAGGAAAAGAATCTGAGATCCATCCCATTCACGTCTTTTGATCGCTTACCTCAATTCCTGCACATTGGATCGATCGCGCAATTAAATACTAATTAACCACACATGCAAATTAAATTTCGTTAATAGGAGGATTTATTAGATCGATATAGACCCCGCTTGGCTAGAACAATGTGCAAGCTTGCAAATCCAAGGACGGTAACATCCAGAATGCTGCATAGATTACAGTATGCATTACATCATTCTTCATAAGGGAAAGGGGGGTCCGGACCCCCTTCCCCCCCCCCCCCCCCCCCCCCTAAATCCGCCCCTGCTATAGCGCTCGTACAGTCATAAAGTTGCTTGAACACATGTGAGAGTGTAAGTGCGGTTGTGCAGTGGAGCAAAAAATGCTGAGTATATCGTTGAGGAAGTACTATAGTGAGTGAACTGCTTGGCATTTTACTGTGTGGGCTACACACACATTCCTGTTCTAGTCTGGGGACCAGACCATATAAGAGAATATTCTCATATATGGTCTGGTCCCCAGACTATTCCTGTTCTGCATGTGAGTACTACTAAAGTGATTAGAGAAGTCATCCAAATAATGGAATTCTTTGGCAGATGGGAGACTGGGACATAACTACTTTGTAGCAACTAAACGTATATGTGTATACTTATTAAAGTTACAAGAAATGGTGTGACAGATAATTATCACAAAATGGGTGACCGTCACACTTTTGTTTTTGCAGTGTAAGTACACTGATGCCGGGGAAATTGGGAGCGCTGTAAGAGCGCCTCAGACCCTGCCCCAGCCGCTGACACATTTCGGATTGTACGCGTTAGAGGGTATTTTGTTGATAAGAATCATTATTTTTAAAGTGGTCCGGTTAAAACCGTGCAACCAGACTGGCGGCGACGGCCCTGTATATGATACACTTACTTCCTTATAATTGCTTACTCCTAACTCATGATGAAGGTATTCAAATTAGCTTAAGGTCCAGTGTAAGTACAAAATTACAAATGTTGTGTTGTTCTGGGATGGCACGTGGATCTAGGCTTTGATTGCATTTAAAATTTACATCTGTACACTGTTTATTAATAATTGTATGGACGTTTCTATGATCTACATGCATGATGTGCATCTTTATGCGTACTATGGGTGCATGTTTGTATAAACTACAACGTGCTTGTTTTTGTTGCTTTTTAAACCATCTTTATTGACTGCTTGGATCCTCTTCACTTTCCAAATATCTTCCCATCAGAACATATAGGCTTGCATCAAGAAGTGTCAAAGTGAAAGATGACCTTGTGATTCCCAAAGGAATGAGAGTGCTTATTCCCATCGTTGTGCTACATCACAGTAAGGTATTCTGGGAGAATCCTGAAGAGTTCAGACCTGAACGGTATGTTATACTTCACCCCAGTGCACTGTTGCCACTTTCAATTTGTTTTTGCGATTTGTTTCAGTTTCACTCCTGAAGAGAAAAGCAAACGCCCTCAGCTTTGTCACATGCCTTTTGGGTGGGGGCCTCGTAACTGCATTGGCATGAGGTTTGCTCTGATGGAGGCAAAGATGGCGCTGGCCACCATACTCAAGGACTACAAGTTTGTCCAGACCCCAGACACTGAGGTGAGAAGAAGTGTCCATACATCAGTGGTTGTGTGCAAGTACATGTACACGTCCAAAAAGAAGAGTTAGTCCTCCTAAGCTGATGTACCAGGTGGCAATTGTATTCCCGATCATGGCAGCTTAATGATGGCAGGTTGTGTTAAAGTTGAAAGAGTGTTGTCATCAGTTGGTGTGATGAATTTGCATTGAATACACACCATTACCTTTTTATTGTGTAGACAGCACACGTCTTTTCTTGAGCATTGCTTTACATGCAGTAAAAAATGTACTCCACACAGAAGTATCAAAAGACATAGATGGTGTGGTTCATTGTACAAAAATCAGATTTCATTAATTCTCTATATCTGCATATCAAATATTTCACTTCACTGTCGGCATGAACTCATGTGAAATTCCTTAATTCAATATGTTTATGTAATGGAAGTGATTTTGAGGACCAAAAATTTAACTGGGAAGGGCCTGCAGTGTTTAGCACACACAGCCAGTACATGTGCATATCTGATAGCCATGCAAACCAACTGCAATGCATCATAATAAGATAGCAAGCTGAAACCAAGCATAGGATTTCAATTGTTAATTGGTTCATTAAAATTAAAGCATGGTGGAACCACGTACAGGTCTGTAAGGTCTGTAACATATTTCTTTTTATTTGATAGTTTACATGTAGATAATTATTTATTTATTTGATAGTATTACATGTAGATGATTGATTGATATTATTGCTGTTCTGATTGCAGATTCCACTGAAGACTGCATTAGGCATTACACTATCTCCAATGAATGGAGTCCATATTGGTGTGGTGTCAAGAGCATCTTCTTTGTGAACATTATATATGGCTGCATTTTAGGTAGTTCGCACAAATCTGTGTTTTGCAGTACTACTATGTAGTTTGTTTTGTTATGAAAAGGAAACTGCACCAGTGCACTTTGAATACAGGCAGGAGGGAACACAATGCTTATTTTTAAATTGTGCATATGCTATTGTGACCATAAAGGTTATGGTGCGCATACCAGGGGTATGAACGTTAGTCTTCACACTGAGAAAGAACAGTATATTAGCTCGTTATAGTAATATATTATTTTCTTGGGGGGGGGGGGGGGGGGGGGGGGGGAGAAAGACAAATGCTATATTAGACGTAGTATTGTGATCTGGCACAAAACAGTTCATTAAAAATGCCTTTTTTTCTTGCGCCCTAGTACACGGCCATCAAGAGCTGACTCAGGCCCCAGGACTATGTATTCTCGGCTCCAATAATTGGGAGGAGGGGGGGGGGGGGACCATGTAGGAATTTGATCTTGTAAACTCTGAAGCCCGATTCTAACATTGAGCATTCTGCCTGTATAGTTGTAATCCATAAAACCGCATTAAGTGTCATGTACGAAAAATTTGTTAAACAAAATGATATCACATAGTGTCTGAACTTGAGCTGGTGAGAGAATTTTAATTTCCATTAGCCATATATCATACCAGCCTAGTCTCGTGCCCAGACCCAATTGATATCAGGACATACAGAAAACGCAAGATCTTCCAATCCTGCCTAAAATACTACTCAGCTATTTTAAATGTGCTCCCTTTCTAGAGTGCAATTGTCTCTTTTAATACATTATGATAGGTGGTGCCACATTCAAGGAAATTGAGATTGCTGCAATAAGATATGACTTTTGCTTTCTCCATGATTCTTGTGAAGTTTTTACAGGGTTCACCATTGAAATCAAGTCATTCCAAAGTATTTTCCTGGGTGCCTGGAAAGTTTTCCCTGTGATTGTTTGCTGTCCACTGAAAAGATCATCCTTAACGTTATGAAGAGGAGAGCCAAACTGATTTACTCATGAGTTCCATTTGCCAGTTTCACACTTGTGAAACCTTATATTAGGCAAGAAGAACTGTTTTCAGCTGAACTTAGTTTCAATGTGTGATTAAAATAACAGTACATATCATATACGGAAAATACTCTATTAATTGTCTTGCGGTCCGGGGTTTACCTGACAGGTACGGGGTTAACCCCGAATAAAATTTTGGTTTCATTTAAGCTCGATTTACTAACAAATAGCGACCAGTGGAATATCAATATTTGCACTGAATATTTATCTACCTTTTCCCAAGAGAAGTACCAAATTACATGTCACAAATATGTTTCAATGTAAAGTTATATAAGCACAAAGTACCCCCTCTTTTTAAAAAAATACCGCGACTGTACTTTTGTTTGCGCAAAGCTACGTGTCTTACAATGATCATTTTCCCGATGACTTGGTAAGTGATTAGGATTATTAATATAACTAGTCCTGCCACTTTAAAAACCGTTATCTTCTGCACTGTATACTAATTCCGGATATTGTAGCATCTTTTTGCGACACTGTTCTCTTGCCTAGTACTTAATTATATTCGTTGTATAAGGCTGTAACAACACTGCGGCTTGAGGTTTACATGTAGATCACATGCGAAAATGGCTGCTGTAAGTACTATTAGATTTGTACTTGACAACGCCGTCTGGCTGGCCAGCAATAGGCTCCTGCGTAACAACAAAGCTAGGCTTTCAAAGTTTTCCGAAATCAAGGAATTGCTTGGTAACGGATATCTAAGCAAACCAGTTAATGGTATTGTGATCGGAATGTCTGCTGGGGATGTCAGCAAATGTGTAGTGACGTGGAAGTCATCTACATCAGACCAATATATAGATTTGCCTATGTCTACAAGAAAATTGAATAACTTGTTTCACCCGACGTACGCAGGATCAAGAGACATGAAATCGACACCATGCAATGCACGCACAACAGGCACACCATGCAATGCACACACAGCAGGCACTTTACACACGCGCGCGAGAGACAAAGGTACGTATACGCATTAAATTAACAGGAACTACATATCTTCTGTTTGCAAGGTACGCCTACACGTGACATTTAATTGGTTTTAGTGGTTTACATATGAAATCAATTGTTTGTATAGTAAAATAGCATTGAATAAACGGAATACCATCTGCAAGAATGACGATTTCGACCATTTATATTTATAAGTATCGTGTAATGAGAAGAACCAAATAAGTCGACTGGTTGTTCTAACAGTCGGCTTAATTTGTTTTAGTATAATGCGGAAATTAGCCATAAATTTTAACATCCGAAAAGTTAAGGGTATACCCCGAAATTTCGGGGTTAACCCCGTTACGGACCGCAAGACACTAAACAAATGTCTACATTGCTTTGAAAAGACGAGAGGGGTTTCAAGGCACAGCAACACTAATTATGTTCAAACCTATTTACTATTTGGGCAGAAACACTACTGTGATTGACATGAGAGTTTTTATGCAGCAGCATCCACCGCATTAATTTTCACGCTGTCCTAGATCAATTGCAAAACATTTGAAATTCTGGAAAACGTCAGAATTTAAAAATTGGCTGGTATTTTATTTGCTACCTTATCTTCTGGACTATTTGCCATCTCTTTATCTTCACCATTACGCACAAGAATCAATAGATTCATCCTTGCTAGATGCTGTGGAGATGATGCTTAAAGATTTTATTGTATAACTGTAATTGCACAGCCGATGCACGTACTAGATTGTGGGGCCATGTCAAGAAATTGTGGACATCAGTGCATAACTCGTGTGATTTTAAAAATCTGATTGCACCATTAAACTCACTAGGTACTTTAGAGATTTATCACGTTATTAAAACAGCTAATTAATTTATTTAAATATATTATTGTTGTCTTGTAATACGTTAATTGTATGTCTGCATGGCAGGAAAGTTAGGAATAGCCATCGCTGTTACATGAAATCCTTCCGAACTAAAGCTATCGTCGATTTTAGTGATCTATGCGCAACTTAGTTGTCCTCGTGCCCCTGCCAGTCTGGAGGTCACTTGATATGTTATTCAACCATTTTGATCCATTTGTGCATAGCTTAGTCTCGTTCCCAGACCCTATTTATTGAGAAACAAGGTTAATATTTACCTTGTTTCTCAATAAATAGGGTCTGGGAACGAGACTAGGCATAGCAACCACAGGTACAGACCACCCGCAATCAGTACCGATAGGGCTGGTAACTATTTCACCACTAACAGGATGGCTTCATGTCCACCCCAGATAAATTTACTCTGTACATGCCTCTGTACATGCACAAACAGATCTACAACACAAAATGTGTTCAAAATGTATAGACATGCACACTCTACAAACGGAGGCTGCTTCAGTGGTGGTGTTCCCATTTGTCCAATGTGGGCTGGTAGCTCCACTTGTAGTCGATGGTTCCCCTGAAGGTGTAAGTCCTCTTGTAGTGTGGGGGTTAATGGTTTCACAGGTAGGGGGATAATGGTTTCACAGGTAGTGGTTCCATGTGCAGTGAGGTACTGGTGATTGTTCTGTGTGGGGCTAGGATAGGGGGCCATTGTGGCTGGCCCGAGTGTTTGGGGCCTGCACCATGTAAGTCCACATGCAGTGAGGGCTAATGGCTCCATTGCATGTGTGCATGTTCCACTCCACATGATTGGGTCTAGTTTTGTGAGGACCAGCCCTGCTGGCAGTCTGATTACTCCATTGGTGGGTGGGTGGGAGGGCTGGTTGAGTGTGGTTCCACTGGTATTATGGGTTTGCAGTGAGAGGGCTAGTGAGTGGGGGATGGCCTTGCACGTTTGCTCCTGGACCTCGGATACAACTTGTAGTAAAGGATATGTAGTGGGAGACAGGGCCGTGGGGGCTAGCCTTGTATGTGGGGGCTGCTAAGTGAGGGCTAATGGTTCCATGGGTAGTGGGAGCATGTGTGACTCTAGCTGATGGCTCCCCTAATATTGTATTCGTATTGCAGAACAGTGTGAGAGCTGGAGTCTCCACCGGTATGCATTATTGTGGGGGCCCCCAAATGACCCTGCAGGGGGTTTTAGCAGCTGGTGGCTCCCTCGCTGGCAGTCTGATGACTCCATCTCTGTAATTGCTCCACTGGTGCTAACTGGACTTGTAGTGTGGGGCTATTAAGTTAACTTGCATTAATAATCCTGCCGCTTGCAATGAGGGAGCTGACCCCTGCATGGGCCATTAACTCAACATGCAGTGAAAGACAGATAGTGGGCAGGAGTGCCATGGGGGTGGGTCCCAGTGTGTGGGGTAGTTGCAGTGAGGGCTAATGGTTCCACTGGTAGGTTCCACTAGTAGTGTTTGGAGTAGGGTGGGTGTACGTATAGTACATGTAGTTCATGGCTTCGCTTCCTCTGAAATTTGGGGAGTACTTGTAGTGCGATGGCTGGCATCTCCATTGGCACATACCTATTGATCCCAGCTTATGTGGGCAGTGTAGTTCTGGTAAACCCATTTGTGAGAGAGCTGGTGGCTCTACTATTAGCAGTGTGTAGGTATTAAATGAAAGCTTCACTTGTCTTGTGCGGCTGTTAAGTCCACTTGCAGTTATGGGGGATGGTGGTTCTAATGTGTGAGAATGGCCATGGCCCCTTGAACCTGCGTTAAATGTTCATTGGTATGGTGCACTTGTAGTGATATGGCTGGTAATCTTGGCTGATAAAATATGCAGTGAAGGATAGGTACATGTAGTGGGAGGTACTCCTGCTAAGTGAGGGCTAAATTGGTTCCATGGATAGCGGGGGGCTCCAGTTCATGGCTCCCCTAATATTGTGGGCGGTGCCAATTGCAGTTGCACTGTTGTGAGTTTCCACCAGCATGATTATTCTGGGAGCCCCAATGACCCTGGGGTGTTTGGCAGCTGGTTGCTACCTTGCTGACAGTCCGATAACTGCTGGTGCTAACCGGACGTGCAGTGTGGGGCTATTAAGTTCACTTGCATTAATGGTTCCAATGTTACTGTCCGCTTGCAGTGATGGAGCTGACTCGACCTCATTGGTCCCTGGGCCGTACGTTGACTCAACGTGCAGTGAAGGACAGGTAGTGTGCAGGAGGCCTAATGGTTCCATTGGAGAGGGGCAGGATTACGCACAGTACATGTAGTTCATGGCTAGTGGTGCGAGGGTTGGCATCTCCACTGGCCTCATACCTATTGACCCCAGCATGTGTGGGCACCCCTGCTGGCAATGCAGGGTCTGGTAACCCCATCTGTAAGAGAGCTGGTGGGTCCACTACTTGCAGCGTGGAGGCATTCAATGTAAATTCACTTGCATTGTGTGGCTGTTGAGTTCACTTGCAGTGATCATGGGGGATGTTGGTTCTGATGTGTGACCATTGGCCCCTTGAACTTGCAGTGAATGGTCACTGGTATGGTGCACTTGTAGTGAGAAGGCTGAGAAGGTTGCTGAAACTTGCAGTGAAGGATAGGTAGTGGGAGAAAGGGCACCGTATGTGGGGGCTGCTAAGTGTGAATGGTTCCATAGATAGTGGGGGCATGTGTGGGTCCAGTTCATGGCTTCCTGAAATTGTGGGGGGTGCCATTTCTACTTGCAGTGTGACTCCATGCACCAGCATGCATTATTGTGGTGTCCCCCAATGACTCCAGGAAGTTTAGTAGCTGGTGGCTTCCCTGCTGGCAGTCTGATAACTCCATCTGGAATATCCACTGGTGCTAACTGGAATGCAGTGTGGGCTTTTAAGTTCACTTGCATTATTGTCTGCTTGCAATGAGGGAGCTGACCCTATCGGTCCCTGGGCCGTTGACTCTACGTGCAGTGAAGGACAGGTAGTGGGCAGGAGGGCCGTGGGGGCTGGTCCCAGTGTGTGGGGCACTTGTAGTGAGGGCTAATGGACGCGGGTGTACGTTCAGTGCATGTACATGTAGTTCATGACTTTCCCTGAAATTTGGGGACTGCTTATTTGCTTGTAGTGTGACAGCTGGCATCTCCACTGGCATCATAGCTATTGACCCCTGCATGTGTGGGCACCCCTGCTGCCAGTGCATGGTCTGAAAGCCCCATCTGTAAGAGAGCTGGTGGCTCCTCTACTTGCAGTGTGGATGTATTAGTTTGTGAGGCTGTAGTGAGGGTTTTGCTGTGTGGGGATGGCTCCATTGGCCCCTTGAACTTGCAGCGAACAATCATTAGTGGGGGTGGGGAGGGGGGCTGGATCAATGGGGTTCTGCTTACATGTAGATGTAAGGCCATTTGCAGTGAGGGCTTGGTAGTGTTGGGAGGGGGCATGTGTGGTTTCCCTTGGTACATGTACATGTAGTTCATGGCTGCCCTGAAATTGTGAGGGCTGCCAACTCCATTTGCAGTGAGAGGGTTGGTATTGTGGAGGCTGACCCCATTGGTTAGTTGGTGGCTCCTGTGTAGGGTCTGATATGGGCGGGTGGTTCCATAGGTATTGCGGGTTGGTGGCTTTGCATGGCATCGGTTGGTTATGCGGGGCTGCTGTCTGGATTTGCAATGAAGGCCTAGTAGTGAGGGCCCATATGTTGGGGGGCGGGGGCTGTGGCTCTTTTAGTGATTTAGCGGCTGCTTACTCCCTAAAACCACCATCGTCAGTGGTATGACCGCCGTCTCTACCGTTCTCGATCTCCCCATCCTCGTCGAATGTATCTTGAATATCGATCTACGTATCGGTACCGCTCGAACTTGGCTAATACGGTATGCCTTTTGAATGGTGCAAAATAATTTACTTTTAGAGCTCATTATAAATCGTACTTTTTGTGACCCACATTTCATGCTTTGTTCAAGTCATACCTTTGAGTGAATTTGATCTTTCGTACCCCCTACCATCGCACTAAATAAAATTACCAGCGCGCATGACCTACAATATTACTCGAATAGCCGCGCATCGTTTTTATACGTCCATGTGATGGAGGCGGTAACTGAGAGGGGGTACTTTGATCGTGTGTAGCAAAGACAGCGACAATAGGATTTAGGTCAGCAAGTTACAACATCAACAAGACAGATCAAGAAGCATATTTACAACAATTAGAACCAGCCACATTTTTTTTTTTACCACTCTACGCGGCGTGTATATTTTATGAATAATACGTGCAGTTTGAATGGAGCATTATCACATAAACAAAGGTCAGGAGCAATGCAGGGTGAGTGGTCGCTTACTTGTGGCACCTAGGGATACGAAATCAAGGCGTTCATACCAAGCACAGAGATTTCAGCTAATTTACACTCAGTATTTAGTATTTGGCATTGATACTCACAATGATACTGTCAACACTAATACACCCACTCATTTTGTTATCAATTACTGAACAAATTATGAAGCTGCATGGTACTTGTTGCTGAGATGAGGGTATAGGTGGCTGAGATGAGGCTGGTACAGGTGGCTGATATGAGGCTAGTACTGGTGGCTGAGATGAGGCTGGTACTGGTGGCTGTGATGAGGTTGGTACAAGTGGCTGAGATGAGGCTGGTACAGGTGAGGCTAGTGCTGGTGTCTGAGAGAGAGGCTGGTACAGGTGGCTGAGATATAAGACTAGTACATTTGGCTGAGATACGGACGGGGGGGGGGGGGGGGGGGGGTTGCAACCCCAACTTAGGTCTGAATTTTTTTTGTTAAGATGCATCCCTATTTATTAATCTAGTGTAAGCTTATCGCATACAGGAAGCAATGTGGTTTCCAATATAGAGGGCACTCTCCCCCTTTTTTAACATAGAGAGAGCCGTAAGTGGACAGCACACCTCCTCCCCACTGGTTGAATTGGCCTAAAGCGGACAGCACCCCCCTCCCCCCCCCCCCCCCCCCCCCCCCCCCCCACTGGTTGAATTGGCCTAAAGCGGACAGCACCCCCCCCCCGTCCCCCGGTTGAATCGGCCTAAAGTGGACAACACCCCAGTTTTCATATGTAACCCCCCCCCCCCCTCCCCCCTTTCTGAAATCCTGGATCTGCCCCTGGGCCCTGGCATGGTGTCTGAGATGAGGCTGGTACAGGTGGCCATGGCTGAGATGAGGCTGTGACTGGTGGCCATGGCTGAGATGAGGCTGGTACAGGTGGATGAGATGAGGCTGGTACTGGTGGCTGAGATGAGGCTGGTACAGGTGGCTGAGATGAGGCTGGTACAGGTGGCTGAGATGAGGCTGGTACAGGTAGCTGAGAAGAGGCTGGTTCTGGTAGCTGAGATAAGGCTGGTACTGGTGACTGAGATGAGGCTGGTACAGGTGGCTGAGAGAGGCTGGCTCTGGGGTTGGGAATGGGATTGATACGGAAGAGTATACTAGCTATATTAGTAGCTAACAGCACCAAGACAAACTTAAGACATAAGTAAGGTCCAGCAGTTGCTCTCCATTGTGAAAGGACAACTGCTGTTCATTGGCCATCTAACGTGGCGGCAATACCACTGTAGGCTAGTAACACACACACCCGCGCCAACCGGTATAGAGTACTTACTTTTAGTAAGCTTGATCGCTGTCAAAAAAAAAAAAGTGGCTACAAGCCAATGCTAGTAGCTATTAGTACCTTTCATTCCCTTCACGAACCAACCTTTTTTTCTGATCTCCAATTGTCGCAGGCGTGGGAAATCGCTTCTGTAACGAAGAGGTACGCTAAGACTAACTCGCTTTCAAGGCCCGTAGCTTGCCGTAGCAACTTCACTACGCCTCGTGGTTCGCAACACAAATAGAAAAATGGTGTTTCTTTCCTACCCTAGTGGTAAAATGGCGATTAGCCCATCGTTGCTTTTGAGTGAGCTCACGTTCCAAAGGTCTTCGGTTGTCAAGGTCGTCGTCAAGGGCATGACATCATCATTTCAATTTTTCGGAAAACGAACCTAGCGTCCACAAAACATTGGGCCGCAAACACCTGTGAGGTGTGGCTATAGGTTATCGAAGTCTCAGCCCACAGGAAGTAGTTGCATATTCATGTCTTTTGGTATGGAAGCGGTTCACGCACGTACAACAGCGCGATTCGAGCGGGAAACTTGTGCCAACTTTGCGCCGCTGTATCTCCGTAACGGATGAAATAAAAATTAACGAACAGAACGAATCGATAGGTATAGGACCTCTCTACCTACAAACCGAATTTGAAGCGAATTGATTACTCCTACCGAAAGTTATGGCGGGTTTGAACCCAGTGGAGTATAGAACGTTGCAATACTGACACGGAGCAAGTGCAAGACTCCAAAATGTATTTTACCATACAGAAATGGTGCAGTATGAAGTGTTGAAAATAGGAAGTTGATAGCGTTAACTGTTCGGAAGTTATAGCAATTCAAACGTAATGCATTTTTATTATACTTTTTAATTATACACCTTTTCTCGTAAACTTTCCGTTAGGTTCGTGGTAATGATGTCACGTGTACACTTGTGCAGCAACGGCCCACAAGCCATACTTTGAGTTTGACTCATGTCATAGTACTGCCATATCCATAGAGCATGCTTAGGCTGTGGTATCGATCAGGGGCGGCGGAGGGTGTGGTTAAAAAAGATAATTATTTCATGCCCACACACGTACCGTAATATACGATATCCCTCCTCCACGTCCACCGAAAAAAAAAAAATGGTCCGTGTTTATAAACATGGGCCATTTTTTTTCGGCGGGAAATGTACCGAATTCGCTGCATGATCATTTAATTCCTTGGCTACATCCTCCAGATTAATGCACGCTCATGCAAGATGAAGCAGTTATTATATCGTCTTTCTGTCATGCATGGAGGATCTCAAATAGGTAAACAGTAACAGTTGTCTCATCGTCGAAATTATGTCTATACTTGCGCTTGACTTTGATGTCCTGTAGTTTTCAAGGGTACTGCCTCGACAACTCACAGAACGAATTCGTTACCCCCCAATTCAAAACCGCACTTTGTAACGTTTGCCCCACAGACACAGCTCAGGCGGTACCTTAATCACCCGTTAACGCTCCAACACAGCTCAGGCTTCGGAACGGACCATGATTCATGCAATAGAACTTGCCTTCGTTACATCCGTATTACGCACACCGAAGTCTCGCAAGCACGATCGACTACAATGGGTGGGGGACCAGGAGAAGTAGTACTTATCCTGGTCCCCAGTCCATTGTATCGATCGTCAATAACGAAGTAGGTCTGGCTTGCGAGACTAACCCTCACTGTCACTGACAGTACAACAATCTCGAAGAACACGCGCTCGCTCAATAAGATTATAGTTATTCATAACCTGATGGTAGGGGCTGAGCCAGTACAGTATGTTAAGTGAGGTTTGGTAGGATCCTACAACTATAACAGTCCTACATTTGCAAATAGGCTTCTTCGTTTGCAAATTCAGGACTGTGAGTTGTAGGATCCTACCAAACCTCACTTTAACATACTGTACCTACTTCCCACCAATCACTTTCTCGATAGAGAAGTTTTTGAATTACTTGTAACATAATGATATTCATGCATAACAAATCTTGGTACATGTGTACATGTGCATGTACCCATAGATATTATACCATAGAATATTTAGACAAATAAATAAATAATCTATGATTATACGGAATATAATTCCGTATAATATCTATGATGTACATGTACCCTACCTCCCGACCAAACGCGGTGGTAGGGCCACGACACGGCTGTTTCGAGATGGACATTAGGTTTTTTAATTAGAAATGTATTACATTTACGGTACTCTTAGTGTCCCGATGAATGAAGGAGCTCATTAAAATGTGGTGTGTGTTCTAAAACGTATTTTAATCACAACAAGCTATCAATAAATAACGTTATTCGTTTAAGCTTTTCTACATTCATTTCCGTACTGGATAAGATATGTGCGCACTGTCGAGACGTGTTATTTTCCTGCCTACTAACTCCGCGCAGGTAACGGTCATATTATAGCTTAGTATGAAGTACTCAAACGGCAACCAATTTTTCTCGAAAAAACGCCTGACTGTTGGGCATGAAACTTACCTTTCCGTAAAGAGGAATCATTACACATTCTATATATGTTTAGTTCGTGCTTAGACACATTTTCTGGTGAGAGAACAAAACGGTTACTTTTCGTTTGTTTGATCATGAATAAATTGAAGTCACGTGCATGAACAGTACCGCAATGGATATTCCGAGATGCCAAGTACACCTTTTATGCAGGGTATGCGGACACAGATTGATGAAAAAAGCGTCTGCTGGTCATCAAGAGACAACATATAGCTGTGCTACGTTTTCTGTGGAGCTCCAGTCATGTTTTCAAATTGAAATCAGTAACGACACAGCTGACGTTCCAACCAGCTTCTGCAAATCTTGCAGACTTGCTATGTCTAGGGTTAAAGAAGCTTCTGAGAAGAAGATTCCATATAAGTGTATGGTAAAGCCATACAATTGGTCCTTACACTGTTCCAGTACATGCAAGGTAAACATATTCACATGCATGACCTCATATGGTTAATCATTGCACACACAAATACATGCATTTCAGGAAACCATACATGTACACTCATGGATCCACTTTAAAAAGGCAAGAACACCAGGGCGACCACCAGGCATCACACCAAGTGCATTGCTTCTACATATAAACACCATTGCACCTCCTAAGATCATGTGTGGTACAAAGGACCCTGCATTAGCACCAACACAGGTAATTTCCGTCATAGACTTACTCACATGTTGGATGTGCAAACGAATGTTATCACAGCCACTGAAGTTGCATTGCAATGTTGTCGTGTGTGCTAAGTGCATTGTTGATGCCATTACAACATCAGCCAGTACTCAGTGTCCATGCTGTGATGGTGCTGTTAACTTGGTACCAAGTTCTGTGCAACCAGCTTCAGACATAATACAACGCCTTCTATGTGATGTAATAATATCCTGTGAAACATGCAATCGGGATGTACGAGCAGGTGACTATCCCTCACATGAGTGCCACATATCTGAAGTGCTTGAAGAGCAAATGGCTGGTAAGGTGATTCGGAGAATCCTGTCTGAAAGTACAAATGACAACATTTTACAAATCAAGACGGGAGGAACTGTAAGTTATGACAATAAGATTAGGTAAGATACTTACAACAATACATATGTAAACAATGTATGTAAATTAACAGTTAAAACTGAATGCATCTTGATCTTTTACAGCCACTAACTTTAGTGCGAGTGACAAAGGCCCGTTCATCCCATAGTGAGGAAAATTGTAGTGCTAAAACTCTGAAGCGAAGAGTCAGTGAGGTTCAGTCAGTGAGGAGTCTTCTGTCACCTGAGAAACCTGAACAAGTCCTCGTGGAGGAAATTAGAGCCCTGGGAAGTGAAGAAAAAAAGAAGATACTAGCTGACGCAGGGATTTCACTAGAAATAGATGCGAAAACTGGACTTGCCATGAAAGCTGAAATGGGTTTGCCTTGGAACCAACTTAGGACATTAAGAAGGTAATTTGACACAAGTGTGAAAATAAATTAAATCTCACTTCTCTATGCTCAGATGGTTGGCACAGTCTGGGGTACGGTTAGGAAGCGAAACGAGGCAACGACTCATTGCAAAAGACATCCTGGGAGAGAATTTAGAAGCAGAAATTGCACCTTTCTGCTTCTCGCGTCCATCTTGTGATGATGAGATAAGAGCAGCTGCATATGCTAATACCCCTAGCCTCATACAGAAGGTGACCAAACTTATAGATGAAAATGAAAGGTAAAGTATACTACGTTTTAGCAGTCTGATCAGCACAGTTAATTCCTCTAAACAGTGCAGCTACTCTGACGTGGCATAATGGAGTAATTCCAGACACTGAAGTGTGGGTCAAACTCGGAGGTGATAAAGGCGGCGGTGCATTTAAAATGAACTTTCAAATTGTAAACACCAACTCACCAAACTCAATCCACAGTACTTGTGTGTTTGCTTGTTTTGAGGCACAGGACACCATAGCAAACCTCCATATAGCTCTTGACAGATACAAGGATGAAGTGGTGAATTTAGGTTCATCTCAGTGGAAGTGAGTCATATACCAAGTATAAAAAATCTTTTGATTTTAATATCCCTTTGTGCTCTATTGCTACTGTTACAGAGATTACAACATCAGGGTGTTTCTATCAGGGGATTATGAGTTTATATGTGCACTATATGGCCATTCAGGTGCAAGTGGTATGCGAGCTGAATTTTTAAAAATTAGAAATGTAAACAACATTCACATACCTTAACATAGGGAAGCAGCCATGTTTATGGTGTTTGGTGACACTTGAGGACCTAGAAAGAAGTTGCAGTTTGAGAGCCCCATTTCCCAAACGGACACTTGAGTCGATGTTTGATGACTACAGAAGATTTGTAGCATCTGGAGGGGATATAAAGAATGTGAAATTTTTTAACAACTGCAAGGGAGAACCCTTATTTGATATTCCATTGACCCAGGTAAATATTCACATATACGATGATCAAGTCACATATCCATACCTTTTTAAAGGTCTGCCTTCCAGGACTACATATATCAATGGGTATATTCTACAAACTGTACTCCTTACTTGAGGAGGAATGCCACCTCTTGGATCTAAGGCTCGCCTTGCAGTTATCTACAAACACAGGGCTAGCAACTGCATCCTATGAAGAGTATGCAACTGCATTGAGAGAATTGTCAGCACTTAATGTACGAACGGACAGCGTTTGGTTCCCGCGTGGTTCCCGCAAATAGTATTGCTAAAATGCATGCACGATTTCTGCCGCTTTTAATGCGAATGTATAACTTGTATAGTGACGATCCTGACCCAACGTTTATTTTATTCTATATTTTTATTCGCGGGAACCGAGCGGGAACCAATTTTCCACACAAGGTTCCCGCCCGGGAACCACCAATACTTGTGAGAAAGGCGTGGTAGTACAAGTTATTGAAAATAATTGAGCGTAAAATGGCGCCTAGACTATAAGTTGGAAATCGTGTTTAATCAAAAGCCACCTCTATTTTCGGGTGCCGACGAGCAGGGGATATATTCGAACCTTGGGCCTCAACGCTTGAGGCCGACGGGACCTTTTAAAAGTACCCCTTTGTCATTTCTTGGCTACACATAATTGCGAAGTACAACGTGCATGCATGCAGGCATAAAATTAAACGTAGATCATTCAAATACACATGCATACGCACAATGACACATCGGGGCAACCTCCCCTCCTCTCTTATTGTGCGCTAATTTATAAATACGGTACTTGCAAAACAACCCGTTAGATGAATTCATCGTGCAATGATTTTGCTCTATATGCGCGGGAACCTCATGTACTTATTATTTATGAATTTCCAGCCCTATTGGATAATTTTATAGTCTAGTTATTTATGGGGAACACTGAACCATCACTTGTTTAACTTATGGAGTGATTAAAACAAACACCGCATCTTCCACTATTACACAGTAGCCATTAAAATGGGACCATGCCGCGGGAACCTTCCGTACAAACGGGAAGTTACGCGTGCGAGGTGGATCCAGAAACCATTGTATATCTCAGCGTCTAGCCAACGTACGGCGTTTAGTGTTATGGGGAAGAAACAGCATTGGTAGGTGTATACACTAATATCACTCAAAGAGTCATAACTTTGCCAATAATGATAAAGTACTGCACGAAAAGTGGTTCCCGGGCGGGAACCTAGGTTCCCGCAAGGTTCCCGCTGCGCGTTCGTACATTAAGGAGCAGCTGGAAGTGTTACACCATGAATACAGCAGTCTGAAGGATCTCTTCAACTACTCTGCAATGATTGTGGGAGAAAGCAGTCCTCTTCTCTCTAGTCTTGCAGAGGAAAACATCAGCTACAGCAGTAAAATAGCAGAGTTAGTTAGTAACTATACTATGGTAGAAAACACATATGTTATCCGTCTTCATGCCAATGGATGTAGGAAAAAAACATCAGTGATGTGAATGTGAAGTTGAAAAAGGGGTTTGCAGTGTCTGAGGGGCCATTTGTAAAAGGAGTGGAAGCCGTACTCCAATCCCTGAATGTACAACGCCAGCAGTACCATGGTGGAGCATTTATTGGTAATCATGTACACAAGGTATTGCAGGTAAGTAAACACTAAAATGTGCAGCAACTTTCGGCCCGGCTTACATGTAATACATATTCTTACATAGGCTCAACACACACATGCACTGTGCACATCCCTTGTAGACACAGCACAAAAGTACTCACCACAACTCATTGGAGAAGCTAATGCCCTTTGTGAGAAATACAAGAAGGCATTTACACTATTTTCTCAGTGCCACATCCTGTATAACAAGAATTTTGTATCTGAAGAAGAAAAGACAGCACTCAGTATGTGAACTATATTTCAGGTCTTTTTTTATTTTTACGTCTCTTTCATTGCAGGTTATGCTATAGAAGAATTCTTTAGCTATTTTGACTTTGCTTTCCCAGGAACAAAGAGGACAGTTAAAATGCATATACTAGAAATGCACATCATTAAGTGGATGAATACATACAATGCTGGATTTGGGCTAATGGGAGAACAAGGCACTGAAGCCATACATGCCCACTTCAACAAGTTGTATAGGACTAGGACGTATGGCTGTATGGCAAACAAAGTGCAAAGGCTAAAATGTATCATGCAAGAGCATCACCTGAGTGTGTGTCCTACTCTTAATGCCCTTAAGCCTGAAATAAGAACGAGAAAAAGAAAGCGCGAACACTAGAACTGAACTTTGTTAATACATACTCATGACATTGATTTCATTTACAATAGTACACTGAATACCGGTGAATCAATGAAGCGCTCCGCCATGTTAGCAATAACTGCCATATTCAGAGCCTTCGTACGTCTCACAGAAAATGTGCCTAACAACAGAGATAGCAAGAATACATAGAGACAACACTGTTGTATACACTCGTATAAGTTTATAGATCACTTGTCAGGCAAAAAAAAGAAAAAACTTTTTTCGAAGATAATAACTCCAAATGGAGCGCTATCAGTCCAGGCTCGATATCGTGGCGTACGTGAACATAAATACCATAACGCTAGTATGCCTGTAATCCTCGAAGGATGCTTAACCCATGTTCTCATGTGTATAAAGCACCGTGTAGAAGTTAGCCCCACATTCCTCAGCCGCACATTCCTGCGGAATAATTACTTTGAGATGAATACGTTTAGCCGTACGGCTAAGCAAAACATGAATTTCATTGTCGCGTAAAACTAAATAAGTATAATGTCTACTACCGTGTGCCAGCATACGACGCGGATAGAAGCGTAAAAACGCTTTTAACATATGCACAGTCTTGTATGCACTCTATGACGCTCTTTCCGATACATAAACACACACACAACAGCAACAATAACAATAATAAATCAATAAGTCAGAGTATTGCGCAATACTGAACCGATAAAATTGGTCACAACCTGAAAGGCATTAATATTAAAAAAAAAAAACTAAATACACAAATTGCTACAAATGTATGTACCTCTGACCATGCAAATAATGTATGACTAAATAGAAGCAGTACTGATAGACTGAAGCTGGATTTCTGATGCCTGTTAAAGTAACCATTACATGCATGACATACCTTACCTTGACAATGTTGAATGGGCCCCTTCGGATTAGGTTCCAGAATTTTTCCCACAGTTTTGGTGTTCTTCAGGTATAATGTGATCTTACACTAATGATCTCTGATATTCAGAGTTGGCTAGAATAATGTGTAAGGGTATATTTCAGTCCTGTACATGTAGTTGGCTAGAATGTTGTACTTGAAATTCTTTCACAGTGCTTCTTACTTCTCTTGTAAATGGGGCACTGCATGGGTTTCACTTTTTAATGCAGCTGGGATAACATATAATTGCTTTACATAATACGGTATATACTCCTTAATTGTAGGGTCATAGATGGAAAGTATCTGAGGTATAATGTTCCCTTCCCCGCTTCAGCGGTGCACATATATCATCCTAGTCTGGTGTGTTCACGTAGCATTGTTGTGTCTTTCTCCAAGTTGCCATTGTAGTCATGTAGAACTCTCAGCAGAATTGTTATCATCACCAGGTTCATTTGGGGTATTTTTATTCTTGTACATATGTATTATCACTGACAATATAACCCCATGCCAGCATCAGCAGTGCCACCACATCCTTCATCACCACTACAATCACCATTGCTATAGACCATTACCATTATCATGCACTGAATGACGCTTTGCTGCAAATGTGACCTTCACTTGAAGTTGCAGTGACAGTTTGTGCAGACGTATTCTTAATCTATGATAGGATGCTCGTGCTTGTCTAACAAAATTTCCATGAATAATTTATGGTGCATCATGCAGTCTGCTTCTTGTAGTGGGTATAGCTCATCATCATGTGATAATTTAGTCATGCATAGAACATTTGCATTCCATCATGTCCTATGTTTGAATTACAAGTCATGCAAATGTGCCTACACTCCAAGCAATGAATTTATAAACCCTCTATCTGGCCATGGGTATGGAGGTATGAAAATCCTCCGAATTCAGCCTTGCTGCCTATTGGATACAAATATTATATCAGTATACCTAAATGATATAACTTTTATTAACTGCTGCCATAAAAATGTCAAAGGATGCATGTGGATTTGATTTTCCCAACAAAGCTTGTGCAGCAAGGTACAAGTAACCACTTCATTCATTACATGATGCATCTTTTGGAGGTGTCTCCCCTGTGCATGTCAGCAATGTATTTTGCAAGTGCACTAGGCTCAAAATTGTGCTTTCGTCTACAGAGGTGGCTATAAAATACACACAAACACAAGTACACAAATACATGCATAATTAACAAACTTCAACCAATGAAATCATAATCATTATTCACATTACAAATTTATGTCAGTACATGTAGGTAAACAAGATACATAACAGATAAAAAGTTCAGAGTACAACTGCATCCTCTATGACAAAGGTCCTGATGAACTGTTTGATGGATCTAGATGATAATAATACACATCAAATCACATATATAAAACCAATATATTACAACTCACAAGAACGGCATCCAGCTCATTAGGTCATACTTCATTGCTGCAGTGAAAACCCCAGCTGGACTAGTTTTCAGGATGATCGGCGTATGATATTGGATCAATAGTTGGCACACTAACACACCTACCCTGTGGGTACACAGAACAGCTCAGATCTAGCCTAATGAAATGTGCTTTGCAAATCACAAGAATGACATCCATCTCTATAGGTCAACTTGTAAGTACTTAATAAGTTGTGGTCACACCTCCAGTTGATACAGTGTTCAACGTCTGCGCATGACGTTGGGTCCCTGCATGATTGGTACACAGACACACCTACCCTGTGGGTACATAAAACAGCTCAGAGCTTGCCTCCTTGTGCTTTGCAACTCACAAGAATGACATCCATCTTCATAGGTCAGAATTTGTAAGTACGTATTAGTTGTGGTCACATGGGTCCATAGTTCATCCACTTGTTCAAATTCCGCGCATGACGTTGGTTCCTTGGTTAGCACATAGACACACCTACCCTGTGGGTACATGAAACAGCTCAGAGCCTGCCTCAATGCACTTTGCAACTCACAAGAATGACATCCATATTCATAGGATAGCTGTGCTTACATGGGTACATAGTTGATCCACTTGTTCAAAATCCGCGCGTGACGTTGGGTCCCTGGTTGGCACATAGACACATCTACCCTGTGGATACATAAAACAGCTCAGAGCATGGCTCAATGTGTATTGCAACTCACAAGAATGACATCCATCTTAATTTGCAGGTACTTATTACTTGTGGTCACATGCATGGGTCCATAGTTCACCCCCTTGTTCAAAATCCGCGCATGACGTTGGGTCCCTGGTTGGCATATAGACACACCTACCATGTGGGTACAAGAAACAGCTAAGAGCATGGCTCAATGTGTTTTTCAACTCACAAGAATGACATCCATCTTCATAGGTTAGAATTTAGTAATGTGGTCACATGGGTCCATAGTTCATCCACTTGTTCAAAATCCGCGCGTGACGTTGGGTCCCTGGTTGGCACATGGACACATCAACCCTGTTGGTACATGAAGCAGCTCAGAGCATGGCTCAATGTGCATTGCAACTCACAAGAAAGACATCCATCTTCATAGGTCAGAATTTGTAAGTACTTATTAGTTGTGGTCACAGGGGTCCATAGTTCATCCACTTGTTCAAAATCCGCGCGTGACGTTGGGTCCCTGGTTGGCACATAGACACATCTGCCTTGTGGGTACATGAAACAGCTCAGAGCATGGCTCAATGTGTATTGCAACTCACAACAATGATATCCATCTACATAGGTTAGAATCTAGTAGTTGTGGTCACATGGGTCCATAGTTCATCCACTTGTTCAAAATCCGCGCGTGACGTTGGGTCCCTGGTTAGCACATAGACACACCTACACTGTGGGTACATGAAACAGCTCAGAGCATGGCTCAATGTACTTTGTAACTCACAAGAATGACATCCATCTTAATTTGCAAATACTTATTAGTTGTGGTCACAGGGGTCCATAGTTCATCCACTTGTTCAAAATCGGCGCGTGACGTTGGGTCCCTGGTTGGCACATAAACACACCTACCACGTGGGTACATGAAACAGCTTAGAGCTTGCCTCAGTGCGCTTTGCAACTCACAAGAATGACATCCATCTTCATAGGTCAGAATTTAGTAGTTGTGGTCACATGGGTCCATAGTTCATCCACTAGTTCAAAATCCGCGCGTGACGTTGGGTCCCTGGTTGGCACATGGACACATCAACCCTGTTGGTACATGAAGCAGCTCAGAGCATGGCTCAATGTGCATTGCAACTCACAAGAAAGACATCCATCTTCATAGGTCAGAATTTGTAAGTACTTATTAGTTGTGGTCACAGGGGTCCATAGTTCATCCACTTGTTCAAAATCCGCGCGTGACGTTGGGTCCCTGGTTGGCACATAGACACACCTACCCTGTGGGTACATGAAACAGCTTAGAACATGGCTCAATGTGTTTTGCAACTCACAAGAATGACATCCATCTTCATAGGTTAGAATTTAGTAATTGTGGTCACATGGGTCCATAGTTCATCCACTTGATCAAAATCGGCGCGTGACGTTGGGTCCCTGGTTGGCACATAGACACACCTACCCTGTGGGTACATGAAACAGCTCAGAGCATGGCTCAATGTGTTTTGCAACTCACAAGAATGACATCCATCTTAAATTGCAAATACTTATTAGTTGTGGTCACAGGGGTCCATAGTTCATCCACTTGTTCAAAATCCGCGCTTGACGTTGGGTCCCTGGTTGGCACATAGACACACCTACCCTGTGGGTACATGAAACAGCTCAGAGCATGGCTCAATGTGTTTTGCAACTCACAAGAATGACATCCATCTTAAATTGCAAATACTTATTAGTTGTGGTCACAGGGGTCCATAGTTCATCCACTTGTTCAAAATCCGCGCTTGACGTTGGGTCCCTGGTTGGCACATAGACACATCTACCCTGTGGGTACATGAAACAGCTCAGAGCTTGCCTCAGTGCGCTTTGCAACTCACAAGAATGACATCCATCTTCATAGGTTAGAATTCAGTAATTGTGGTCACATGGGTCCATAGTTCATCTACTTGTTCAAAATCCGCGCATGACGTTGGGTCCCTGGTTGGCACATAGACACATCTACCCTGTGGGTACATGAAACAGCTCAGAGCATGGCTCAATGTGTTTTGCAACTCACAAGAATGACATCCATTTTAATTTGCAAGTACTTATTAGTTGTGGTCACAGGGGTCCATAGTTCATCCACTTATTCAAAATCCGCGCGTGACGTTGGGTCCCTGGTTGGCACATAGACACATCTACCCTGTGGGTACATGAAACAGCTCAGAGCATGGCTCAATGTGTTTTGCAACTCACAAGAATGACATCCATTTTAAATTGCAAATACTTATTAGTTGTGGTCACAGGGGTCCATAGTTCATCCACTTGTTCAAAATCCGCGTTTGACGTTGGGTCCCTGGTTGGCACATAGACACATCTACCCTGTGGGTACATGAAACAGCTCAGAGCTTGCCTCAGTGCGCTTTGCAACTCACAAGAATGACATCCATCTTCATAGGTCAGAATTTAGTAATTGTGGTCACATGGGTCCATAGTTCATCCACTAGTTCAAAATCCGCGCGTGACGTTGGGTCCCTGGTTGGCACATAGACACACCTACCCTGTGGGTACATGAAACAGCTTAGAACATGGCTCAATGTGTTCTGCAACTCACAAGAATGACATCCATCTTCATAGGTTAGAATTTAGTAATTGTGGTCACATGGGTCCATAGTTCATCCACTAGTTCAAAATCAGCACGTGACGTTGGGTCCCTGGTTGCCACATAGACACACCTACCCTGTGGGTACATGAAACAGCTCAGAGCATGGCTCAATGTGTTTTGCAACTCACAAGAATGACATTCATTTTAATTTGCAAGTACTTATTAGTTGTGGTCACAGGGGTCCATAGTTCATCCACTTGTTCAAAATCCGCGCGTGACGTTGGGTCCCTGGTTGGCACATAGACACACCTACCCTGTGGGTACATGAAACAGCTCAGAGCATGGCTCAATGTGTTTTGCAACTCACAAGAATGACATCCATCTTAAATTGCAAATACTTATTAGATGTGGTCACAGGGGTCCATAGTTCATCCACTTGTTCAAAATCGGCGCGTGACGTTGGGTCCCTGGTTGGCACATAAACACATCTACCCTGTGGGTACATGAAACAGCTCAGAGCATGGCTCAATGTGTTTTGCAACTCACAAGAATGACATCCATCTTAATTTGCAAGTACTTATTAGTTGTGGTCACAGGGGTCCATAGTTCATCCACTTGTTCAAAATCCGCGCATGACGTTGGGTCCTTGGTTGGCACATAGACACACCTACCCTGTGGGTACATGAAACAGCTTAGAACATGGCTCAATGTGTTTTGCAACTCACAAGAATGACATCCATCTAAATAGGTTAGAATTTAGTAATTGTGGTCACATGGGTCCATAGTTCATCCACTAGTTCAAAATCGGCGCGTGACGTTGGGTCCCTGGTTGGCACATAGACACACCTACCCTGTGGGTACATGAAACAGCTCAGAGCATGGCTCAATGTGTTTTGCAACTCACAAGAATGACATCCATTTTAATTTGCAAGTACTTATTAGTTGTGGTCACAGGGGTCCATAGTTCATCCACTTGTTCAAAATCCGCGCGTGACGTTGGGTCCCTGGTTGGCACATAGACACACCTACCCTGTGGGTACATGAAACAGCTCAGAGCATGGCTCAATGTGTTTTGCAACTCACAAGAATGACATCCATCTTAAATTGCAAATACTTATTAGATGTGGTCACAGGGGTCCATAGTTCATCCACTTGTTCAAAATCGGCGCGTGACGTTGGGTTCCTGGTTGGCACATAAACACATCTACCCTGTGGGTACATGAAACAGCTCAGAGCATGGCTCAATGTGTTTTGCAACTCACAAGAATGACATCCATCTTAATTTGCAAGTACTTATTAGTTGTGGTCACAGGGGTCCATAGTTCATCCACTTGTTCAAAATCCGCGCATGACGTTGGGTCCCTGGTTGGCACATAGACACACCTACCCTGTGGGTACATGAAACAGCTCAGAGCATGGCTCAATGTGTTTTGTAACTCACAAGAATGACATCCATCTTAATTTATAAATACTTATTAGATGTGGTCACAGGGGTCCATAGTTCATCCACTTGTTCAAAATCGGCGCGTGACGTTGGGTCCCTGGGTGGCACATAAACACACCTACCCTGTGGGCACATGAAACAGCTCAGAGCATGGCTCAATGTGTTTTGTAACTCACAAGAATGAGATCCATTTTAATTTGCAAGTACTTATTAGTTGTGGTCACAGGGGTCCATAGTTCATCCACTTGTTCAAAATCCGCGCATGACGTTGGGTCCTTGGTTGGCACATAGACACACCTACCCTGTGGGTACATGAAACAACTTAGAACATGGCTCAATGTGTTTTGCAACTCACAAGAATGACATCCATCTTCATAGGTTAGAATTTAGTAATTGTGGTCACATGGGTCCATAGTTCATCCACTAGTTCAAAATCGGCGCGTGACGTTGGGTCCCTGGTTGGCACATAGACACACCTACCCTGTGGGTACATGAAACAGCTCAGAGCATGGCTCAATGTGTTTTGCAACTCACAAGAATGACATCCATTTTAATTTGCAAGTACTTATTAGTTGTGGTCACAGGGGTCCATAGTTCATCCACTTGTTCAAAATCCGCGCGTGACGTTGGGTCCCTGGTTGGCACATAGACACACCTACCCTGTGGGCACATGAAACAGCTCAGAGCATGGCTCAATGTGTTTTGTAACTCACAAGAATGACATCCATCTTAAATTGCAAGTACTTGTTAGTTGTGGTCACAGGGGTCCATAGTTCATCCACTTGTTCAAATTCCGCGCGTGACGTTGGGTCCCTGGTTGGCACATAGACACACCTACCCTGTGGGTACATGAAACAGCTTAGAACATGGCTGAATGTGTTTTGCAACTCACAAGAATGACATCCATCTTCATAGGTTAGGATTTAGTAATTGTGGTCACAGGGGTCCATAGTTCATCCACTTGTTCAAAATCCGCGCGTGACGTTGGGTCCCTGGTTGGCACATAGACACACCTACCCTGTGGGTACATGAAACAGCTCAGAGCATGGCTCAATGTGTTTTGCAACTCACAAGAATGACATCCATCTTAAATTGCAAGTACTTGTTAGTTGTGGTCACAGGGGTCCATAGTTCATCCACTTGTTCAAATTCCACGCGTGACGTTGGGTCCCTGGTTGGCACATAGACACACCTACCCTGTGGGTACATGAAACAGCTTAGAACATGGCTCAATGTGTTTTGCAACTCACAAGAATGACATCCATCTTCATAGGTTAGAATTTAGTAATTGTGGTCACATGGGTCCATAGTTCATCCACTTGTTCAAAATCCGTGCATGACGTTGGGTCCCTGGTTGGCACATAGACACACCTACCCTGTGGGCACATGAAACAGCTCAGAGCATGGCTCAATGTGTTTTGTAATTCACAAGAATGACATCCATTTTAATTTGCAAGTACTTATTAGTTGTGGTCACAGGGGTCCATAGTTCATCCACTTGTTCAAAATCCGCGCGTGACGTTGGGTCCCTGGTTGGCACATAGACACTGTGGGTACATGAAACAGCTCAGAGCATGGCTCAATGTGTTTTGTAACTCAAAAGAATGACATCCATCTTAAATTGCAAGTACTTATTAGTTGTGGTCACAGGGGTCCATAGTTCATCCACTTGTTCAAAATCCGCGGGTGACGTTGGGTCCCTGGTTGGCACATAGACACATCTACCCTGTGGTTACATGAAACAGCTTAGAACATGGCTCAATGTGTTTTGCAACTCACAAGAATGACATCCATCTTAATTTACAAATACTTATTAGATGTGGTCACAGGGGTCCATAGTTCATCCACTTGTTCAAAATCGGCGCGTGACGTTGGGTCCCTGGTTGGCACATAAACACACCTACCCCGTGGGTACATGAAACAGCTTAGAGCTTGCCTCAGTGCGCTTTGCAACTCACAAGAATGACATCCATCTTCATAGGTTAGAATTTAGTAATTGTGGTCACATGGGTCCATAGTTCATCTACTTGTTCAAAATCCGCGCATGACGTTGGGTCCCTGGTTGGCACATAGACACATCTACCCTGTGGGTACATGAAACAGCTCAAAGCATGGCTAATGTGTTTTGCAACTCACAAGAATGACATCCATCTTAAATTGCAAGTACTTATTAGTTGTGGTCACAGGGGTCCATAGTTCATCCACTTATTCAAAATCCGCGCGTGACGTTGGGTCCCTGGTTGGCACATAGACACATCTACCCTGTGGGTACATGAAACAGCTCAGAGCATGGCTCAATGTGTTTTGCAACTCACAAGAATGACATCCATTTTAAATTGCAAATACTTATTAGTTGTGGTCACAGGGGTCCATAGTTCATCCACTTGTTCAAAATCCGCGCTTGACGTTGGGTCCCTGGTTGGCAGATAGACACACCTACCCTGTGGGTACATGAAACAGCTCAGAGCTTGCCTCAGTGCGCTTTGCAACTCACAAGAATGACATCCATCTTCATAGGTCAGAATTTAGTAATTGTGGTCACATGGGTCCATAGTTCATCCACTAGTTCAAAATCCGCGCGTGACGTTGGGTCCCTGGTTGGCACATAGACACACCTACCCTGTGGGTACATGAAACAGCTTAGAACATGGCTAATGTGTTTTGCAACTCACAAGAATGACATCCATCTTCATAGGTTAGAATTTAGTAATTGTGGTCACATGGGTCCATAGTTCATCCACTTGTTCAAAATCCGCGCGTGACGTTGGGTCCCTGGTTGGCACATAGACACACCTACCCTGTGGGTACATGAAACAGCTCAGAGCATGGCTCAATGTGTTTTGCAACTCACAAGAATGACATCCATCTTAAATAGCAAATACTTATTAGATGTGGTCACAGGGGTCCATAGTTCATCTACTTGTTCAAAATCGGCGCGTGACGTTGGGTCCCTGGTTGGCACATAAACACATCTACCCTGTGGGTACATGAAACAGCTCAGAGCATGGCTCAATGTGTTTTGCAACTCACAAGAATGACATCCATTTTAAATTGCAAATACTTATTAGTTGTGGTCACAGGGGTCCATAGTTCATCCACTTGTTCAAAATCCGCGCTTGACGTTGGGTCCCTGGTTGGCACATAGACACATCTACCCTGTGGGTACATGAAACAGCTCAGAGCTTGCCTCAGTGCGCTTTGCAACTCACAAGAATGACATCCATCTTCATAGGTCAGAATTTAGTAATTGTGGTCACATGGGTCCATAGTTCATCCACTAGTTCAAAATCCGCGCGTGACGTTGGGTCCCTGGTTGGCACATAGACACACCTACCCTGTGGGTACATGAAACAGCTTAGAACATGGCTCAATGTGTTTTGCAACTCACAAGAATGACATCCATCTTCATAGGTTAGAATTTAGTAATTGTGGTCACATGGGTCCATAGTTCATCCACTTGTTCAAAATCGGCGCGTGACGTTGGGTCCCTGGTTGGCACATAGACACACCTACCCTGTGGGTACATGAAACAGCTCAGAGCATGGCTCAATGTGTTTTGCAACTCACAAGAATGACATCCATCTTAAATTGCAAATACTTATTAGTTGTGGTCACAGGGGTCCATAGTTCATCCACTTGTTCAAAATCGGCGCGTGACGTTGGGTCCCTGGTTGGCACATAAACACATCTACCCTGTGGGTACATGAAACAGCTCAGAGCATGGCTCAATGTGTTTTGCAACTCACAAGAATGACATCCATCTTAATTTGCAAGTACTTATTAGTTGTGGTCACAGGGGTCCATAGTTCATCCACTTGTTCAAAATCCGCGCATGACGTTGGGTCCCTGGTTGGCACATAGACACACCTACCCTGTGGGTACATGAAACAGCTCAGACCATGGCTCAATGTGTTTTGTAACTCACAAGAATGACATCCATCTTAATTTATAAATACTTATTAGATGTGGTCACAGGGGTCCATAGTTCATCCACTTGTTCAAAATCGGCGCGTGACGTTGGGTCCCTGGTTGGCACATAAACACACCTACCCTGTGGGCACATGAAACAGCTCAGAGCATGGCTCAATGTGTTTTGTAACTCACAAGAATGACATCCATCTTAAATTGCAAGTACTTGTTAGTTGTGGTCACAGGGGTCCATAGTTCATCCACTTGTTCAAATTCCGCGCGTGACGTTGGGTCCCTGGTTGGCACATAGACACACCTACCCTGTGGGTACATGAAACAGCTTAGAACATGGCTGAATGTGTTTTGCAACTCACAAGAATGACATCCATCTTCATAGGTTAGGATTTAGTAATTGTGGTCACAGGGGTCCATAGTTCATCCACTTGTTCAAAATCCGCGCGTGACGTTGGGTCCCTGGTTGGCACATAGACACACCTACCCTGTGGGTACATGAAACAGCTCAGAGCATGGCTCAATGTGTTTTGCAACTCACAAGAATGACATCCATCTTAAATTGCAAGTACTTGTTAGTTGTGGTCACAGGGGTCCATAGTTCATCCACTTGTTCAAATTCCACGCGTGACGTTGGGTCCCTGGTTGGCACATAGACACACCTACCCTGTGGGTACATGAAACAGCTTAGAACATGGCTCAATGTGTTTTGCAACTCACAAGAATGACATCCATCTTCATAGGTTAGAATTTAGTAATTGTGGTCACATGGGTCCATAGTTCATCCACTTGTTCAAAATCCGTGCATGACGTTGGGTCCCTGGTTGGCACATAGACACACCTACCCTGTGGGCACATGAAACAGCTCATAGCATGGCTCAATGTGTTTTGTAATTCACAAGAATGACATCCATTTTAATTTGCAAGTACTTATTAGTTGTGGTCACAGGGGTCCATAGTTCATCCACTTGTTCAAAATCCGCGCGTGACGTTGGGTCCCTGGTTGGCACATAGACACACCTACCCTGTGGGTACATGAAACAGCTCAGAGCATGGCTCAATGTGTTTTGCAACTCACAAGAATGACATCCATCTTAAATTGCAAATACTTATTAGTTGTGGTCACAGGGGTCCATAGTTCATCCACTTGTTCAAAATCCGCGCGTGACGTTGGGTCCCTGGTTGGCACATAGACACACCTACCCTGTGGGTACATGAAACAGCTCAGAGCATGGCTCAATGTGTTTTGCAACTCACAAGAATGACATCCATCTTAAATTGCAAATACTTATTAGACGTGGTCACAGGGGTCCATAGTTCATCCACTTGTTCAAAATCGGCGCGTGACGTTGGGTCCCTGGTTGGCACATAAACACATCTACCCTGTGGGTACATGAAACAGCTCAGAGCATGGCTCAATGCGTTTTGCAACTCACAAGAATGACATCCATCTTAATTTGCAAGTACTTATTAGTTGTGGTCACAGGGGTCCATAGTTCATCCACTTGTTCAAAATCCGCGCGTGACGTTGGGTCCCTGGTTGGCACATAGACACACCTACCCTGTGGGTACATGAAACAGCTTATAACATGACTCAATGTGTTTTGTAACTCACAAGAATGACATCCATCTTAATTTACAAATACTTATTAGATATGCTTACATGGGTCCATAGTTCATCCACTTGTTCAAAATCCGCGTGTGACGTTGGGTCCCTGGTTGGCAGATAGACACACCTACCCTGTGGGTACATGAAACAGCTCAGAGCATGGCTCAATGTGTTTTGTAACTCAAAAGAATGACATCCATCTTAAATTGCAAGTACTTATTAGTTGTGGTCACAGGGGTCCATAGTTCATCCACTTGTTCAAAATCCGCGCGTGACGTTGGGTCCCTGGTTGGCACATAGACACATCTACCCTGTGGGTACATGAAACAGCTTAGAACATGGCTCAATGTGTTTTGTAACTCACAAGAATGACATCCATCTTCATAGGTTAGAATTTAGTAGTTGTGGTCACAGGGGTCCATAGTTCATCCACTTGTTCAAAATCCGCGCTTGACGTTGGGTCCCTGGTTGGCACATAGACACACCTACCCTGTGGGTACATGAAACAGCTCAGAGCATGGCTCAATGTGTTTTGCAACTCACAAGAATGACATCCATCTTAATTTGCAAGTACTTATTAGTTGTGGTCACAGGGGTCCATAGTTCATCCACTTGTTCAAAATCCGCGCGTGACGTTGGGTCCCTGGTTGGCACATAGACACACCTACCCTGTGGGTACATGAAACAGCTCAGAGCATGGCTCAATGTGCTTTACAACTCACAAGAAAGACATCCATCTTCATAGGTCAGAATTTGTAAGTACTCATTAGTTGTGGTCACTGGGTCCATAGTTCATCCATGCAGTTGTTCAAAATCCGCACGTGACATTGGGTCCCTGGTTGGCACATATACACACCTACCCTGTGGGTACATGAAACAGCCCCAAGGCATGGCTCAATGTGTCTTGCAACTCACAAGAATGACATCCATCTTCATAGGTTACAATTTAGTAGTTGTGGTCACATGGGTCTATAGTTCATCAATCTGCGCATGACGTTGGGTCCCTGGTTGGCACATAGACACACCTACTCTGTGGGTACATGAAACAGCTCAGAGCATGGCTCAATGTGCTTTGCAACTCACAAGACATCTCCATATTAGTTGTGGTCACACCTCCAAGTGTTCACGTGACGTTGGGTCCCTGATTGGCACATAGAAACAGCTACCCTGTGGGTATATGAAACAGCTCAGAGCTTGCCTCAGTGTGTTTTGTAACTCACAAGAATGACATCCATCTCCATAGGTCAGCTTGTAAGTACTTATTAGTTGTGGTCACGCTCCAAGCTGGTTCAGTGTTCAGGATCCGCGCGTGATGTTGAATCCGTGGTTGGCACAGGTACACATCTACCCTGTGACTACATGGCACGGCTCACGATCACGGCGAAGCAAGTCCATACAACACATCGCTTAGTGTTTGTTTACGTTCACGATCTATTAAGCGCGCGCTTCTGCGCCCGCCGCATGAGGAATGTTAAACTTATTCATTTTAAAATGTGCGGCTGAGGAATGTGGGGCTAACTTCCACACGGTGTATAAAGCTTACCTAGAACGGATTTTACAATAGAGCCCACATTCCAATGCTATGCTATAATGCGGTCTCCATTAAATCTTCTTCCGCCAAGTATGGGGACGAGACCTAATGTCCATCTTTTCAATGCAATGAAACAGCCGTGACGACTGCCTTAAGGCATGACATCATAATTTCAATTTTTCTCCGGAAAATGACAAAACAATCAAATAGCGATTCTTCTTGTTTAAACAGAGTGCACGTGTACCAGTTAACACGACCGTATAAAGTAGTACCAGGATCGAGATTGTAGTCTCATGGACACCTTTTGGGTTGCGTTTTTGTTGGTGGTGCTTACAGTTCTGCTTCTTCTGTACTACAGGTAATGCTTCGTGTATGTCAAGTGGAGGTGTTAGTGTATTACGATCCTATAGGCCTACTATAGATTCGGCTATGCTCCCTATCAAGTGTTCAAGCGAATGGGCGTGCCTGGTCCGAAACCCAAGATGTTCTGGGGCAACGTTCAGGAACTTGTCGAGCGGGTGAGGAGTTTTATTGACTCTTCGGTCTAGCCTTGGCTACGACTGCACGTCGCGGGCGCGGGCCAGCATGGCGGCTGCACTGCTGTCTGCTCTCATTGAACGCGTGGAAATTTATTAGGCCCTACGCCCAGAAATTTTGAAATGGTTACGAAGCCCCATAGCAACGGACTGGACAAACGGTGTCCTTAGGAATGTGCTGTGTAGAACGTACAAGAAATGTAGTAATCAGTTTAACGCTGCACCACAAGTTACAAGCACCTTTGACCCTTCTATATAGCAGAAATCAAATCGCCTTTTCTGTGAATCGTTGGCTTTTGCGCTCGAAAGCAAAGGTAGGTACTTTTTTTAAAAAAGCGTTTGCGTAGGCGGAAACTGGTGATCTAAATTTCGTCGAAAATTGTGACCGTATTTAGGATTTCTCCGAGGATTTCTCTACGAGTACTTTAAAGAAGACGCGCGCTTTGTAAAGTTGTTTGCAAGGTATTTAGGCCTTTATTGCTAGATTACAGAACAAAAGGGGTTGCTCGATTCACTATTGGTATCTAAATGTAAGCCAGCATAACGGCGTTAATTTGTGTGCCTCGTTGATTTCCATAGTAATCGGTCGCGATTAGCTATTCCCTAGATTCTTAGGCACTAACTTGAGGAAGCGTTTCCCGTGTTTATTAGGTCTTAGCCTATATCAGGATAAAATTTCATGAGCTTTGGATGGTGCTCAAGGGTCCATTTTAATATGGGCACAGGTGTTTACTGTTGGATTGCTTAGAGCTTGACATAATAATGCTTAACCTGGTATTTCTATGTTAGAGCCCTGGGAATGAAACTTATTTTTTGTATTTTCAACGCATGGACTATCTATTTTGTTTACGTGTCAAAGAGTTGTGTGATAGTTCTATTTAATACACACCGAATTCGTCAAGGCACGCGTTAGTTATGGAAAGTATTTTACAGCATGGACCGCCATATCATTAAAAACAGCTCAATCATCAAAATATGATGGTGCCCACACACCGTATTTTTCAAGACAATATTTTCATGTTGGTGAATCCTAGCTATGCAGTAACATTGAGAAATACATGTACCCATAACCAGCATATGCCCAGTTATTGAAATAGCTTTGGATCAAATGGCAGGTTTGAGAATTACTGCTCTCCCAGAACCTTGAACTACAAAATTCTGCATGCTACAACAGAAAAAGATAAGATCATAGATATTGTAGTGCACTAGCTACTTGAAGGTGTAGTATGTGTAATATAGACACAGTTGCATGACTACCTTGAAGGTACTTTAGCTCATCTATCACCATCCATTGTTCACCACGTATGTTTGCTGAACACAATGCACCCTTGGCCTGGCTGATTTTACCTTTATAGAAAAGCACCTAATATTTAATGATGGAAACGTAAGATGTAAAATTAATGGAACAATGCAGTGGTTGTGTGCACACTCTCAGAACAAGCAAGAAAATATAGTTAAATTTTGCATCAGACAAGCTCAGAGAGTAAAGTCAGTTAGTAAGCAACATGAACACAACATTTTTATATTGCAAGATCAGCAACTTTAAGATAAGATTCAAAAGAAGGAGAACAGTTCAAGGAGGAAGATAGAAAAGAAGTTGCAATGTGTGGCAGAAAAGGAAGTGGAAATGAGTTTCCTAATATCTTACAATGTAAAAGAAGATTAATGTAATATTAAGCGTTTTATCCAATGTGTCAGTAAGCTAAGCATAAACAATGCTCAATAAGTAACTATACTAATAAAAAGTTACAGAAAAAAAATCTTCCACTGCATGCATGCTGGCCCACAGTATCCATAGCAGAAGCAGCATTTCCACATTGTACTGCAACTGATAGCCTTTGTAGCAAGTAAGAGTAGGCATTGCAATCTCCCGATGCCTGCCTAAGGTGATGGTCAAGCTCTCTCCTGATGTCTCAATGGCTATGGGTGTGATCACGGTCTGTATTTTGAACACCTGGCCTATGGTTTGTGGATCATCAAAATGTGCTGTACAATGGACATATAAATATGTGTAAATCAATCAAAGAAGTTCCTAAAGTAATTTTACATATTGGAAGAATGATGAATGCGAAAAAAAAGGGGGAGAGCATTATGATATCACTATACAGGCTATTGGCAGATTATATAATGAGATACCTAAATTTAGATGTAATGTGTATTTGACCCTGTGAACCTTATAAAGAGTACCTATGTTGTATTTTATGCAATTATGGCATCATTATCTTGAATACTTTTACAGTAGCTGCATGGAGAAGTCAAGCAGTCACAGTTTTTTATAGCATCAGAGGCGGCCCCAGCATCTACCGAGGGGAGGGGCCAAACACACGAGGGGCGCCAAAAGGGGGCGTGGCTTACGATACTTCAGATACGCGCGTAACCATTTGACTCTGGATTCTTGCTAATAATGCATGCGAGCTAGCGCTAGAAGCTAAATTATGCTCTGCATGTTGTAGTCTCTTTGTATTGTAGTAATTGACGATAGTTTTAGGGATCGGGGGTGGGGGGAGGGGGCGCCATAGCCTGGGGAGGGGGGGGCCAAGGCCCCCTGGGTCCCCCCCCCCCTCCGGCCGCCTATGAGCATGGTCCATTCACATTGTGTACATTGTTAGTTACCCGCGATGCAATGTTTGAAACATTATAACGTTTGAAATAGTAATCTGTTTCCCGTGGCAAAAGCATATTTTTGATGCATTCAATTTGCTCTTTTAGGCTGTGCATAAAAGTTCTAGTTTTATTAATTCTAGCAAAGGTACTTCTTGCGGTGAACGGTGACCTCATGGATTCAAAAAAACGATACCGACGCTCGGACACAAGAACTGAGCAAAAAACAACCATTGTGATAGTAATTTTTAGTAAAAGCTTGTGATGACGAATTTTCTGAAATGGTTTTAAAGCTTCTTGAAATCGGCCATTTTCTTCGTAACGTAGGTCTATATGCATGCATCGGTATGTATTAGAATTGCTACTAATTAAGATTGGTTTCAGAACGTATTGTCACATGCCATAGATAGCCAATGGAGCTTTACATATCTGTGGTACTGAGTAGCATGCATATACACACATTAATGATGAGCAGGGTTAGGATTGTGTTAGCTTTTGTCTCCTCATTGGAGGGGGGGATGGCAACAACCAAATGTGGCTCTTATCTTTTAAAACAGGATTAATGGTCTTTGACAATGCATTGCAGTTGCTTCACTTTGAAAAATCAGCTCAGCACCCTCTTCTCCAAAATAGACCAAAACAAACATGGGTAGCATTTGCCCATTGGTCTATTCCAGTACATGGCTATTCCAGTAGATAAGTGTACACCCTTACTGATGACATAAATTTGCGTCTTGGGAGTAGAGTTATTATCCTAGTCTTGGGGGGGTGGGGTTGGTATAAGTCATGTCCAGAAAGGGGGGGGGGGGGGGGGTGCTATAAATCTTGTCTAGGGTGATGAGTGGTATAAGGGGGGAGGGGGGGGGAGTTATAATCCATGTCCTGGACCTATGGCAGATGGCCATAGCTATCAGAGCAGTGTATGGAGTTGAAGTGAAACACGTACGGGGGGGGGGGGGGGGGGGGGGGGTATACGTCATGTCCAGGGGGGGAGCTATAAAATATGTCCTGGGGGGGGGGGAGTGTGTGAATGGTATAAATCATGTCCTGTGGGAACTACAAATAATATCCTGGGTGTAGTGTATGGAGACATACTGCTGTCCTGGGGGATGTGGTGTGATGTGTAACTGTCCAGTGGGGGAGGTAATATATCTGTCTTGGGGGAGGGTATCTGTGTCCAACGGGATTACTTTATCAATAACAACATCAGTAGGGGTGTACACTTACATGTATGTATTAACTGGAATAGCCCATTGTATGGCATGGTCTTCCAGGGTATGCATTTTGAAGGGCAGTTTTCACCATGCACCTGTTGCTGCTACCCACTCAACTATGCACTTGGTGCATACCAGTGCGTTGCATGGGAGCTCAGGGGGCTGTGTCAGAAGGCAGGAACACAGTTATCTGACACTTCACCTGGTTGAAAATAGACCAAATTTTCTGGCTTGCAAGAGGTGGACTATGATCATGAGAGAAGAATGGAGGTGGGGCAATCTTTCAAAGTGCTTGGAACCTATTGGGTGTGACTCGGACCTTAGGTCTGCCAACAGTTGACCTCCTCACATGTCCTCTCTCACCTTTGCTGAAGTGCGCACACACCTGCATAATGCATTATGAAGTCATAGCAGTTATTTAGTTTCAAAAAAGTGCATTTACCTTGCATGCATTCTTCATTGGTATGTATTTGCCACTGAAATGGCGTTATATAGAACACCTGTGATGTATCTCCTTTGTCAAAGGACGGTTCTTTGCATAGAATGTTTATGTACATTAGATACAAAAACGTTGAATATGCTGATATCAACAGTTGAGGCGGTGAGGCCAAAGGCTGCATGGCTGCATGTTTGCTTCTGTTTTCGCATTCTAGCCATTGCCCACACACTCTGCAGTGCTTGGGCTCTTGTTGCATGTGGTAATCCATTCCTGTATATAACATGTACATACATATATTACGAGAATCGTATCGATTATTCATGAAATACAATCGCGTTGTTTGGGACGACAGAAAATTCGTTACTACTTAAGGAGTGAGAATTTTAACAGCCACATCTCTCTTACTCATCGGTGTTGTAAGCTTACCTTCTGGATTAGTGCACAAAGTCCACTGTACTGAATTTAGTACCCACCCCTTCAAAATGATTGCCGCGTGATGTTCTGTAAACACCTTGCGCATACCATTGCCGTACGACGTGGAGTGTGTATGTAAAGTCTTGATAACATAAGAATGAGTGTGGTGTTTGAATCCTTTTTCTTATTTTGATTTGCTGGTTTTACTGAGTCGTTACGATCTTCGAAACACGGGTAACCAGTAATGAGGTGTCTCTTTTCAATTATTGACACCGTACGTTCTAATTGTAAAACCTAATTTCCAGCCGCATACAACCGTGGCTGATTGGGGACGACAGTTGGTCAAATACGTGTAGTTTAGGGGGCATGTCCAAGCTATTGATAGTATCCACAGAAAGGTGTGAAGGAATTTAATCACGTTACATGTAACGTCACGTTAACCACACCCACTGGTAGGAAAGATTCAATGTTGGGCATCGGGAAAAACTCGTGTTTTGTAGTTATTAGTGAAATGGATTACTCTAGTTCTTTGAATGCTATCGGCCAACAAAGACCTTGGTCGCACGGTTGCTAACTCGATCAACTTTGTGAATTAAGGATATGTCTTATTGGCCACCTATTGAATTTGGCCATTTCGTTTGCTACTTTATTGATCGCCCTGGAGTCTACACATGCCAGCAAATGCTGCAGTGCCAGTGGAAGCAATGGGATGCATACAACTATTTTACAATTCGCACTGTTCAGATGCATGTAGGATCTAAGAAACACGAGTAAGTGTGGGATACTGAAGGCTCTCGTGAACCCAAGCATGTAAATTCCAGACAATGCTCACAGCGCTTAGGTAGCGACCTGGAGATGTACGTAGTGGCAGCCCACTGTACCTGCATTGCTGGGTGAGCCTACATGTACTCATATGAAATCAGCTGGCTGTTTGTGACAGACCATTTTGAATTTTGTATGCTGGACTACTTGTGGCATGGTGTGGGAAGGAATACAGCCCAAGCTAGACCTTTTCTACATAAAGGTGATACTCCCTCCTGAAAGATCTTATGTCCAAACTCCCGTGATGCTACAAGCATAGTTAATGAGACCAGCTGCATCTCTACTCAGCAATCGTCTGAGCAATTTGAAGAACTGCATTTGCTGCAATGTGGAATGGGACTTATGGTTGGATGTGACAACGATTATGAGTGGTTTTCGTGTTGGTTGTGTTAGTCTAAATTTAGCCTCGTCCCCAGGCCCTGTTTTATTAAAGTTACGGGGGTGAAAAACAGGGCCTGGTAGACACTGCCAGGGTCCTAGTGCGCATGCGCTAGTTTGTCCCAGAATACCTGGGGTAACCGTAATTTCCTTTTGGAAACCATTCCGTATACTCGTCTGATTTTGCGATGGCGTATTCTGTTTAGTTCCGAGAAGCGGTATCGTGTCTTAACGAGCGAAATCAGACGAGCAGAATACGCCATCGCGAAATCAGACGAGTATACGGAATGGTTTCCAAAAGGAAATTACGGTTACCCCAGGTATTCTGGGACAAACTAGCGCATGCGCGCTAGGACCCTGGCAGTGTCTACCAGGCCCTGTTTTTCACCCCGTAACTTTAATAAAACAGGGCCTGGGGACGAGGCTAGTCTAAATTGCATTCTGCAAGGTGAATGGTCTGTGCAGATTGTTGTCAATCAAATTAATTAAATCTTATCAAGGTATACAAGCCAAACATGGCAATGCATGTGTTATACAATAAGCTAGGATTGAACTATAAAATATAATACACATGGAATAACTGACATGTAATTCAGGTACAATACTTTCTATCAACATTTTGTCAATGGTAGATCCATGAATATTGCCACCATGTTTTACTAGATCCAAGAAATCTTACAACATGAGGATAGCTGTTTGGACCTTTCAACTTCTTCTTGGGATAGCTGCTTCCCCCTTGTAAAAGCAGGTATTGCTCCATTTCAAAATTATGTGTTATGTCACGGTCAGCAAGAACTGTGTCCCCCAGTTCTAATTCTTGTTGTGTTAGAACCTTAACAGAAACATGACAGAATCTACAACATTCATTTCTCCATCCGAATGTTCATACATGTTCACTACCATCATCCCCACCAGTCTCCTTGTCATTCTGTTCACCACTATCATTCCCTCGTTATTGTATTCACCATCTTCTATAACTTCCAATCTCTTCTGAAGTTAAGATAACCACTTGGTCCTCTTCTTTCTTTCCTGCAATCTTGCAATATCGCTGCTGAACAAATTTTTATTTTTGGAAAAATTACTAGTAGTGTCATTGTGGAGTTTGGGGGATGGGATACGACACTAAAAAAATACTATTATCTGCTAATTTGGTTTTTATAAATATACAGAGCTGTATAAAAGCTAGCTGCAGCATAGACTCCACAAGCAACTGTGGCAGCAATGACTCTCACATTGATTCATGTTCTGTGCTATTATCATGAGTGAATCTAACAACTTACTGACGTTAAGGGTGGGGGGGGGAGGGGGTAAAAATGTTAACATCACACTGACGCTAATTTTTCCTAGAATAGTTTGGACAAGCCCCCTTAATTTTTTTCGAACGATATATTTTTAAAACAGTCTTATTAACACATAGGTATATAAAGCATAGCTGCAGGTACCTAAAATCATAAGGGGAGCTTGATTCACTAACTATCATGCATTACAACAGTGTAGTTTCGTACCTAGACCAGGCCTGATTCCCACAGCTGCGGATGGGCTTCATCATCACTACATGGAAGTACAGTGAATTATCGCAAAATGTTTTGGGGTGTGTTTTATTGCTTACTTGATCATTTAACATTAGCAGTATGCAGTACTGAAAATCTAACAACATCTTATAACCTTTAAATTTGGCGATACGAATAATTGAACCAAATTTCTGCAATTGTTCAAATTCGGTGTGTCAAATTCTGGTTACCAATGAAACAAAACATTGAAAAATTGCACCAAAATGGATAAAGCGAAGTACAGAAAATAGAAATAACGAAATGGCGGAAAGGTAACACATGTTTTGATTTTCGTTTTTCAGTGTCCCAGTAAATGGATGTATAGCATATTTCTCAGCTCTGAGGCAGCAGATCAACACAAAATTTGGTATATATAATGCTGCCCAACGTTTGGCTGAGTCATATTTCATTATATGCGACAGCAGATCAATTTTTATACTGAGGGGTGGTGATTGCACGATAGAAACCCACGTTTACGATGTAACAGTTAACTGTACCATCAAAATGCTGGTTGCAAACATTGAGGCTTAAAAACCACGCCATTTTCATGTGAATTTCATTAAAATTGTGACAGTTGAACAAACTACGTGCACGTTTTCCTGCTTGATTTGCTCCAATGATATAACCACTGTCTCCCCATACATTGAGTGGGATGCAATTTGCCCAAATCATTGGCGCGGAAATGTGCTCGTAGTTTGTTCAATTGTATGGCCGTTACAGATAACATAAAAATTAATGAACAGAACAATCGAATAGCTCTACCTACAAACCGAATTTGAAGCGATTTGATTACTCCTGCCGAAGGTTTGAACCCCATGAGGTATCGAATGTTGCAATACTGGCTCAATGCTAGAGCAAGGCCCCAAAATGTATTTTACCATAGAGAAAAGGTGTAGTATGAAGTGGTAAAAATAGAAAGTCCATAGTGTTAATTGTCGGAAGTAGAAACAATTAACTGTTTGTGGTTAATTTATAAACGATTTTCCTTGTTTGTCAAACATCCTGTACAGTCACATAAATTGACCTGGATTTCATATAAGTTATTTGCATTCAGAGCTCGATTCGGAGTAGGGTCTAATTGTCAGGCCTATTTTCCACACACCTGAAACTAACCCCTTCTATAAGCTCATAACTCATAATTCTTCATAGAAAGGTAACACTCAAAATGGTGGACTGTGAATTCAATTTTGATGTCAAATCAGCATTGCATTCAATATTAATGAAAAAAATCCACCATTTCTAACCTGTTGTGTTCACAAACACAGCTTTACACACTGCTGGGGGGGGGGGGGGGGGGGGAGGGAGGCTGCTTAATGCATTTATTGAGAAACCAAGACTCACAGGTGGTTGGTAATTTACTTTCTCTTGTTTTCAGTCTATGATACCTTCATACCATTACAACTATGAGATGTTTGGTCCAATCTTTGGGTAAGGAGGAGTGTATGTTTGAGTTCTGACATCATGTTGCAATTCTTAGGTGTTATATAGGAGCTAGTCCAGAGTTATGCATTGCAGATATGGAATTGCTGAAAGTGATTTTTGTTAAAGAATTTGACTCCTTTGTTGATCGTGAGGTCAGTCTGCACACTGCTGTTGCCTTACATCAGCTGATGTTAACAACCTTCCTTCCAATAAGGACAATCCTGTATCAGCATTCAATCAGTTTGGGCTGCCTCCACAACTTTTCCACGCTCAGGGGGAGACATGGAAGAATCCAAGACACCACATCACCCCTGTATTTTCCTCAAATAAAAATGAAACAGGTATACAGTGTGTATAGCTGTGTGTCAAGTGAGGCTATTATCTAGAGGAGCTAGGTATTAGTTCTTTACATTGCTGGTTATTACTTAACATGTGTTTTACCTATAACTTTATAAACTTATACACAATACAATTTAGACATTTCCATCGCTACCATTACGTATGTAGATTAGTTTGTGAACAACATTCAAAGTACAGCTCATGCATGTATCATATTTGATAATAGATTCTTGTCTTTGCAGCACTTGATGAATTTTTTAAATTACAGAACATAGTCAGATCTTTTATGTGCATGCAAAGCAGTACTAAGCATAACTGCATTGCCTTATATCAAATTTCAGTCACTGTTACAGGCAACCGTTTTTGTACCATATAGACTTTGTTGGTATCTACATGTGCATAATTTATGTTTTTCCATTCGTGTTTATGTACTTCAACAAAATAAATCAGCATTGATTTTACACTGAAATGTCCAGGAAGCAAATGTATAAATTCCTTAGTTTGATAACTTTTTATGTACACACCACTTTGATTTGTGGTCATTGTTTGATTTACATGTACCTTGAGGTGAGGTACATGTACCATTGCATCTTAAATGTAATAGATCTTAAATTTAAAAGTGGCTGGTGAGGATAAAAAGTAGGGCACATTGGCTTAGTGTGTAGAATATTGTAGAAATCAGATTTTGTTAGGTTGTATCCTATCAATTTGTATCACTTTCAGATGGTCCCATTGATCCAAGACAGTTGTATTGTGTTAGCACAAAAGATGAAGGACATAGCAGATTCTGGGAAAAGTGCTGATGTCTGGAGGTATGTGGCATGTATTATACAAACTTATACACAATACAATTTAGACATTTCCATTGCTACCATTACGTATTATTGATCTAGTATTGTGCAAATATAAGTTATTCCTGTCCAGTTTAATTTTAAGGCTCTACGTTCTGTATACAATGGTCTAATGAAAACTGTACATTATCATCAGATTGTCTGTACGTAAATGTTGTAATAATATGGAGCAGTTTCAAGAAATAGTAATTGCAAAATGTTATTTTTCTTTGTGCTCTTAACACCTTCAAAGTGGTCCTTACATGTACATATGTGTACAATGCTCCACACAAATTTTTAAGTTTTGTAGTTACCGGTATTTGTTTGTAACTTTTGAACCGTACAATCATAAGAGATGCACACAATGATTTCAGAATCTCCATTCATTTCTACATAGGAATTTTGATGTTAATTATTAAGTCTAAACAATCCACATGTGGTAATCAGGTAAACAACTTCTGTTTGTGAAGCATTTTCTCATCACTGTTCCCTGAAGTAATGTAAGAATTTCTAGTACCTTACAGTCTCTATGTACATTCAAGTATTCAGCCCTTAACTATTAAGATCGGACCTGTATTATGCATTCCTGAGGTTGCTTTGCAATAATTCAAACAATTTAGTTTGACGCAATTTGAGATCTTCTGGAATGTAACATGGAAAAAAAACCCTGAGGTATTCATAGCCCATTTCTAACATTATTAAAAATTGATTGAATTCGAAAGCTAAAAGTCTTGTAAATGGAGGCCATGTTAAATTGTAGTTTAATGACGGTTGTTTTCAAGACGTAATACTTGTTGAGCATTACTATCAAAATACTCTAGCAATCCAAATCCCCTTTGTACATGTAAGCACTCTCGTACTGCATTTCGAACATGATTGTATGGTTTAAAAGTTAAAAACAAAACTGGTCTTACTGTGTGGAACACTGTACATATTACAGTGGAACCCGCATAATTGCATACCGGGTAGATAACAATACAACTGAGAACAAATAAATGTATACACCACATAGCTATGTACTTCTACGGGTTCTATTGTAGCAACTTTCCAGCACAATTCAAAGCCGTACAGCAAAACACTATTCTGTCTTCGTTGTAAAGTGAGCTTCTCCCTAGCTACTAAGATCAGCTGTCATTTGCCTTCGTGGTTCCTGCTCATCATACCACGGGCCACAACATCTTTTTGAATCATCTATTTACCTTGCAATTGCTGACAGCAAGGTCAAACTCTCTGCTATGTAAAACTTTTTCAATTTGATACTTCATTAATTCATTTTATTTATTTATTGTTTTTTGTTCAATTCTATAAAATTTGGTTCCATAAAATAAATTTAAAGGACAATTCAAAGCGCAATTTTACATTGAAATGTACCACTAATTATAAATCCAGTGCCTTATAAGCCTGTGATGAGCATTAAATGCATACATAAAAGATCCATTTTTGAGAGGGCATGGGGGCTCCCAGAATTGGAAAATTAATATCTTTGTCACGATTGAAGCCTAATGTTACTGGCGAAGACACTAAAGCATCAAGTTAATTTGGTATTATCCCGTGCATGTGAAATCCATGCCCCTCCCAGGATGTTTGGTGCATTCACTTTGGACTCTATCCTGTCTGTTGCCTTTGGTCGGATAACTGATGTCCAGTCAGGAAAGGAGGACAGGCTGAGTAAGGCAGTTGCAAGTGTCTTTTCAGTGGCACTTAATAAAGAAGGGATACATCCACTGCGAATCATTGCTATCTTCAGTATGCAGCTGAATTAGTCAATGTGTTCGAAATGAGAGTTGTGTACATTCAATTTCAGGTCATTTCCCTTGGCTGAAGTGCACTCTTCTAAATTTCCAGTTGGCAAAAGTAAAAGATGATTTGAAATATTTGGTTGATGCTACACTTGCAATCATTGAAGAACGAAGGCATCAAAAGTCTGAATTGAAGGTGATTTATTTTATCATATAAGATGTTAAATACTAACGTGTATTATCAGTTAGTGACTTGTTACATTCCATTCCATTTCAGAGTTCTTTAACCCCCTATTCACTGAATGTCCTCCATAATGGACAAATGTCCTTTATACAAGGCATAAAGAACCCACAACTTTAGTAGTTGAAGCTAATTAATCTGTACAATTTCAATTTTTGGGGCATAGTGTATCATCCAACAAAAAAACTATAAATGATGAGAATTTGATCAAATAGGTTTTTCTAACTTTACACTATGCTTTAAAAAAATAATCATATATAGTATTATGTGGTTCGATTGATCTTTCATTTGATTCAGATTATGCATCGTGAAATGATTTACCATTCTGAAGTTATTTATGATTAAACATTGTCTATATTTGGTCTCTAAAATCTTGACTTTGTTGTCAACATTGCGTAGTAAATGAATAATAAAGGATATCCTATCATGCAGTTAGTGGTGAAAGCTGTACCCGTAAACCAATAGATAACGAATCTACACAATCGTGTGTCCTAGATATGTTTACACTTGTCCTTTATACAGGCCAAAGTGTCCCTTAATCTTTAATCTATTTCCATCCTTAATTCAGGATTGAAATCCTGAATTAAGGATGACTTTACGCCGCTCGTATCAACTTCAATTTGCATCGTGTTGGATATTTAGGGGGATATTAATCTTCTATAGGCTTTCGTCTACACAGCGCTATCTAATAAGTCGCATATCTTTTGTATTTCAAAGTAAAACCACTCTGTTTATAGGCTTTGTTTCTACGTTCGTACGCAATAATGCCGCTTACGATCAACGTCGGGGATAAAGTAGAAGGAAAGAGTAAGAAGCTTAGTGGTAAGAAGGGAATCGTTACAAAGGTAACTAAAGAGAGCCACGCACGCAAGTTCACCATTGATTGGGACACAGGAGGTACCAGCATTGAATCAGCTCGAGGCATAAGTAAAGCGGGTGATATTACACCTCCGTGCAAGAAGCAAAAATGTACTCCTGTGAGTCCTGTCAGTCCTTTGTTTGTTGAAAGTGAAGAGAGACCTGGCAGTGACAGTGATACGGATGATGATAGTACCAGTGAGACAGAAGAAGAAAGGGAGGACGGTGTGCAAAGAGAAGATAGAAATAAATTGCAAGACGTGGAAGGATATTGGAATGCTCATGGCAGAGAATGGGTAGAAATTGACCACCTGAATGTTGACCCTGCAGTAAATGCCTACACAGGGATTACGGAACTGAAGTGGGGAGCTACTCTGGAAGGTGCTGAGAAGAGTATGGAGTATTACTTCTACCTCATGTTTCCTATGGACTCCATTCCATCTATTTTGGAGTATACTAACATCAACCTCCTAGCTAAAAAGAAAGCACCTTCGACAAAAGGAGAGATGATAAAGTGGCTTGGTATTAGATTGGCAATAGCTGTTGAACCAAGGAGGGGACCACTTCCAACATATTGGAAATCAGAGAGTGGTGTTGGTGTAGTTTCAACTGCAGCTAACTATGAGGGACGCTTTGGCATGAAGCTGTCACGGTTCACCGATATCAGGTCATGTCTTCAACTGGCCCAAGAACCAAAACCACAACCTGTAAAGGTATGTGTTTTTGCCCATTTGAAACTGATTTTATATTTAATATTCGCCATATGCAGGATCCTTGGTGGCCGATTAGGTCCTTCATCTTGTCTTTCAATGAGCGTCGTGTGAAACATGTCAAACCTGGTCACACAATTGTTTGTGATGAGTGCATGAGTGCCTGGAAGGGAGGTGATGGTAAGTACAAAACAAATGGTTGTCCTCATAAAACAAAAATTGTACGTAAGCCAGAAGGGGTTGGATGTGAGCTAAAGTCAGCAGCAGATGGAATGTCAGGAATTATCCTGCAACTTGAATTGATGGAAGGAAGTGAAGCTCAATCAAAAAAACCAGGCCATGCTGAGTATGGTGAAGGTACATCACAATTACTGAGGTTGTGTGCTCCTTGGAGAGGGACTGCTCGCACTATCATAGCTGACAGTGCATTTTCCTCAGTCAAATCTCTACTTGCACTATTAGATCAAGGTTTGTACTTCATGGGAATGGTCAAAACTGCTACAAGAGAGTACCCAAAGAAGCAGCTCCTCCAATGGGCTTCAGGCAATGGAACTGGTCTTACACCAAATCGAGGTAGTCACAAGCTACTTCAATCAATTGCCCCAGATGATAGCAAAATAATTGCATGCGTTTGGGTTGATAAAAAGCCAAAAACTATAATATGCAACCGATACACTGGACACCCTGGAATACCAGCAGAGCGTTTACGCCACAGAATTGATGTAGTTGATGGCATACCAACCACGGTGCAGTACACAAAAACGATACCAAGACCACTTATAGTGGAGAAGTTCTTTGAGTTTTTTTCATCAATTGATGTGCATGATCATTACAGACAAGGCTCACTTGCAATCGAAAGGGAGTGGATAACTCATACATGGTGGCACAGAACATTTGGGACCATCTTTGGTATATGTGTTGTTGATGCTTATTTAGCTTACAGGTACGAATCAGACAAAGATTTCCTTGCAAGCACTGAGGTGGTAGACTTTGCAACATTCATGGATCTGCTGGCACACCAGCTCATCCACAACATCTATGTATCATCCAGTATATCACTACGAAGGCGCAGTGATGAGAGTGCATCTGTCTCTGTGGCACATGTAGAGGTACATCACATGACACATTGTTGTTGTATTCATTTTTATCTGTGTATAATATTGTTACATTGTAGGATCAAGTGCAGCACAAACTACGGAGCCTTACAGAGCTTCATATGTACAAGGAAAATATAATGAATGGAAAGTACCCACAGCGTATCTGCAAGTACTGCAAAATGAAGACCACATTCTATTGTGTTGGATGCAGTGATATGGAAAATGACTATTTGGTTTCATACTGTGGCTTTGGCACTTCCAGAGATTGCTATATTCAGCATCTCACAGAAATGGGCTTTTGAAACTAATTGATTCACTTATCTGGGTGTGCTTTATTATTGCTCTCAACATGATATCAGTTCAAACGGATTTCATTTGTCACAATATCTTGATTTCTTCGTAACTGTTTTTTTGTTTTGATATCTTGGTTTGATTTTTTCATAACCATCCTTTACAAACTCTGACAATTTTTAGCTTACACAGCTTTAAAATTCGTATCTTAATACAGTAAAGTCCAAATGAAAAGATTTTAAAATATTGTTATGTAATTTTAATAATAGAACATATGATTGAATTTGCTTGATTTTAAATTATAAATCATTATACATCTTTTGCACTATTCATATGTTGTAACATATTAATGTAAAAAGTTCAGATGCAAATCATCAATACAGTTTGTAACTCTGTACTACAATACTTGGAGACAATTACATGCAATCACGCAAAACACAAGAATAGTGATCTTAAAATGCATGTTTCATTTAAAATTAGAGCACTGTTTGGATAAAAAATGATACAACTACAAAATGGTTAAAGAAGGCTAAAATTGATATGCTTTATGCTTCTTTTAGGCACTAAAAACTGAAAATTGATAATTATTCAATTTGCGTATGTGACAGCAATGAAACGTACGTATGTATTCTTAAAATTTGGGCAGCTTTCCAGATGACTGAAATTATTCCATGCTATAGAAAGTGTGCAGAAATGCTGCAACAAAAAGCCTATAAGTAATAATTTATTTATTTGTCCTTGCAATAATTGTTATAAACGGAGGAATTCAATATTCTGAATTCAGGATTTTACCGATCCTGAATTCAGGATCGTTTTACGTTGATTAAAGGTTAAAAAACATGACAAATGTTTGAGTGAATGGGTGTTAAGAGCAGATATGAACATTTATGGTTGTTGCAAAGTTAAATGGTTTGCTCTGAGTGGTACATATGGGGAAATATCCGTGAAAAGGGGCTTAACACAATACCATAAAATTTTCCAGAAACGAGCGTCAAAGTTTATGTGTGTAATTGAAATGTACATGTAATGTAAAAATCATGCTGCTGTAACTCTGGACACTAAGAACTGTCCGACTTCAAGTGCGTAAGAAAGAAGTTGTAGGAATCTCTTAGATATCAAATAATTTGAGAACTTAATGTGTTACATGTAGGTCCCTTTTTGTGGATATTTTGCACCCAGTACTTGATATTTCAACTTTTCGGGTAAGATCTCCCAAACCTGTCCACATTTGATTAGCGTGGACCTTTTGTGAAACTGATTAAGTGCAACACATAATGAAAGTGGAGGGACCCACCCAATTTATAGAGCTTCATGTCCCAAAAAGTGACTTTGAATTGAAACAGGGGCAACTCGAGCCTTTAATTTCTGGTGGGCTTAACCACCATATTGCATGGCAATTGACCTGTGGTGTATTTATTTATTTTTGCAGCGCCAGGACTTTTTGCAGTTGATGATCGATGCAGGAACAGAGGAACAGGAAGAAGATGTTGAGTACTGTGATCAGTCGACATCACAACGAAGGCCTCTAACTAATGGGGAGATTGCATCTTATTGCATTGGATTTTTGCTTGCTGGATATGAGACCACAGCCAATACTCTGGCCTTCACTGCCTACCTCCTGGCTACCAACCCTGAAGTGCAGGACAAGCTGTGTGATGAAATAGATCTCTACTTTCAACAGCATCCGGTAAGACAACTATGCGTAATTCATAAGGCATTTTCATTACATCATAATTAACATTTCATCACTGTTGGTAACTAGCTAAGAACTTGTGGTCAAGTTGGCCAAATCAAATCAGATCCTGTTGCAGTAATAAAAGTTACATATAGTTCACACTTGTCTATGTGTGCATCGTATGTCAATAATCTGAAGATATGAACCCGTATTGCCATCATTTACTAGGATGATGTCTGAAATATGTTTGGTTGAACATAATTTTTCTAATATTTTGTGGAGTAATAATGACTCACCCATAATACATATTGCCCTGTTATATATCTATCTTACATGACCTGTTCTCTGTATGGCCTGCCTACTGTACATTGCCATAAATGCTACATGCCATGTTCTGCTGTGCACACAGGATGCATCAGTTTCAGATGCCAGTCGTGAGGTACAATATGTGGATATGGTGCTGCAGGAATCTCTTAGGTTGTATCCTCCAGGAGCAAGGTACAGTGGTGAAGTCAGGGCTTGTAAATTGTAAATGCAGTTGGGGGGGTTCATTCTGACTCCCCCCAAATGTCTACTCATAAATGACCCATAAGGTTTTCGATCAGTTGTCTGATAGTGCTTGACGAAATCTAAGTGTGATCAAATATGGTACTTCATAACAAGCATGACAGCAGAAAACTTCACAAATACATGTACTTGTAGATTACCTACACTGTGCACTACTCACATATTATATACTTACATGTAAAAAGATAAATATATACTTGTGATGAAGGTTGCTTAAGGTCCAATGTTACAAATGTTGTAATGTTCTGGGGTGGCACATGGATCTACATGTAGGCCTTGATTGCATGTAAAATGTGTGATAACTCTAGCTACCAAAAAGTAATGAATCTGTATTCCAACAGACGCACACACATCCTCCGCGCATGCGCGTACATACATACATACATGTAGATAAATAACAGTTCATGCTACATCTCCCTTTCTGGAGTCTAGTATCTGTCTGGTGGTCGTATGGCCGTTCCAGTCCGTGACCGAGTCATTATACAGTGAGGAGGGTAGGTGGTTTCTGTTTGCTGATAAATCTGATTTCTTTGATCTCCAGCCACCATTTTTTCTGCTTCTGTAGATGAAGGTAGAGTCCCCCCTTCTGGGTCTGGAACTGGTGGTACAGCTTTAAGGTGATACCTGTTACGACGAATGGTACCCTTCTCAGTTTCTACTGTGTAAGAACGTGGTGCCTCCACTTGATGAGTTACAGTAGCCGGTGTTGGTATATCCCCATCCATGACCCAAACTTTGGACCCATCTGGAATATCAGGTAGGGGACGACATTTGTGACGCTGATCATAGTGTCGCTTTTGCTCATCCTTAAATTCCTTATCCTTCTTACGAAATCTTTCTATGTATTGCCATGTAGGCTTCAATCGGTCTACCACTTGCGGCAAATTGGTCCGTAAGCACCTTCCCATAAGGAGCTCAGCCGGCGACAAGCCACACCAGGGCAATGGAGTAGACCGATATGTTAGCAGTGCCATATATGGATCAGTTGACTCTCTCAGCAAGTTCTTCATTGTTTGAACTGTCCTTTCGGCTTGCCCGTTACTTTGTGCGAAATGTGGGCTGCTGGTTTCATGATAGAAGTTATATTCAGCTGCAAATTTGGAGAACTCTTCTGAGGAATATTGTGGACCGTTATCACTCCTAACAGTTTGCGGGATCCCATATCTGGAGAATACAGCTTTCATGGCTTCAATTATACCCCTGGAGGTGGTAAATTTCAGCTTAATTACCTCAGGGTATCTTGAAAAGTAATCTACTATCAATAGATATGAGTCACTACCTAGGAAGAAAAGATCTGAGGCAACCCTTTGCCATGGGTAATCTGGAAGGGGAGTGGACATTAATGGTTCATGATATTGTTTTGATTTTTTTGCACACACATGGCAGTTTTCAATCAGATCACTAATGTGTTGCGAGATTCCTGGCCACCACACAGAGGATTGGGCTCTGAGCCTGCACCTCTGAATTCCCTGATGACCGTTGTGGATCTTCTGCAAAGTTTCTCTTTGCAGCGCGTTAGGAACCACAATTCGTGTCCTAAAAAGCAACAAGTTGTTATGAACTGTTAGTTCTCCCTGAAGTTTCCAATACGGTTTTAAGACAGGGAGTATTTTATGCTTATCTGGCCATCCTTCTGTGCAATATCTCATTATCTGAGAACACACAGCATCTTGTGCCTGGGCCTTGATGTACTCAGAAAGTTGATGGTGACTGGCAGGTAAGTGACTGACACAAGCTTCCATCAGGTACTCAACTTCCTCCTCCTCTTCTGGAGTAGTAGGGGTGTGTGTTAATGGTGCCCGTGATAATGCATCCGCGGTACATAGCAATTTGCCAGGGACGTGATTTATCACATAATCAAACCGAGCCAGCCTCATCCTGAAGCGGCACTATGATCAGCGTCACAAATGTCGTCCCCTACCTGATATTCCAGATGGGTCCAAAGTTTGGGTCATGGATGGGGATATACCAACACCGGCTACTGTAACTCATCAAGTGGAGGCACCACGTTCTTACACAGTAGAAACTGAGAAGGGTACCATTCGTCGTAACAGGTATCACCTTGAGATTTTTAACCACATAGACACTTTGCAGTGTAGTTTTGTTGCCATATGACAACCTCCCTTTGAACTCTCCAACCACTTCCAATAAACTGCTGGCCGGTCCATATAAGGTTTTCTTTGGTCTCGATAGTTTCAGTTTCCAGCCAGCTCTGCATGACTTGAATGATGCCTCCGATATAGCTGTTACCTCAACCCCTGTATCAATTTTGAGCTTCTGTGGAACACCACATACCTGCACTTGTACCATCCATGGTCTTATTCCTTCTGCTTCCACCCCACCGAGAAACGCTGATTCCATCTTTACCTCTTCGTCTACATCTTCAGGTTGTATCTCAGCAACAGTTTTTGAGAGACATTGATTCTGAAAGTGACCTTTCCTGTGACATTTATGACACACTGTATCCTTTGCTGGACATGCGTGATACGAATGCTGCCCTTTACCACACCGAATGCACTTTTTTCTGTTCCTTTCAGGATGATTACTTGCTATTTGATGTGGTTTCTTCTGTGTAAACGCTCCATCAAGTGCCATCTTTTCTCCAACTTGAAGGACTTCTGCTTGGTCATGTATTGCTTCACGTTGCCTAATTATAATCTTGGCCTTCTCCAGCGTTAGGTCTTGATCCAACTGAAGCTTTTCTGACATCATTTTATCCCTGATTCCCACTACCAGTCTATCCCTCAACATTTCCTCTGTCATCGTCCCGTAATCACAATGCTCGACAAGGGAATACAATTCGGTAATATACTTCTCGGCAGTCTCCCCGTCGAGCTGGTCTCTGCGGTTGAATCTTGCGCGTTCAAATATAACGTTCCTTCTCACCTGGAAGTGTTTATCCAGTTTCCGCATGACTTCCTCATATTCCTCTTTTTCCTTTTTCTTGACCCCAACCGAAGTCAGAACCATTTCGGCTTCTCCTAGCTCCCATACAATACAGTAGCATGGATACCTGTTTAGCGCCACTCTCGGAGTCAAGCCCTGACGCCACCCGGAATTGTTCGAAGCGTCTCTTCCAACGACTCCAGTCGTCCGGACAGGCAAAATTAAACGGTTCTGGTGGGTTTAATGTAACTTTCGACATACTAGCACCGCTGCCACCATGTGATAACTCTAGCTACACGGCCAACTTTTGAAAAACGAATCACAACCGTTACGTTTTTTATCGGTTGTGAATAGGCATTGTTATTCACGTACTTCGGGTAGTGTGTTTTGAAAAGTGTATAACGCACGTGAATCGGATGCTTTTCAGATCTACCTCAGGGGCGAATGCGGTGTAAATCAGTCACGAGCGTAATGAATAATTATATGTATGAATTTCAACATGCTATGAAAACATGGGTTTTATAAAAAATTTATTCTTCGGCATTACATCTCGTTACAGTACATGTACACAAAGTATTAGTCCAAACAAAAGTCTGTTCATGGATGTACATGTAGCTGCTGCAATCATCTAATGCGCTGCGCAGACAGTGCAGTGATGAGGAGGGAGTCCACCATTGTCAGCAACGGGCAATCAAACTCGTCAAGTACACAGCCTTGTGTTCTTTATCCACAAGTTAGTAGGAACTTTTATGGTTCGGAAACCTCCCCCAATTTCTTGATGGATGGACCTACATCCACATAAACACATAGTAACACACATACACACAAACACATTGTAACACACATACACACAAACACATTGTAACACACATACACACAAACACATTGTAACACACATACACACAAACACATAGTAACACACATACACACAAACACATAGTAACACACACACACAAACACATAGTAACACACATACATACAAACACATTGTAACACTCACATATGTGCACACACGCATGTACATGTACAATGTACACACACATGTACTATGTATACACACGTGTAAACATACATGCACACACATAGTCTGTATAAGACAACATCAGTACCTAGTGTTGATAATTATACAAAAGTACATGTAGGATAACTTAACAGATGCCTGGCCAAGAAGGATGGTGCCATGTCCTGAGGTGATCACCAATGCTGCCGTTGATACATATAACTGCATGAAACAAAGCAATACTGAAAATTATTTTAACACTGCAGAGTCGCATACACACCTTGCAAAGCGTTCCTGGTTTAGCGGACATGTCTGATTCCACACCTTTACAAACACAACATCAGACTTGTACAGCTCCATAAGACCATTGAACCTTGTTTACAGAATAATATAATATACACATACTTGTCTGAACAGATGCTGCACGTACCTCAATAGCAAAACGAGTGGGTGCCTGGAAAAGATGTTCCTTGCACAATTGAAGCTTTGCACCTTACTTTTGCTTTTGAATAGAATGTGATTAAAATGCTTGTCTATAATAATTTATTAGTGCTAACCATTCAGTATTATAAGCTGAGGTTGCAGCATACAGTACAAGCAGGTGAGTTTTTAACTTTCTTTTCAGATTTGGAAAGCGAGCGTCTACAGACAATTGACTTGTAACAAAGAGCCATCTCTAGGTCAACAACTCTCAATCCTAAAATCCTGCATGTATAGAGAGATACTTGTATACACATTACAAGTATTACCAGCACTGACCTTCGATAGCTTACACAACGCTCCCTTTTCACCTTAAGTTACTGCCAAGTCCCAGTTGGTAGCTTCTTCATTTGGAGCCTGAAATGGGACTTGTTCAGTCCCATTAGTTGCCCGAGGTTATTTAACAAATTGAAATTGAAAATAGCTTTTACTTACATCATAATTCCGGTTGAGTTTATGTGTACTTGAGACAAGATGACTACAGAAAAACATATCAAACATACACATTTGCTCACACACTTACATCATCATGCTAGTACTGGTAGAACAGCAGTTTGGATTTGCTCTACAACCTCCATATATTAACAAAAACACCTGCTTCTCTGAACTGAAAACATCCAAGCGCATAATTAATAATTGGGGGAAAATAACATAACCTACCTGTCTGCCTCGTCTTCGACATATTTCACGGGTGTACACAATGAGGGTGGATCATGGACGAAGAACCTGCATACTTCTCACTGTCAGGAAGAGCCACCTGAATACTAGTATTATAACAAATCAAATACTGCACTATAGCATTTATTCGATACAGAGCTACTACTCCTCGTGTACACTAGTTAGTACATACCAAATGTGCGGCGGATGATGTGCTTTACTGAAGTCTTGCAGAATATCTCGCGCTTTCCAGTTGCCTGGTGTAGCGCACTTTTTCCGCCATGTTGCTAAAAGATCACGTGACACTAGTCACGCCCCGCCCAACTACACACCACGTCTACCAAGGTGACTCTCTTCATCAAGTGCTAGCATAGATATTTTAATATCTATGGTGCTAGTGACATGAAGCCAAATCCACCATGCCGTTGAATTTTACATGCACGTTTGTAATTGTTGTCCTGAAACTTGTAACGTGGGTGCAAAGCAAAAACAGCTCAACCCGTCGTTTGGGACTTTATACATGTAGTTACCGTACAAGTCTTTTTATATTACGATTGGGTGTAATAAAACAAGCACTACATTCACATAATTTATATAAATCGCTGACTTTTTAATATGGTCTGAATCGGTTGTTTATACCGGTATAAGTGCCGTAACGGTGGCGATTCTTTTCGGTCCGAATCAGAACAATTTATCACAACCGAGACACTTTGAAATCTTACGGCTCTACTTCATTTTGGGCGTGGTCTTGATGGAGCGATTCACACACGAGACATTAGGACGACTCAGATCCGTTATTTATCGCTTCAATTACGCCTCCGATATCACCCGCTAATCACTGGCGAACTTATTACGCACGTGATTAGGAGGTGAAAAATGTTGGCTGTGTACCAAAAAGTAATGAATCTGTATTCCAACAGACGCACACACATCCTCCGCGCATGCGCGTACATACATACATACATGTAGATAAATAACAGTTCATGCTACAAAATGTACATGTGTACACTGTTTAATGGCTGTATGGACGTTTGTTTGGACTATGGGGTGCATTTTCATGTTTGGGGTGCATTTTGAACCATCTTTGTTGAGTGCTTGGATCCTCATCAGTTCCCAAATATCTTCCCATCAGACCACATAGGTACGCATCAAGAAGTGTCAAAGTGAAAGATGATCTTGTGATTCCCAAAGGAATGAAAGTGCTTATTCCTCTTGTTGTGCTACATCACAGTAAGGTATTCTGGGAGAATCCTGCCTTTTTGGCTGGGGCCTCGTAACTGCATCGGCATGAGGTTTGCTCTGATGGAGGCAAAGATGGCGCTGGCCACCATACTCAAGGACTACAAGTTTGTCCAGACCCCAGACACTGAGAAGAAGTGACCATGCATCAGTGGTTGTGTGCAAGTATACATCCAAAAAGAAAAGTTAGCCCTCCTAAGCTGGTGGCATTTGTATTCCCAATCATGGCACCTTAATGATGGCAAGTTGTGTTAAAGTTGCAAGGGTATTGTCATCATGTATGCACGCCACTACCTTTATAGTGTTCAGACAGCACGTGTATTTTCTTGAGCATTGCTTTACGTGCAGTAATACAGGTATCGCCAGGGGAGTGGGGGGGAATGTACTCCACACAGAAGTATCAAAAGACATAGATGGCATAGTCCATTGTGCAAAAATTGGACTTCCTTAATTGTTTTCAATTTCTCTATCTGCATAGCAAATATTTCACTGAACTCATGTGAAGTTCCTTCAAGATGTTTATGTAATTGGAAGTGATTTTGAGGACCAATATTTCAACTGGGAAGGGCCTGCAGTGTTTACCACACACAGCCAGTACATGTGCATATCTCAAAGCGATGCAAACCAACTGCAATGCATCATAATAAGATAGCAAGCTGAAAACAGGTATAGGATTTCAGTTGTTAATTGGTTCATTACATGGTGGTACCACTTACATGTCTGTAACATAATTATTTTTATTTGACAGTTCACTTGTATTTTTTGTTGATAGTAATTACATGTAGATGATTGATATTATTGCTGTTCTGATTGCAGATTCCACTGAAGACTGCATTAGGCATTGCATTATCCCTAGCGAATGGAGTCCATATTGGTGTGGTGTCGAGAGCATGTTCTTAATGTGCTGCATTTTAGGTAGTTTGAGACTACTATGTAAATTGTTTTGTTATGAAAAGGAAACTGTACAAGGGAACACAATGCTTATTTGAAAATTGTATATATGCTATTGTGACCATACAAGTTATAATGCACATATGGACGTTAGTCTTCACACTGAGTAAGAACAGGATATTAGCTGGTAATAGTAATATTGAATTTTCTGGAAAACAGATTTGAGAAATGCTATATAGACGTATTATTGTGATCTGGCACAAAACTACTGAGCACAGTTTATAAAATGCTTTTTACTTGTGCCCTAGTACTTTGCCGTGAGAGCTGGCACTGGCCTGTACATGTACAGAAAATTCGTATGATACAGGCATTATTTAACAAAATGATGAAAGAATTTTACTATACCAGCCTAGTCTCATAACGATCCCAGACTCAATGCATTGCAACTTGAGAAATATAGACCTACACTTAGCAAATAACGCTGTATAGGTATAAGTCACTTGAACTTGTATGTTCATAATGCATAATTTTCTTGTTTCCTTACTTTTTATAATTATTTTATAAATTCTACATCTACACCAATTTTCATATCAGACCTCTGACACAGATACTTACTAATAAAGGTTGTCCTAATAACCATATCAGGACGTGCAACCAAAATACCAAGATCTTCCAATCCTGCCTAAAATACTACTCTGGTATTTTAAACTTGCTTCCTTTCTAGAGTTATACACACATGCATAATCCGAAATTTAGACTGTTGTAATAAGATAGGACTTTGCTTTCCCCATAATGGTAATAGGTTGATTCTCATGAAGTTCTTACAGGGTTCATTCACCATTGATATTTTACCATCTTGAAGGTTTTCCCTGTGATTGTTTGTTGTCCACTGAAATGATCATCTGTTATGAAGTGCATAAAAGGGCAACAAAATCCTAAATTCTTCGCAAGATCCATTTGTGAATTTAAGGGTCCAGAATCAGAATTCTGCCACCTCATACTGTCAACTAAAAACCTGTGCAAATATATGCAAGCCAGGTCCAATAAAAACAGTATAATATTACCTGTACTTATCTGCAATTGTATCAACATAATTTATCTGATTGGTTGCAACTTTACGACATGTATATGACATATAAACATACTCTGTGTGCATGTCGTACAGTCTACCATGTTATCAGTTACAGTGCACAACTAACTGGCTTAATTAATATGTATTGTATTATCTTAAAACACAGTGTAACCAACCCGATATAATAATAATTGTGGGAACCAAATACTCACAATGGCAGGACGAAAATTTGTTATCGTTGGAGCTGGAGGAGGAATTTCAGGACCCCTTAAATTAGCTGAAAATTCTAAAAATGAAGTAGTGTTGTCGGAAGCAGCCACTAATTGACCGCTATATTAGCCCTTTGGGTGCCAAGGGCATATTTATACAGTCCAATAGGACATTGGACTTCTCTCCACCCTTGATGCTAAGCAGGTACGTGAGAGCCATCACTTTTAAAACATCTTCATGGTTAACTGTACTACCAACCACATATCATCATTTTGATCTTTCCGCCACTGAGTTCCGTGATGCCCTGACAGTCAGATATCATCGACCCCTTTTGAAGATGTCAGTTACTTGTGATGGATGAGGAGCTACTTTTAGTTACGAACATGCCCTGGATTGCAAGAAAGGAGGTCTCGTTACCAGATGTCACAACGAAGTAAGAGATACTCTTGGTGATCTATCATCTATTGTTTACAAGGACATTATCCGGGAACCAGTGATTCAAGTGGCCTGTGAAGTCGCAGATGAGCCCTCATTAGTCGCTGACCTTGGTGTACGAGGAGTTTGGCAGCCTCAGACTCAAGCACTTTTTGACATACGTGTTATAGACACAGATGCACCATCTCATGTACATGTTAACAGAAGTGTAGCAGCAATTCTAGCATCAGCAGAAGCAGAAAAGAAGAAAATATACAACAATGCTGCTAATGCTCGATGAGCCTCATTTACACCATTTGTGGTTTCCGTTGATGGTGCTTTGGGACTTGAAGCAACCTATTATCTTAAGCATCTTTCTGAGCCTTAAATGGGGAAAGTTGTATGGAGAAGTGATGGGATGGCTGAGGGCTAGTTTAACATTCGCCATCATCAGAGCCACAAATTTATGTCTCTGAGGTTCCCGTGTAAAATGGAGGAGCGCACTGGACATGGTTGATGGCATAGGACTTCGAATAAGTTTATCATTTATGTGTGTGTGTGTGTATGTGTGTGCTCAGTTCTCTCTTGTCAAAACTTATCACCTACCTATGTTGTTTTGCCTTATGTATTGTACATCATTATTATCTCATAAAAATAAAATTAAAAAGGGACATACATGTAAATGGATGTACAATAATAACTCCATTCTGTTTTTTAAGATGGGTGCAATAAGTTACGTAGTTACGTAGGAGGTGGTACATGCATAAACTAATTATAGGAAGTTGTACAACTCTTCATATTTCAGCAACACTACACAAACTGTTACCAGTGCATCCCACAGGTCATACGCTACGTGTGCACATTTGTGATGTGGGAGAAACTAACGCAAATACAATTGACAGTTTGTGGAGCAAATCATATACATGTACAGTACTAGAGTGACATGCAAACATTATTTGATACATGTAATTTACATGCACAAGTTATACCGTGTACATCATTATATCATTATTATACACAGCCATGAATTATCTGAGGTAAAGGTCAGCAGAATCAACATTGTTATGTATCATAATTCCCTATGTTCCAAAACAAAGGTGTCTCAATTCTGAAGCAGTAAAACTCCTCACACTTAGAGCTAACAAGGAACATCCAAGGATATTCACAACAGGGCAAGGAAGGCAGTACCAGCTTTAGGAATGATTTCCAGGAACTAGTGAATGAAATGAATAAAGTAAAAGGTAATACATGTTTTATCAAGAATAGGAATGGGATTAAGAGGGAGTGCATTCACTAAGCCTTCTATTTACCACCCTGCTTATGTTGTACATGGTACATATATTTTTCACAATCACTGTTTCAAGATCATACATGGTCACATACATGTTTTGTACTCAGGTTCAGTTGTCACCACCTTCTGTGATGAAGAGGATATGCTGAAGGCAATATACTTCCAAACATCTGAAATGTAAAGCACTTTTGCTTCATATCCAGAACTACTCCTAATTGATGCCACTTACAAGTTGAACGATCTGAATATGCCATTGTATGTCCTAATGATTGTTGAGATTGGGTGTGTGTGGCTTACCCAGTTTGAAGATAAAGAAACCATCACCAAACTTCTTCAAGAATTCAAGAAGCATAACTCAAGGTGGAGTTCAGTTGAATATTATGTCTGACAAAGATATGACTGAGAGGCATGTGTTGTCTGAACAGTTTCCACAATCAAAGCTTCTAATGCTTGTTTCATACTCTACGAAGCATGAAAAGAGTATCTACTGAAAAGCTTGGTATATCACGGGATGAAAGGGTTTGTGCTTGGAGATTCCGTTGAAAATGGTTTATGCAAGAAATGAAGAAGAATACAGTAAGCTGTATGATGAGCTTAAGTACTCCACAGAGAGTTGTCGAATACTTTGAGAGCAACTGGCATAGCATACACCATGAGTGGGTTGATGGTCTAAAAAATGCCACTTGCAGCTTCATGAATCGCACTAATAACAGAGTGGAAAGCATCAACCAGAAGCTGAAATCCATTATTTCAAGGTACTCAGGTATTACTCCATTTTTTCAAGATCTCATGAAGTGTTTAAACACATTGAGAGTGGAACGAGATCACAGAGCACTTGAAATAACTACAAAACGACAGGTATCAATGTACAATCCAAGTTCAGCACTTGGACAGTAAATGTATCTTTTGACACCGTGCCATACGCCTTTGGGTTCATTAAAGATCAGCTGGAACGAGCTAGCAGAGTGCAGATCATTCAACACATTGGTGATGGGAAATCTTGTTTAGTGAGCTCGCAAGGTCGGTCAATAACATCCACTGTTGACTCCTGTCCCTGTGGCTTCATCTCTGCAATGCAACTCCCTTGTAGGCTGTTCGTACATCCTACTCACTCCCTGTATATGATGAATCACTCTATGCTGAAAGGTGGAAATTGCAACATTTCGGACGGTATAAATGTCTCCACACAAATCTCTGAACCTGCATCCACTGTACTATCAGAGCAACAGAAATACAGAAAAGCATTCAAAACAGCTCAAAACCTGTGCCAAAAGCTCTACTTTCGGTATGTGTGACTTCAATGAAGGAATGGAGGTTCTACGTTTAGTGGGATGTCTGTGGGATGGAGGCAAAAAAGTTTTAGTTGGAGAAGCTACAGGTACGGTATTACTATAGTGCATGTATATATGTGCATGTAAAGGTACATTACAGTATTTGAGTATTGTCAACTTTTTTAGTTGTAATGTATTTCCCATTTTCCACAGGCACTGCTGACGAAGTTTCCAGTGAGAGTGATGATGAAGATTTTCATATCAAATTTCCTCCTCCTCCTCCTCAAACTGATACAACAGCTGAGTCAAGTTGATCGGATACCAACAAAGGTACTCTTAGCTATTATAGTAATGATAGTTCTCAAGCAACTGGTTCGTCATGTATTCCCTTGTGACCTATACTCTATGCCCTATTCTATTCCCCTGACAGCACCACGTTTTGGAGTGCATACCTGTAAATGTTTGATTGCCGGGCACCATGTTGTTGATTACTTCTAAAAACTTACGCTATGTTAGTTACGTACATTACATGTACATGTACACCTGTATGTATACATGTGCAGTACATTACAGAATGTTGCTATATATACATGTGCATATAGTGCATGTGCTATTTCATAGGAAACAGTACAGCATGCTAAAATCTATCCTGGTCTTTTCCCACTCCGATTTCAGTAAGAAAGCTGTAGGTCCAGAAGAAGTTATTTGGAAGACCAATGACTGTCAGGCCAGCACCCTTGGGTCTACCTCGCTTCCTCATTTTAGGGGGCATTTTCACCACCAAGATGTTGTCATCAATAGTGGACAATATAATGGCTTTTGAGCATCAGATTTGGCTTTTGACAGACCTTTACAGAGAGGTAAGCATTATATTAACATCTACATTCATGTCACTCTCTAGTAATGCTCAACTGGTTTGTTGATCAAGAAGTAACCGAAAGAGCAGCACATGGAGGAGATCTAGCTTATACAAGAAGATGAAGTAGATGTGTCACCCTGAAAAGATTACAAGGAAGTGCTTGGATGAAAATGTTTGTGTTTGACAAATCCGAAATTACTTCTTTTTTGATGCCTGGGACCTATTAGTGGAGGCCGCAATGGATACTATGTTTCCATGGAGAGCATTTGCTGTTATGGTTGCCTTGATTGGTTCCATTTGAAGTGCACTGGACTGAAGAGAGTTCCAAAGAGCAAGCATTGGCTTTGTAGGGCCTGCACAAAAATGGTCAATGCTACCGTAGATATTGTACCGTATATATTATTTGCACGTGTAGCCGCGGCGGTGCAGGGGACAGAGGTCTAGATTATAGTGCCGGAATTGCCGTAAGAATACGTGTATAGGCAATAAGCTGGCATTAGTGCGATTCATGTATATACTTGCCCTTGTGGGTTTCAGCGGACCTAAATTAGAGGATACCAAATTAAAAATAGTCATCGGCACGCCCTAATTCGGTTGGTCGATGAAACTAATTAGCTAGCCGGATCGATCCTGCTATTATTAGTGCCAGAGTGCACGTGTACTAGTTAACATGTACACGACCGTATAAGGTGGTAATTGTACCAGGATCGAAATAGTTTGTCGTCCCATGGACACTTTTTGGGTTGCGTTTTTGTTGGTGGTGCTTACAGTTCTGCTTCTTCTGTACTACAGGTACTGCTTCATGTATGTCAAGTGGAGGTGTTAGTGTATAACGATCCTATACTATAGATTCGGCTATGCTCCCTATCAAGTGTTCAAGCAAATTGACGTGCCTGGTCCGAAACCCAAGATATTCTGGGGCAACGTTCAGGAACTTATCGAGCGGGTGAGGAGTTTTATTGATTCTTCGGTCTAGCCTAGGCAACGACTGCATGTGGCGGGCGCGGGCCAGCATCATGGCGGCTGATTGGGGACGACGGTTGGTCAAATGCTGACGCGTGTACTTTAGGGGCGTGTCCAAACTATTTTTGGAAAAAATACTAGTAGCGTCATCATGGAGTTTGGGGGATGGGATACGACGCTAAAAAAAATTATTGTCCCCAAATTAGGTTTTTATAAATATACAGAGCTGTATAATAGCTAGCTGCAGCGTAGACTCCACAAGCAACTGTGGCAGCAATGACTCTCACATTGATTCGTGTTCTGTGCTATTATCATGAGTGAATCTAACAACTTACTGGGGGAGGGGGAGGGGTAAAAATGTTAACGTCACACTGACACTAATTTTTCCAAAAATAGTTTGGACAAGCCCCCATAATTTTTTTGTACTTTAATCTTACTGGTTAAATTCGTCCGTTCCACTTCAATCAAAGATATATTTTTTTTAAACACAGTCTTATTAACACATAGGTATATAAAACATAGCTGCTGTCAGGGGAGCTTGATTCACTAACTATCGTGCGTTACAACAGTGTAGTTTCATACCTAGACCAGGCCTGATTCCCACAGCTGCGGATGGGCTTCTTCCTCACTACATGGAAGTACAGTGAATTATTGCAAAGTGTTTTGGGGTGTGTTTTATTGCTTACTTGATCATTTAACATTAGCAGTATGCAATACTGAAAATCTAACAACAAACAAATAAATGTCATGTGACTTAACACGGTCTGTGTGCCTTTCCAACATTTCGCTATTTATATTTTGTGTACTTTGCTTATACATGCATGCACGCATAAATGTACATTTTAATTAGTAGTGATTACATAATAATTTATTTTGCTATACATAGGTAAATAAAATTCGACCCCTTTCCTGAAGGCTGCGTACACGTACGCAATATTTCTTTAATTGTAGGATTGGCTGACATTAATTGTCTCGCTCGATGTCACATGAGTGTGTACAATCCCGCTGAGGAAACGTTGCACGAATAGCGTTTTGTACAGATGCCTTTCTGATTGGCATCAATTTTTACCATAAATACACTCTCTTCCGGTAGCACTTAACTGAGCACGTGTCTGCAAACGCAGATAGATTGCATTGCAGTTTCTGCGACAATGTTTTGAAGTTGTTTCGCATCCTTCGCAAAATGCAATGCGATACTGGCCATGGACATGTACAGGAACATGACTTATACCGTATATTGCAAACAACAAATGTTTAGTAGCCTTATTATATTAGCTCCCTATACGTAAACAAAGTGACGTGTATGGGCATGACGTAATGCACAATAGCGGATTACATGGGTGTGGCTTTTGCCTAACAACAACTCGGATATATATGGGTTTGAATTTGTAGTTGTTTGGAAGTCCAATTCCATTCCGAATTCTCATACCACTGTTTCAAATGTTCACTTTTTAAATTCGGCGATAGGAATTATTGAACCAAATTTCTGCAATTGTTCAAATTCGGCATCAAATTCTGGTTACCAGTGAAACAAAACATTGAAAACTTGCACCAAAATGGATAAAGCAAAGTATAGAGTATAGAAATAACGAAATGGCAGAAAGGTAACACGTGTGTTGATTTTCATTTTTCAGTGTCCCAGTCCAAAAAATGGATGTATAGTATATTTCTCAGCTCTGAGGCAGCAAATCAACACAAAATTTTGTATGTATAATCCTGCCCAACGTTTGGCTGAGTCATGTTTCAATCCCGGGAAATTCTTTTTGTGTTTTCATGCGAGACACGTCTGTCTTGCACGATAGAAACCCATGTTTATGATGTAACAGTTAACTGTGCCATCAAAATTCTGGTTGCAAACATTGAGGCTTAAAAACCACGCCATTTTCATGTGAATCTCATTACAATTGTGACAGTTGAACAAACTACGTGCACGTTTTCCTGCTTGATTTGTTCCAACGATATAACCACTGCCTACCCATACATTGAGTGGGATGCAATTTGTGGCGCGAAAATGTGCATGTAATTTGTTCAACTGTATGTTCGTAACAGATAACATAAAAATTAATGAACAGAACAATTGAATAGCTCTACCTACAAACCGAATTTGAAGCAATTTGATTACTCTTGCCGAAGGTTTGAACCCCATGGGGTATCGAATGTTGCAATACTGGCTCAATGCTAGAGCAAGGCCCCAAAATGCATTTTACCATAGAGAAAAGGTGCAGTATGAAGTGGTGAAAATAGGAAGTCCATAGTGTTAATTGTTCGGAAGTAGAATTTTTGAAACAATTTTGGTTAATTTATAAACGATTTTCTTTTTCGAACATCCTGTACAGTCACGTAATTTGGCCTGGATTTCATATTAGTTATTTGCGTTCAGAGCTCGATTCGGAGCATGGTCTAATTGTCAGGCCTATTTTTCACACACCTGAAACTAACCCTAAGGCCTTCTATAAGCTCATAATTCTTCATAGAAAGGTAACACTCAAAATGGTGGACTGTGAATTCAATTTTGATGTCAAATGAAAAAATCCACCATTTATAACCTGTCGTGTTCACAAACACAGGTTGGCACACTGCTGGGGAGGGGGGGGGGGGGGGGAGGGGGGAAGCTGCTTAAAGGCTCAGAGGTGATTGCTAATTTCCTTTCTTTTGTTTTCAGTCTATAATACCTTCATACCATTACAACTATGAGAAGTTCGGTCCAATCTTTGGGTAAGGTCAAGTGTATGTTTGATTTCAGACATCATGTGCTATTCTTAGGTGGTATATAGGAGCTCTTCCAGAGTTATGCATTGCAGATGTAGAATTGCTGAAAGTGATTTTTGTTAAAGAATTTGACTCCTTTGTTGATCGTGAGGTCAGTCTGCACACTGCTGTTGCCTTACATCAGCTGATGGTAACAACCTTCCTTCCAATAAGGACAATCCTGTATCGTTGTTCAATCAGTTTGGGCTGCCTCCAGGCCTTCTCATAGCTCAGGGGGAGACATGGAGGAATGCAAGACACCAGATCACCCCTGTATTTTCCTCAAATAAAATGAAACAGGTACATAGTGTGTGTAGCTGTGTGTTAATTGAGCCTATTAGAGCAGTTAGGTATTAGTTCTTTATATTGCTGGTTGTTACTTAACATGTATTTTTCCTAACTTTATAAACCTATACACAATACAATTTAGACATTTCCATCACTGCATACGATATCAATGTGAAATTAGAATTAAGTCATTACATTGTAGATTAGTTTGTGAGCAGCATTCAAAGTACATGTACTGTGTATTATACAGCTCATGCGTTTATCATATTTCATAATAGATTCTACTCTTTGCAGCACTTGATAAATTTCTTTTATTACAGAACATAAGTCAGATGTTTTTAGGTACATGCTAAGCATAACTGCATTGCCTTATATCAAATTTTGTTACAGACAACACTGTTGGTATCTACCACTTGCCACATAATTTGTGTTGTTCCATTTGAGTTTATCTACTTCAACAAAAAAAAATCAGCATTGATTTTACACTGAAATGTCCAGGAAGCAAATTTCCTTAGTTTGGTAACTTTATATGTACACACCACTTTGATTTGTGGTCATTGTTTGAATTACATGTACCTTGGGGTACCATTGCATCTTAGATGTAATAGATCTTAATGATAGATTGACCGCACGCCTACATATAGGCGAAAAACGTTATTTTAACCTACATGTAGGTGTTATATTGTGACCTCTGGTCCTCGCATTGAATGGCGCATAAAACTTTCAGCTCTAATAATGTACCACTAAACCATTGGGCTTAATTTTAAAACCGATTCGGAGACTCTTAAACCATCGGCTCTGTAGATATTCGATCGAGATGGAGGAGTGTATAAAAATTGCCTACGATCTTGATGGCGGATGGCATAAAAGTTGGAAATCGCGTGTGTTTGGCCACAAGAGGTCAATAAATAGCTGTCTAAACAACGAAAAAGCTTATAGCGAAGTTTTGAGAAAATTAGAAGAACTTGAGTAAAAGAGGGGCATGTCCGAACCAGAGCGTACGTAGTAGCTGGCGTTGTTCTGACACCACCTTGCGAAGTTTTGAGAAAATTAGAAGAACTTGAGTAAAAGAGGGGCATGTCCGAACCAGAGCGTACGTAGTAGCTGGCGTTGTTCTGACACCACCTTGCAAGTAGCCCTCTTTGCTGTACTGATTATACATATTTCCAGCGTTGGATATTTGTTCATTGTTTGGAATAAAGCGATTTGCAACGCCTACATGTAGGTTAACGTGCCTACATGTAGTGGTCGACCTATCGTTAAATTTGAAAGTGGCTGGTGAGGACAAAAAGTAGAGCACATTGGCTTAGTGTGTAGAATATTGTAGAAATCAGATTTTGTTAGGTTGTATCCTGTTTTAATGTATTTGTATCTTTCAGATGGTCCCATTAATCCAAGACAGTTGTAATGTGTTAGCACAAAAGATGAAGGACGTAGCAGATTCTGGGAAAAGTGCTGATGTCTGGAGGTATGTGGCATGAATTACATTCCACATGTATAGCTGGAGAGTGTGGTAGTATTGTGCAAATTATAAGTTATTCCTGTCCAGTTTGAATTTAAGGCCGTACGCTTCGTATACGATGGTCTAATGAAAACTGTAGCTTATAATCATCTGGATTGTCTGTACATGCATATTATATATATGGAGCAGTTTCAAAGAAATAGTAATTGCAAAATGCTATTTTTCTGAATGCTCTTAACACCTTCAAAGCGATCCTAGTAAATGCTATTTTTCTGAGTGCTCTTAATACTGCGTCCGCGAGTTAAGTGGGTACAATTTAGGGGAAACTAAAATCCTAAAAGATCCGCTAGCAATAAAATCACAGGTACTGGTTGTAAAATAAGTAGAGTAACCTTTTACACTACGTTTGCATTAAAATTTATAAGAGCTGCAACTATCGCAGTTTTGATGCATACACTTTAAAAAGGCATATTGCGGTACTACACTTATCATTTTATCATTTTGCACCCCTTCCCTTCTTGACTGTAAATTGATAAGCATACATGAGCCATCTATAGCAATGCAGCTCTTGGTTTCCCTAATAATTAAAATTACATGTGCATGCAGACTCACAAAACATCGTGAAAACATCCAGTTTAAACGCACGCGGAAATGTATAGAGTTATTTAGACATGATAGAACACAAGCACACAGTTAAAAAAAATACATCGCTTACGACTGAAAATCGATTGAAATGTGTAAACGTTCAACTTGGCTTATAAAATGTGATTATTGCCGTTTTTCTATGATGATGAATTAAGGTTTCGTCGGAATGGACCCCTTTTATATCGCCGCATTTGTAGCATCCAGCGAGCTGAATGATCTCTCACAAAATGCATCCAATGTTGTCTCAAGAGTCGTACTTTCACATTACTGTATTTGAAAACAAGAATACCCATCAGCGGACCTTTTAGTTTTTTTACTTCCCCCAAAAACGGCTTAAATTTACCCACTTTACTCGCGGACGCGGTATTAACACCTTCAAAGCGGTCCTTACATGTACATATGTGTACAATGCTCCACACAATAAGACCAAATTTGTTTAGTTTTGTAGTTACTGGTATTTGTTTGTAACCTTTGAACCATACAATCATAAGAGATGCAAACATTATCTCTATTCATTTCTAAATAGGATTTTGATGTTAGTACAATCCACGTGGTAATCAGGTAAACAACTTCGGTTTGTGAGGAATGTAGTTAAGAATTTTGTTATGGATCTAGTACTTTACAGTCTCTATTGGTATTCAGCCCTTAACTATTAAGATCAGACCTGTTCCTGTTTTATGCGTTCCTGAGGTTGCTTTGCAATAATTCAAACAACTTAATATAGATCTTCTGGAATGCAACATGGAAAAAACCCTGAGGTATTCATAGCCCATTTCTAACATTATTAAATAATTGATTGAATTTGAAAGCTAAAAATCTTATAAATTGAGACCATATTAAATTGTAGTTTAATGACGTTTTTTGCATAAAGTTGTTTTCAAGACATAATACTTGTTGAACGTAACTATCAAAATACTCTAGCAATCCAATCCCCTTTGTACATGTAAGCGCTCTCTTACTGCATTACGAACATGCGCTCACCTTCACCCGTCCAAAATCACAATACTGTAGCCACACCCCTTAATGCAACGTCACGATTTCTAACTATTACAGATGTGTGTGAAATGATTGATTCAAAGGCTTCAATTTGTGAGGCCTTTTGGCTTTCAATCAATTGTTTAACAATGTTAAGAATGGGCTATAAAATATATGGATGCCCAGGGACTTTTGTATTCCAGAAGATCTCATCTTAAATTGTTTGAATTATTGTGAAGCATGAAGCAACCTCACAAACGCATACAGCGGGACTGATCTTAATGACCAGTAATAGTTAAGGGCTGAATATTTGAAGATATACTGTCCATTAAAAAAAATTGTTGCCCTTAACCACATTCTTTCAGGGCACAGCGATGAGAAAGTATCTCACAAACTGATGTTGTACCTAATTACTATGCATTGTTTAGACTTAATAAGTCATATCAAAATCAAAAGCATAATCCTTATGTAGAAATGATTGGAGATTCTGAAAATAAAGTTCGCATCTCTTATGATTGTATGGTTCAAACGTTACAAACAAATTACCACAAAACTTAAAAATTTGGTCTTACTGTGTGGAACACTGTACATGTTGCAGTGAACCTGCATAATTACAATGATAATACAACTGAGAACAAATAAATGCATACACCACATAGCTATGCACTTATGCAGGTTCTACTGTACCAACTTTCCAGGACAAATCAAAGTGCAATTTTACATTGAAATGTACCACTTATTACAAATCCAGTGCCTTATAAGCAATCCATTTTTAAATGCATGCATGTAAGAACCATTTTTGAGAGGGCATGGGGGCTTCCAGAATTGGAAAATAGCATTTACATTAATATCTTTGTCACTGTTGAAGCCTTATGTTGGTGGCAAAGGCACTAAAGCAGACAAGTTAATTTGGTATTTTTGATTTTCTGAACCATGTCTATGTGCGTGTGAAATTCATGCCCCTCCCAGGATGTTTGGTGCATTCACTTTGGACTCTATCCTATCTGTTGCCTTTGGTCGGATCACTGATGTCCAGTCAGGAAAGGAGGACAGGCTGAGCAAGGCAGTTGCAAGTGTCTTTTCAACATTTTCTATTTAAAAAGTGATACATCCACTGCGATTCACCGCTATCTCCAGTATGCAGCTGAAGCAGTCATTGTATTCAAAATGAGTGTTGTGTATTCAATTTCAGGTCATTTCCCTTGGCTGAAACAAGCTCTTTTAAATCTCCAGTCGGCAAATGTAAAAGATGATTTGAAATATTTGGTTGATGCTACACTTGCAATCATTGAAGAACGAAGGCATCAAAAGACGGAATTGAAGGTGATTTATTTTAGGATCTATCGTGTAAGACGTTACTAACTTGCATTATCAGTTAGTGATCCATTCCATTTCAGAGTTCTTTGAATGTCCTCCATAATGACAAATGTCCTTTTTACAAGGCTCAGAGAACCCACAATTTTAGTAGTTTAAGCTACATGTACATATCAATATGTACAATTTCAATTTTATGGCATAGTGTATCATCCAACAAAAAACAATCAAATAGGTTTTAAAATTTACACTACGAGTCGAGTGTGCATGAGTTTGAACTTGTGGGTGTGGACGGCACTGTATTTATGATTAAACATTGTCTATATTTGGTCTCTAAAGTCTTGTTAACATTGCATAGTACATGAATAATAAAAGATGCCGTTAGTGGTGAAAGCTGTACCCTATAACCAATAGATAACAAATTTACACAATCGTGTGTCCTAGAGATGTTTACACTTGTCCCTTATACAGGCCAAAGTGTCCCTTAAAAAACATGACAAATGTTTGAGTGAATGGGTGTTAAGAGCAGACATGAACATTTATGGTTGTTGCAAAGTTCAATTGTTATTTTGCACGTCTTTGTTTTTTCTTTTCTCTACATGTTGTTTAAAGTGGTTTGCTCTGAGTGGTACATATGGAAAAATATCTGTGAAAAGGGGCCTAACACAATAATATAACTATAACATTTTCCAGAAACGAGCGTCAAAGTTGATGTGTGCAATTGAAATGTACATGTAATTAAAATTCATGCTGTTGTAACTCTTGTAAGAAAGAAGTTGTAGAGGACCTAGGATCTCTTAGAATATTAAATAATTTGAGAACATGATGTGTTAGGTCCCTTTTCACAGATATTGCTAGCTGCATACCCAGTACTTGATATTTCAACTTCCCAAACCTGATCACATTTGATTAGCATGGACCTTTTGTGAAACTAATTGTATTAAGTGCATGACATTGAAACTGATTTCTCAATTCATAGCTGTTGCCTGCACACAAATGAAAGTGGGGGACCCACCCATTTTATAGAGCTTCCATATGTTAATTAGAATTAGGAAAATGATGAGTTAAGAAAGAATTATATTCTCATCCCCAGCTAATACCATTACACAATGAGAAATTGTAATCGTGTCTGTATGCACTTGTAAATCATAGTTATTGGCAACAGGCTATGAGCATCTCCGTAATTTCAGACCTAGAAAGGCAATTATTATTACACCTAAGTTGTCGATCAAAAGAAGTGATTGATAAGACTCTGAGACTGTTGGAACATACCTGATTTGAGTGCAGAGTTCATCCCCATATTTGGGATATCGTATAATCATATTGTTACTAAGAGATAGGCTGCCGAAGTTGAAGTAGCAGTTAGCAACCGTTTATAATGTATCCGTATGATGATAAGTTCATCAATGCTAGCGCAAGCGCTGATGGGCAAGTGGCTTTTATTACTGATGCACGTATATACACGTATAATGAGTTCTAGCACTTTCAGCTGTGTAGGAGACCACAGTGCTACAAATTTATTGCATAATTAGCAGAGTATTATTGGTAGTTGTAAGTAGCAACTACCATACACCCATATTATGAAGTCAAGGCAACCGAGAACAAAAAGCTCATACCCAGTCATATGTTTTTCACTTCCTGAAATGCATAACCTGGGACAGGAATACTTGTGGGGATTGCACCATTAGCTTTAGAATGAGTCCCTCTATCATATTCACTGATTTGAAAAATACCTTATATTGTTATGTGTAAGCTTGCCTATGCTTTGTTAGTGCTTGTGCATACTTTTGTAAGGCATTACATTATCAATTAGAATTGCAATTGGCACAGGTATGGTATAATTACATGTACCATCAATGGGGATTGCTTTCAAACCCACAATAGTAGTTTGGCAGCTTCCAGTGTTCTTATATTTTATTGACACTTTCGGTTAGTAGTTATTTTATTTTCAATGAAAAGCTTATACGTCAGCAAAATATGGTGAGAGGAATATCTTAGAGTTAGCCTGATCAAGCGTCTTACAAAATCAAATCAGAAATAGTGTGCTGCTGTGTGCAAAAACTACAGAGCAGAACCCGAAAAGCTAACAACCAAAATAAGCCCCCTTGGCCAAGGGAATGAAATGATGCGGGGATGCTAAATATGCATCTACATCGTTGTTGCTGTTACCTTAAAGGAAAAGGGATAAAAAGCATCTCTATGGGAAAGTTGGTGATATGTAGTAGGATTTGGTGGTGGTGGTGTAAAAAGCAGGAAAACAAGGATCGAATGATACGGAATAGTTGTATACTTATATTCATGATAGGTCCACTTAAATGTCATTTTTTCCTTATCATTCCCTGATTTTTCACTGTTGCCAAAAAAAATCCTATCTACCACCAACTTATTCTTTTATATTAATTCATTCTTCATTGGGTGCATGCATGCATGCATGCACATGTATAGTTTATGTTTTTTGCATCTAAATTATGCGTTTGCTAAGCTCTGTAGTGGAGTAGGCATGTGTTCATATTTGGACTGTACAGTAAATATTGTGCTACTTGATGTGTGCAGGTGATGTCATTCCCTATGTAGGATTTGAAGTGTTGTGACTACGATTAGCAAAATATCCAATCCCACTATTGTCAATGTGCCTTAGAATTAATTGGACTTTAGCGAGCGTATTTGGATAGAACCGTTGAATACTGCTGCTTCTTCCGGATTTGACTCAGATGCATCGTATTTTCATCACCATTGAAGCATAATGTCACTAAAACCAACAGGTCTGAAACTTACGGCCTAGTTGGATATATTTTTATTATTTTCATAAGGCTTATAGCAAAAAGGAGATTTTATCAGCTTTGGAAGCCATAAAAGTGGGATCCTTATAAAAACCCTCTTGATGTACTAAGCAGTTGTCATTGTGGCCAGAAACCCTAGAAGCGCTCCAGATAGTAAATACTCATGCATAAACAGGTGCTCAATACTAATGGCTAGCCCCACCCACTCATCAGGCCATCTTTATGTTGTCACAGACTTGGCGCTCCCTGACACACTCAGGTTTAGATAATAATGAGTGAAGCAAGTGAGGGGGGGGGGGGGAGGGTTGCATACAAAAATATTATTTTGAGGGCAGGGATGCACTTGTTGTGCTCTTCAGTAGCTATATTATGATTAATTTAATGAATCGACACTTAAAAAGAATCCAACAAAGTTTGCTGTGCACGATCAGGCTCGTCAACCTCTTGTGGAGTCACGCATTTCAGCCAAGTGCTTGAAGTTTTAAGGCACCAACAACTGGCACAGTGACGCTGCTGGTTCTTTGTTACTGCCAAGTGTGGTGCTACAATACTTAAAGTTTGAGGATATTGTAGCCAAATAGTCTCAATTTTGTAGTCAATTGATTATTGATTTCTAATTGATTCCATCGTCAATCAAGTGAATAATAATATCAAATCTTCATCAGTATTACAACATACTGATTAGTCATGACAGTAACATGAATGCTTGCCTTATCATTTTCCATACAAATATGTTGTGAAAATTCCTTCCACAAAAAAGTTGTGAAAAAATACATGTATTAAGCTTGCCCATTTTTGAAGGCTCGTATCTTTTTCCTCTCATGGTATGCAAAACTTTTCAACTTTTGTAACTTTTGTAGTGCTCTCAATATGTTATATTAAATTTTGACATGGCTTACTTTTTCAACCAAACAACAAAATATGTAAAATAAAATTGGTGGTAGATGTTGGATTTGTAAGGAACCACTTGAGTAAATAGTAAGGAAACTAAGTATTATGGATGTGATGCAATTATGAATTAATAAATATTTTAATTGCATAATACCTCAATTCGTTCCTTACACATCGTATATCACAAATTTTAGTGCATTTAATTGTTCTTTGAGCAGAACATTATAAGTTTTAAAAATACATGTAAGTGTACTGCATGGCAATTGTCCTGTGGTTTTTTTTTTGCAGCGCAAGGACTTTTTGCAGTTGATGATTGATGCAGGAACAGAGGAAGAGGAGAAAGATGTTGAGTACCGTGATGAGTCGACAACACAACGAAGGCCTCTAAGTAATGGGGAGATTGCATCTTATTGCGTAGGATTTTTGCTTGCTGGATATGAGACCACAGCCAATACTCTGGCCTTCACGTCCTACCTCCTGGCTACCAACCCTGAAGTGCAGGACAAGCTGTGTGATGAAATAGATCTCTACTTTCAACAGCATCCGGTAAGGGACCTGCAAGTGTAAAGCAACCGTACAGGGAACCACTACAAACTATGAGTAATTCATAAGGCATTATTAGCATTTCATCACTGTTGGTAACTAGCTAAGAGCTCGTGATCAAGTTGGCCAAATCAAGTTGGCCAAATCAAATCAGATCCTGTTGCAGTAATAAAAGTTGATAACATTAACATGTAGTTCACACTTGTCTATGTGTGTATCTTACATGTGTATGTCAAAAATCTGGAGATATGAACCAGTATTGCCATCATTTACTAGGGGGATGTCTGAAATATGTTTGGTTAAACACGATGTTTTGTGGAGTAACACTGACTTACCCATAATACTTATTGCCTGTTCTCTGTATATACGCTACATGCCATGTTCTGTTGTGCACACAGGATGCATCAGTATCAGATGCCAGTCGTGAGGTACAATATGTGGATATGGTGCTGCAGGAATCTCTGAGGCTGTATCCTCCAGGAGCAAGGTACAGTGGTGAGGGACATGTTTGCCTGTATGGGGTGCATGTTTGTATGGACTAATGTATGTGTATGGATTACATTAACATATGTTTGTATGGACTATGGGTTGCATATTTGTATGTATGGAGTGCATATTTGTATGTGGGGTGTTTGTTTTTTATATGGAGTATGGGGTGCATATTAGGGGTGCATTTAATACCATCTTTGTTGATCCTCATCAGTTCCCAAATATCTTCTCCATCAGAGCATTTCGGTATGCATCAAGAAGCGTCAAATTGAAAGATGATCTTGTGATTCCCAAAGGAATGAAAGTGCTTATTCCCATCGTTGTGCTACATCACAGTAAGGTATTCTGGGAGAATCCTGAAGAGTTCAGACCTGAACGGTGTGTTATACTTCACCCCAGCACACTGTTGCCACTTTCAATTTTTTCTCTCAATTTGTTTCAGTTTCACTTCTGAAGAGAAAAGCAAACGCCCTCAGCTTTGTCACATACCTTTTGGGTGGGGGCCTCGTAACTGCATTGGCATGAGGTTTGCTCTGATGGAGGCAAAGATGGCGCTGGCCACCATACTCAAGGACTACAAGTTTGTCCAGACCCCCGACACTGAGGTGAGAAGAAGTGTCCATGCATCAGTGGTTGTGTGCAAGTACATGTCCAAAAAGAAGAGTTAGTCCTCGAAGCTGATGTACCAGGTGGCATTTGTATTCCCAATCATGGCACCTTAATGATGGCAGCAGGTTGTGTTAAAGTTGCAAGGATATTGTCATCAGTTGGTGTGATGTATGCACACCAGCGCACCACTACCTTTATAGTGTTCAGACAGCACATGTCTTTTCTTGAGCATTGCTTTACATGCAGTAATACAGGTATCACCAGGGGGGTAGGGGGAGAAAATCTACTCCACACAGAAGTATCAAAAGACATAGATGGTGTGGTCCATTGTACAAAAATCGGGTTGTTTTCAATTTTTCTATCTGCATAGCAAATATTTCACTTCACAGTTGGCATGAACTCATGTGAAGTTCCTTTAAGATGTTTATCTAATGGAAGTGATTTTGAGGACCAACAATTCAATATGGGAAGGGCCTGCAGTGTTTACCACACACAGCCAGTGCATCCGAAAGCCGTGCAAAAGCAACTGCGGTTTAAAAATAAAACATGGTGGTACCACTTACAGGTCTGCAACATAATTATTTTTATTTGATAGTTCACATGTAGATGATTAATTTTTTTGATAGTTTAACATCTAGATGATTGATTGATATTATTGCTGTTCTGATTGCAGATTCCACTGAAGACTGCATTAGGCATTACATTATCTCCAATGAATGGAGTCCATATTGGTGTGGTGTCAAGAGCATCTGCTTTGTGAACATTATATATGTGCTGCATTTTAGGTAGTTTGCACATATGTGTATTTGCAGTACTACTATGTAGATTGTTTTGTTATGAAAAGGAACTGTGCACCAGTGCACTTTGAATACAGGCTGGAGGGATCACAATGTTGGAGGGAACACAATGCTTATTAAATAATTGTACATATGCAATAGTGACCATACCGGTTATGGTGCACATATGAACGTTAGTCTTCACACTGAGAAAGAACAGGATATTAGCTCATAATAGTAATATTGAATTTTCTGAAAAACAGATTTGAGAAATGCTATATAGACGTATTATTGTGATCTGGCACAAAACTACGAGTACAGTTTATAAAATGCTTTTTACTTGTGCCCTAGTACTTTGCCGTGAGAATTAAAACAAAATTCGTATGATACAGGCATTATTTAACAAAATGACATCCCATAGTGACTGCTGATGAAGCATGTATATCATACCAGTCCTTCGCATTGCAGCTTGAGAATTATGAATTATAGCCCTACACTTATCAAATAACGCTTCCCATCCTGAAAAGTTTTCTCTGTGATTGTTTGCTGTCCACTGAAATGATGATCATCCATTATGAAGGGACAACCAAACTGATTTACTCATAAGTTCTATCTGCCAGTGAAACCTTATATTAGGCAGAAGTTGAACTTCGTTTCAATATTGATACAGGCACATCAGTAGAACTACGACTTAAAATTTTACAGACCTGCTCTGATGGCCACAGTTAATGGAGAAGTGTTCACACATGAACACCAAGTGCATAAAAAATATATATCAAAATTCTTCGCAAGATCCAGTTGTGATTCTTTAAGGGTCCAGAATCAAAATTCTGCCACCTCATACTGTCAACTAACGACCTGTGCAAATATATATGCAAGCCATTTTTCATGAATTTAAGAGCCTACTCAAGGTCCATTAAAAATAGTATAATATTCTTACCTGTACATATGGGACAGTTTCCGCGAAAATGTCCGAGTTTTATAACATTATAATCTTATAAAAATGCTTCTTGTTTGAGTCGCTATATCTTCCGAACGCTAAACGGTATCGAATTTCTATTTTCAAAAGTTCATACTACACCATTTCGCTATGATAAATTACATTTTGGAGTCTTGCACTTGCTCCATGCCAGTATTGCAACGTTCGATACCCGACCGGGTTCAAACCCGTCATAACTTTGGGTAGGAGTAATCAAATCGCTTCAAATTTGGTTTGTAGGTACAGAGGTCCTATACCTATCGATTTGTACTGTTCGCTAATTTTTATGCCATCCGTTACGGAGATACAGTTGAACAAACTACGTGCACTTTTTCCCGCTCGTTTCGCGCCTATGATATAACAACCGCCTCCCCATACATTGAGCGGGACGCGATTTGCCAAAATCATTGGCAGGAATCGAGCGGGATAAAGTGGACGTAGTTTGTTCAACTGTATCTCCGTAACGGATGGCATAAAAATTAACGAACAGAACAAATCGATAAGTATAGGACCTCTATACCTACAAACCGAATTTGAAGCGATTTGATTACTCCTACCTAAAGTTATGGCGGGTTTGAACCTGGTCGGGTATCGAACGTTGCAATACTGGCATGGAGCAAGTGCAAGACTCCAAAATGTAATTTATCATAGAAAAATGGTGTAATATGAACTTTCGAAAATAGGAAGTTGATAGCGTTTAGCGTTCGGAAGATATAGCGATTCAAACAAGAAGTATTTTTATAAGATTATAATGTTATAAAACTCGGACATTTTCGCGGAAACTGTCCCATATACTTATATGCAATTGTATCAACATCGATCTGATTGGTTGCAACTTGTATTTGACATATAAACATACTCCGTGTGCATGTCAAACCATAGATTGATGACCTTACGTTAGGTCATCAATCTATGGTCAAACATTCTACCATGCATGTTATCAGTTACGTTTACAGTGCTGAAGTGCACCACTAACTGACTTAACCATATGTATTGTATAACAATCATTGTTTAAAAACACAGTATTAACTCGATAATTGTTGGGAACCGAGTAGACGCAATGGCAGGACGAAAATTTGTTATCGTTGGAGGAGGAATTTCAGGACTGTCAGCTGCCTTTAAGTTAGCTGAAAATCCTAAAAATGAAGTAGTGTTGTTGGAAGCATCCCGCCACGTTGGAGGCTGGATTAAAACAACCAGAGCGAAAGATGGTTCTCTTTTTGAGCTTGGTCCGCGCAGCTTGCGAACGGTTGGCGTCCAGGGCAAGTTCACACTGGCAATGGTGAGTGAAACTATTTTACGGCGCCTGGAGTCATACGCACATTTACCGTTGTATGTGTAGTATGGCGCTCGGATGCTAGGCCTATCTCGCACAGGTCTCTAAGCCTTATCTAGGAACTTCTGGCACTGTATTATAAAAAATACCCCCCCCCCCCCCCCCCCCACTCACACACACACACTTCCCCTCGGGTTTTCTCTTTACCTTATTTCAATAATAACAACACGTGTAATGAGTGAGAGGCACGTGCATTTGCAGAGCTAAGAGTACTTCTTCACCCCTGTACAACAGCTCTCCAGACTTGGGCTCGACTCCGAGGTCTTAGCTGTCCTGCCATCCAATAAGGCTGCTGGAAGGCGATTTATCTACACCCAGAAACATGGTATTGTGGAACTACCGTCTGGTCCATCCTGGCTTATAAAGACCAAGCCTCCCTTCACTAGGCCCTTACTATCAGCAGTGGTGAGGGAGCTTAGAACTCCACCCTCTAGCAAGGATGAGAGTGTGTACTTTGTTATGTCCAACAGACTGAGCAAGGAGGTAGGTCCATTATGAACACTTACCTCACAGCACTCTAAATCCTTGAAGGCTAATATTGTAGTGCCATGCATGTCCCTGTCATTGGACCTACTGACTTTGCTAAATGGCATGCTAGAGTGCATGACATTTAGCAAAGGTTACCTGGTGCCAGATGAGGGTACTGGTGCCAGGTAAGGGTACTGGTGTCAGATGAGGGTACTGGTGTCAGAAATAAGGGTGCTGGTGTCAGTGATAAGGGTGCTGGTGTCAGATGAGGGTACTGGTGCCAGACAAGGGCACACCAGCCAGATAAGGGTACAGGTGTCAGATGAGGGTACTGGTGTCAGATGAGGGTACTGGTGCCAGATGAGGGTATTGGTGCCAGATGAGGGTACTGGTGTCAGATGACTGGTGCCAGATGAGGGTGCTGGTGTCAGATGAGGGTGCTGGTGCCAGATAAGGGTTCTGGCTTTACACATGTATATATGCATGCATGTATATGGTTATTACAACTAGTGCAGTATGGTTAGCCACACAAATTTGAAAGATAGTTTTATCTCCATGTAGGTTGCAGACTACATTGGTGATCCAATGTGTCACGGGATATTTGCAGGTAATGCACATGATCTGAGCTTCAAGGCCTGCTTTCCAAGATTTAGTCAGCTTATTGAAAAGCATGGGTCTTTGCTTCGTGGAATGGTGAAGGAAAAGTCAGGCAAGTTCAGTAGTCCTACCTATGAGGAGTGCATGCTCTTGTGTATTAATTAATCTGATAGTGGTGTTCATTTTATGAAGAGAGAGAGAGGAGGGGGAGGGTGGGAGGGTGGGAGATGATGATGACGATAAGTGTGCAAAATTTGAAATGGAAAAGGCCACCTGTTTATGAAGGTACATGTACATGTATATTGTTTTCTGTAATGTACTATTTTTATAGTGATAAAATTAAATACCACACAAGGGTGATTTTGCTGTCACTGTCCCAGTTACAGATTTGTGTTCACAAAAAAAAACTGTAATATGCATTTTAGTTTGGCACGCGGTTTGGCATTACAATATACTTCCCCACACTTCAGAAACATATGGGCTACATGTACACGTAAGGCTGTCTTGTAATCCTTTTTTTTAACACCTGATATGTGTTAATTAAAAGCACTATAATAATAGGATGAGTACAATAATTAATAATCAACGCACATGATGGTTATGCATGTGTGGCCTTTTGTGCTGCACTATGTTTTGAATCAAGGAAAGCGTGATAGTGAACCCTAAAGTATTAGAAGTTGCATAAGCAAACAGTCACTTGCAATGTAATATCAATTTTCTATAATACCTAGATATCGATGTCACCACGATATTAATGTCATCACTCTCTCATTTTTAACAGTGATTACATGCACAATAATTCAAGCTGCCATCAACCTAATTTTAAAGATCACAGTGGTGGTTTTAATGATTTTCAAGTGTTTGATTTGACAGTACTCAATTTGGCTGTGAAATCCCTAATTGGAGGACAGATACCTTTTGGGCAGGATACGGTTACGGTACATGTGCGTGTGATGGAAAAGTGGAAAGGCTCTTGCCACAAGTACAGTTGATTGATACATTGATGGGAAACCAGCCGTATCAAGGGGCTTTGTTTAGAGCAAACTGGATTTTTGAATGGGGAGAACCAATAACCACTTTGAAGGCAGGGCTTTTTCCTGTACTAACACCATTGGAGGGAGGTTGGGAGCTTAGTTCTCAGGAGAAGTAAAGGATTTTTACTCTCTTTTGAACTTTTTTGGTGTCACATTTAGCAATTTTGTATTCTTGTTGAATTCTAGCAGCTGGTATCAATTTACTCTGTATTATGTCTTTAATCATAGATTGACCGATGTTAAACTGGTTTAACAAAGTGTTAAACTGGTTTAACAAAGTGTTAAACTGGTTTAACAAAGTGTTAAACCTGTTTAACACTATTCCATTGCGTTTATATACCTCTATAAAGGCATATTTATATTTAAAAACTATACTTCAGCTGCACATCTCATTAACTTGGAGCGCCAGAAGTTGTTTTTTTCACCTTCACTTTTTGTTACTCCAGTTTTTATATAACTTCGTATGCTGGTGAAGGTGCAGCCTTTTAGCGATTGTAAAAGTGTTGTTTGTTAAGTTGAATAGAGCTATAGTGTACAGCTGCACTATCTAGAATATTGCTACGTGTTGTTTGTTGTTTTGTGGCGCGGACAACTAAATGTAGGCAAAAGTAGGTAGTATTAGAGACACGGTAGTTTCGAGCGCCAAATCCGGGCTTATACCTCTTCTGACAACACAAAATGGTGACACTCATGCTTTAGATTAGTCCGAATCAGTCAACGCTCGAAAGTGCCAGCGAAGAGGTATAGGAACAAACTATTTTTAAAATGTTAAACTGATTTAACACACGGTTTAATGGCGAACAGTCAATCTGTGATTAAGATGTTTCATTCTATCACAAGATGTTGGTAATGGTTCTAGCACTTGCTAGCTGTGCCGTGAATAAAAACTACAGAGGCAGCATGAGGTTGAGTGATGGAGGCAAAATGATTGAGTCAAACACACCAATGCTCAAATAATGATAAGGCAGGGGTACCCGAGAAGGGTACCTTCTGTATGCAGGGCTGCAAGGGGTCACATGATAGCCATAAGAGTTACTAAGTTGTCCCACCAATCATGTAAGCAGGTGACAGATCCAGTGGCTGAGGCATTGTCAGCATACCAGACCTGATGAATGAGGGGTGGAATGCCAATAGCATATGTTGGCATAGCCAGAAGGTCATGTGTCTTCCTGGGAACACAGAGTAGAGCCGTCTACAAGTAGTTCTGTATGATTGGAGTAATTTTGACATATAACTAGTCTCAATTCAATGGCAACATGTACATGTACATAAGATATAAAAAAAAAAAATAAAATAAATAAATAAATAAATAAGTGATGTAGTATTTGGATTGAGTAAAAAGTAAAGAGACAAGGAATTACGGAAATTACACAGGGGTCATGTAAGGTTACCATAAATCATATTCATTTAGGCGATAGGACTATCATAACAGCTATCAACAGGTACTATAGTAACATTATGATAGTCCTACCACCTAAATGAATATGATTTATGGTAACCCTTACATGACCCCTGTTACACATACATTGATTTATAAATTTTACAGGCCTACGTTATTTAGCAAATCTACCTGCCAGAATTGTGTAATATTTATTAATTAATGAATTCATAGTTTCCGTAATTACTTGTTTCCTTACTTTTTACTCAATTTGTGTCTACAAATCCTACATCACTAATTATATTGTAATAAAATTTATTTTATATCACTTTTTATTTAACCTGTGTGTGTCTGGGAGCGCCATGTCTGTGATAACATTAAGATGGGGCCTGGTGGGGCTAGCCACTCGCATACAGCTACAGATGTGTCTGGCATACGCTCATAGGTATGTGTTTACTTGTGAAGAGTGCTTCAGCAGCAGCAGTTTACCCCCCCCCCCCCCCCCCCCCCCCCCCCATGATAACTGTGTACATGTAATAGATCAACCACAAGAGGTGGGGGATTCACACTACATGTATGGCTTCCAAATGGAATAAAATCTGCTGTGGGCTATGGCTAACAAAACTAAATTAGCTAATGATTGAAATTTGTGTCAAGCATACACATAACCCTACTTACTAAAACATACTAAAACAATAAAAAACAAATCCAACTTAGCAGTAAGTCAAACTTGTTGGTTCTAGTGCTTCCGCATAACCGCTTACACTATGCTTCAATCGTGACGAAGATACAATGCAATAAACCTCTTGTCCTAGCGAATTTTATCTTATCAGATCTAGAAGAAGAAGCAGGAAACAGAGGAGCTAGTTTTTAAGGTTGAATGTGGGAACAAGTGAGTGTTATCCAGATTGTTTTGGATGGCTCTATCCAAATTCGCTCACTAAAGTCCAATTAATTCTAAGGCACATTGGCAATATAGTGGAATCAGGTATTTTGCTAATCATATTCATAATACATGTACTTCAAATCCTGCATAGAACCTACTAACATGTGATTCCGATATATTGGCTTACCCGGAGCTTAAGTATAAGACAACCAACCTCAGCTATTCTTATGCTGTTATGAATATGTTGGCAACTTACATGTACTAGAATCTGGCATTATTGTGGACATAGAGGGGAAATTTTCTTATTAAACTGAGAAATATAACCAGTTATATTCTTGGATCAAGCAGCATTAATACATCATTCTACTAGGTGCTACATTGTACAAGAAGCATGCAGCCATGCAAGACATACATGTAAATACCAACATAAAATCTCTTCTATAATGTGGCCTGCAGTGTATGTACATGTACAGTTAATTGAACTTTTTATCTTGTTTACTGAATCAAAGGAATGTGATAATACACACAGAATGAACAATAATATGAGAAATAGAAGTGCTCACATGCACAATTCAGAAAGTTACTCTGCCCTCACATGTAACATTGTGTGCATACATGAATGTGCAGCTAGGACTTGGTCACAATAGACTGGGTGGTGGATAGAAGACCTGCTTCCTCACAGACTTATTGTGTACATGTACACTATTCACTAAGAAATACCTCATTCCAATTAAATCTACAAACCCCACTTTTTCAGCCAAAATTGTCAGGAAAAGCCTTCAAAGTTGGTCCAACGTGAGCCTGGAGATTATAAGGTTAAAAAAAAAATTCTAGGAGAAAGTGAATTGGATTTAGGAGTGCTGGTGGTAAAGGAAGAAAACAAGTTGATGTAATGATGTGGCGGCATATACAGCAAGGGCAGATTCATTATTTGTCATATCATTATGTAGGATTATTAATAAGCACATCAACTTGTTTCATTCCTCTCCTAAATGCAACTCACTTTCTCTTAGAGAATAGATACTGGAACTGGATAACGTTTCAATAGAAGACATTATAGGTTTTGAGGGAATGCCTCACAGATATGCCAGTAACCAGGATGATCTGAGGCACTCTGGGGCAGGTCCATGTGATAGTACTCTACTTTGGCCTTCTCCAGTAGTCGTGCTACAGTTTCCTGTTACAGGATGCAAGCGTGTGCGTATGCATTGCATTTGGCAAGGCAAACTGCACACTCGGTGTGAGTGGCAGGAGTGCATGTGTGCCTGTCTTTGGCACAGGCAGGCATAAACAAACAACACAGTTAACTTCACATTTGACACACTGAGGAATCATTTCATCACCTTCAACATGCACTACATTAAAGTCATCCCACACACAATACACACAGTTTAGTCCTGCACATGTGCCATGGCATAATAGAAGCTTGCTATATATGGTACAAATGTACAACAGCAGTTCATGCATTACTGTGGGTACTTGAGCCTCCAGATGCACATTCCACAACAGACAACAGGACAAGAAGTATGGCTGCCACTGCAGCGATGGACAGTACCACGCCTGACACAATCCCTATTCTCTGTGGGTCAGATAGTGCTGTAACAGAGAAAGAGAAAGGCGTAGAGGAATCCTGATGCTACTAGTAGTATAATACATGATAACACGTCCCGTATTCCTCCCCGTACACTGCAACGAACATAGATACATGTCTATCGATATGCGTGGCAGCTACTGCGCTTTAGTGTACGAGGTATAGGCCTATGTGAGTCTCGTGCTTATACGTGACGAATTAACGGTGAGACGCGCTAGGAGCTAGGGGGAGGGGGAGGGGGCAATGGTAAGTGGATAAGGAGAGATTACGCCACCAAAAGATCCCCCTTCGTGTAAGTTCCTCATCCCTACAGCTTTTAGTTTTTTTTTTAAGTAGATAACGTCAATAACGAGTACCCGCCTGCTGGCTTACGTTGTGGCTGGGCATCGCAGACCGGAGGGTTCAGTACAGTGAGTACTGCAAGTACTAGTAACAGTACCCAACTTTTCATCTCTCCACCGAACTTCGCACGAACGGAAGAACAGTCTCAGGTTGTTTGGAGGAGTTGCTGGTTATGATGCCAGATATCAGCCACACCCACGTTCTTAAGTCAATTTCCGCCGTGCTACATTGGAAGCATAATTTATCTCGGGTAAATTAAGGTTTAGTGATTCCGGGTTAATTAGATAAGATCAATCTCATGTTTTATGAAGTTTAACTTACTCGGTGCCGCTACAGGTTGGAGTATAAGATATACCAGAGGCATGCGATACAGTACTTATTTAATAAATGTACATACAGGATTTCTGGAATGGGGTGGTCTAAAGTGACGTTCACAATGGGGGGAGGGGCCAGCCGCTTTTTTTTACATGTACTTTTCCATTTTTTACCGGCATCAGGTGCCTATCCAGGATTTTAAGGGGGGGGGGGGGGGGGGGGGCATTCATTATATCTACAATTATATTCATTCGTATTACTTACACCACGCTGAGATTATATATATATATATCTGCACCACGATTGCTACATCAGAGATAATATATATCTCTGGCTACATTCTGTACCGGAGATCCGTGATGACGCCTGGGTTTAAATTGTGTTATATTAATTGCTTCATATTGGTTTACTGTGGAACTATTGTATGGGCTTATGCTTGGTTTACTGTTGAAATGTTGTATGTTGTATGTGCGTGGTTTACCATGGAAATGTTGTATCAACTTGTATGGGCTTATGCTAGGTTTTAGGTGGTTTTTGGTAAGTTATGTTCCTAGGGAACAAGTAAATGTCAGTTTTCACAATAATCTATCTCTGTATGACGCTCTGAACTACATACAAGTATAAGCCCATACTTCTCTGTAGTAAACGAGCACCAATATGGTGGACTAATTAGAGAACAAATGCTATACAATTACGCGATGCGTGTCAGACACGGTGAAAAATATCTTGGGGTTGATTAGTTTTGGAACAAAATTCACTGTAGACTTTCTCACTCTCAATGATTGATTTAGTCATTATCAACGGTCTTCGCAAAAACCCAAGTTGATGCAGGCTAGAAATTCGATATTTTTCCTGTCACTGTGTATTATTTAACCTTGAAGCAAGGGGGGGGGGGGGTTCCAGGCAACTCGGGAACTTCTATGGATACACTCCTGGGCATCGAATATAACCTTTTAGCACACTATACGAGGGTTAATTAATAGAAACCTGTGCGAAAACGCTTCAACCACCACATATGGATTTAGCTCTGCATTTCTTTGAATCAGCATCAATGCCACGTACTGTCGTTTCTCATACGCTTCGAAGTGATGTCTTCAGGAGTTTTAATATGCTGATTGTCCTGATTGCAGCGCCCCTTCGCTGTGGTTCGTGCTGCTCATTGTGCTTCATCATTCAGAACGACTGTCGAATGCCTCTGCAATAGACTAGACTAGTTTTTAAGTTTTAAAACACGCCCTGTATTTATTAACTATTGTTCAAATCGAATATCTTTTTCTACCTACGATTTTTGCCTCTAAAACGCTGTGTCCCATCAAAGGTAAGAAATGTCTTCTCTAGATAATTTATCCTTCATTGAAATGTGACAAAGCACTGGGTACCTTCTACAATGCGTCAGTTACTGAACATCATTGAACTGATGCATCATATGGTACTATACACCAGGATGTAAAATAAATAAATAAATAAAAACATTGTTTGTGATATCTGTGATCATATCTTTTAATTTTGGATCACTAAAAATGTCGGAATTCTTATGTGAGACTGAGTTTTCAGGTTCAAAACATTAAGATATCTTCAGGCTAAGTTTCACTAAACTTAAGCGCTCATTGTTACAGATAGCTCATTATAGTAGCTTTACATCTGGAATTGTTCAACTCTTAAGTCCAATTTGTGTTGAAGTTAGGTTTGTTTATATAAGGTTTTTGACATGAGTGCTGCTTAACTTCATTACAGCCAAATTAATTCGACTTAAGATATGAAAATTATGTCATACTACTCAGAAGTCTCTAAAGTAACCATAATTATCATTTTAAATAATTTATTGGACATGTGGTAACCATACTAAATATTGCTACAAATGCAGAGAATTTTATAATTTAGGGAAATGTATTCAGTGTTAGGATTCTTTGATAGATATATGCGACATCAGTGACGGATGGTAGTAATGTACGAGTCAAACACCATGGGTTCTTTTCAGAACCAATGCAGCGAGGCATCTCTAATTGATCCATCTCCTAATGAAGCAAGCTCTAGAGGCACAAAAGCGTGATATGACAGCTGTACTAACATTGCCATTGCCAATGACCGCTTGCAGAAATCATTCACCACCCAAAATGATTCAGAATCACCCCTGAGCTTTTCTTGCTCTTCCTAAGGATAATAATATTCCAATCCTTTGAGCATTTTAAAAAATTTCCACAGTGCCTACTAATACCTTTATTAAATCAACTGCATGATGCAGAAGTGCAGCACCAATTCTCAACTACATGCTTTCAAGTTTGTTGATCAGAAGTGTTTGTTTACATGGTACATGTAGTGTGTTTTCATAGTCACCAATGCAAGGCCGTAGACAAGGGGGGGGCTTGGGGGGGGGGGGGGGGGGCTTGAGCCCCCCCCAAAAAAATTTTCCTTGAGAGAAATTATTAAAATGTTAACCGTATCTGAATTAACTACTTACAGCTGTGATTCATTGATAGCAGTCGATCGTGAGTACATGTATAGTTTAATCGCATACGACGACGTACTATGTCACTCTTGAAGTTGCATGATACTGCATAACCACCAAGATCAAATGTATCTGCTTGGTATCCAACGAATTTGTGGGTCGTAATGCCAGCCGTCACAGTATTTTTGGAGTTTTTGTTTGATTTAGTTTGTATGGCTGAAGACTTGTAAGTGTTGTAAATTACATACACGCATACATGTATGCAATTTTGATTCTTGTATAAGTTGCATCATTGTACATATAGCAATAGCATTCGTTGCTATACCGTATACAGCCAGGTCAATTTCTGCATTTAATGTTAAGGTTTTGCTAACAACAAATAAGTTAAAGCGGCTGGGGCTTCGCCCTGGACCCCATTAGGGGAGCTTACAGTGCTCCCCCAAACCCCCTTTCAGTTATTATAGCCCCCCACCCCCAAACTTTGAAAGTTGTCTACGGCCATGAGTCCAAAAGAACTTTGTGGGGAGGATTAAAAACTTTCAAAGAGTGTCCTTGCCCAAGTGAATGAGAGACTAAAAACCTTGTTGGTACCTCTATAATGGTGAGAATTGGAAGATAATAATATAACAAAATTCATTATGAATTTTATCCAAATAAATAATCCATCACTGATCGTTACGCCTACAATCTAGCTTGCCAAAAATAATAGTCTCAGATGGCTGTATCCGAACAGCTAGGGTGTACAAATATTCAGTGACTTTGTGTATTATATGGGGAATGATATCAGTATGAGAACATTGCACTTTTAGGGCTGTACAAATTCATCAAGAATGACCCCAGTATTGGCAGCTGTGATGATTGACAATTCTTTTGTAACATTATGCAGATCCGATTAGTGCTGATGCACCAGAGCTGGTTAAAAGAGCAGTGCAGGAAAGATGGCTGTTCTACACACTTCAGAACGGTTTGGGTACCTTTCCAGAGAGACTGGCACAGAGGCTGCAGGAGGTTGGTGTCAAAATCCTCACAGAACATCCTTGCAGGCATATCACTTTCTCCAGTGATGGAGCAAAGGTTTGTTGGCATTGTAATAGCACAGATTTTTTTTTTACAAGTAACTAGTTATTAGATTTTATAGATGAAAGGTAATATCATCAATATGTATTTCTTCCCAGATTGCCTTGGTATGTACAGTACATGTACTTGTTTAATATGCATTAATTTATGAGTTGATTAAGTACAAGTGTAACTGTTTTGTGCATGGCTTATATGAGATTATATAAATGGGGCATATTTGGCTATAAAATAAATAAAGCAAATTACATACTAGAGTATTCGACATTCATGAGTATTTTGCTGCTGTACTGTGTGTACATTGTCTTATGACCTGGAGGAGAGTGCAGTTAAGGTTATATTATGTTTTGTGAAGAATTATATGTATCCAGGGTTTCTTTTTCTAGATAATAAATTCCATTTGCATTTACATATGAGTGTGTGTTTTCTTTTCTTACTAGGTAATTACAGGTGGCAGTGAAAGTAAATCATTTTATGCTGACCATGTTGTTTCTGCCATTAGATCCGATGGTGAGTTTAACAATGGATTAACATATATAATGTGCATAGCTAATGATTGCAACTAACAGCTATTTGTCTAGCTATACAATTAGCTAACACAGTGTTGTGTATAAATGATTAAGCAATAAATTAAAATTTGGCATGTGATTAATTAACTGCATTAAAACTCTTTAAAATCAATCAAAACTGATGACATCCGTGATAAGTCAAAAGGAATTAAACAAGAATGTTTTAAACAGTTCTAATAATGGTCCCATTTTAATTACTCGATAGACTTCTTAATTATGTTTTACATGTGTAGCATGGCTTGAGCATTTTTATGAAATTAGTGGCGGGAGTATTTTACACAAAACAGGATACATCTTCAAAATTCATCAAAACTGGGCACATTGTACTCCTTGCTAGCCTTGCCCATATCCCAATCATCGCCTAACAGATGTCTGATATGTCACAGCCCAGTGTCATGCAACAGCTGATCTCTAGGAGTCCTGTTGAACCTAATTGTTGGCAGAGAGATGTACATGGTTGCTGCTGGTCATGATCACATTCTTTTTGCATACTTCAGCCAAATTTTAGTGGCATTTGGACATTTTCACTGTTAGTGTTTTAAATCACTAAAGTTTACCTTTCCTTGTACTTTTACAATAAATATGATACCACTATTTAATCCAGCCCTGATTATTGAGGTACATGTATCTGCATTGGACGCACCATGCCGCCATGTTGATGTACAACAGCTTATTTTGGTCACATGGGGCTCTATGAGTCTTGTCCGAACTGGTGAGCCTTTGTGTGGTATTGACGTGGCCCTATGATGTGGCCTACTCCTTCAACACTTGGAACACTATTTATACATGCATGTTTTAAAATATGATACTATCATATAATTATTTAACTGCAATGTTTTGCATTTAGTATAATTGGATCTATTATGTTTGCTGGATAATTTTTAGCATTGACTTACATGTATTTTTAAAAACTCAGAATTGTAGACATAGTAAATGTCTGCGTTTCAGAGGTGTCCACAGAGAGAGGGGTTCTGCTGTGTTCTGAATCCTGTCATGTTGATCTGCAACAGTGGACAATAAGTTCCACACATTTCTTTTCTGCTCCCCTCTGCACCCAACCAATCCCCCTCAGAAACCTATTCTAAGGACATTACTGGGTACTAACAACATCTAACACTTAATTTCAATGTGTGCATGTAGTCATACACTGTTGTGCTTGCAAGTAAATACTTTGTTCTGTGTAATGACACCCGTTGTAGGGGAAACTAACGAAGATTTTCTATACTGGTAAGCTTATAACCGTGTGTAAAATCAAAAGGGTTAGATGTACCAAATATCCAATATTTAGTGTAGTAAAGGCACATAACATTAAAAATACCTTTACCAATACTGTGTATAACTTACCTGGTTAATTATTTAGTTATTTAATGAAGGGATTACATCAGCAAATTATTTCATCACAGTTTTGGCAAGCATGCTTGGCGGAGAACATGCAGATCTGGCATCATTGCTTTGCTCAATTCCCTTTGTTGATGTTGGAGTGGTAAACGTGCAATACCAGGATGATGTCATGCCTTCACAGATCAAAGAGGTATGCATAAACACAACACACTGCATGTTGTGAAAGTTAGAATATTTCCGTATGTGTTTTATATTTTCATTTTTCAGGGTGGAAAGGAACTTTTGTATTGTTACTTTTATCCACATGCAAACTGTCTTTTTTGTAGCACTGGCGATTTATTATTTTCTAACATGCAAAATATGATAAAGTGGGGGACAGCATCGAGAAATTATATTGCAATGTGGCAGTCAAATTAAGCAGCAATATAGCGGTCCACACACTGATGAAGAGCTTTTTTATCTGCAATGTCAAAGAGAAGTTTTTCCCTGATTTTATTGCTCTATAGGCTTAAATTTTCAAGTTAAAAAAGGATTAATTATTTAAGTTCAAATGTTTAGGACTTAATTTGGTACCCCGTTGATGTTTTTCCACTGAAATCAGTTTCTATGAGACATCCATCACAACTTTTTTCTATGTTCCGTTCTTAAAATACATGTACACCATTTCTAAAATTGTATCCATTTTCTACATGAATTGAGTGAGCTTAATGTATTCATAAATTAGTTTTGCTACCGCACGTTGTCAACTTATCAATGTAAAAAACTTTAAATAGAAACGTCTATCTTAAGATCAGAACACAGGAAAAATATGCTAAAAGTTGTTTTGGATGTCGCATCCCACAGAAACCAATTTCAGTAGACAAAAATCAACGCAGTACCAAATTAAGTCCCAAAAATAATTAAACCTTTTTTCACTTGAAAAACTGAAGCCCTAAAAAGTAATTAAATCAGGGAAAACTTCACTTCAACATCGCAGATAAAAAATCTCTCTATTAGTGCGTGGACTGCGATGTTGCAGCTTAATTTGACCACCACAATGTTCCTTGATGCTGTCTCTCACTTTAATGTGCAGTATGCACCATAGCTAGGTGTAACTCATACTGATGTACTAGTACATAGAAACATTTTTAACAAAAAAAAGGTCTGTGCATGTTACATGCTGGAAGGAAGGTGCTTAGATAACAATATGATTATAAAAGGGGGGGGGGGGGGGGGGGGCACATTACAAAGCTTCATTAGTATCATTATCAAATATACTTATTCCCTTTATAGGCATTTGGATATCTGGTACCTACCCACGTACCCTCCAAGGTCTTGGGAGTTGTGTTTGATTCTTCTGTCTTTCCTTCACATAGCGGCAGTCATAAGTCAGGGACAAGACTAACTGTGAGTAGCATGCTGTTCTGCTTTGTGTCAACCTGGATGCGCACCATATTAAATGCAACCATAAGTAAAGGACTCAATTAAATTTAAATTTGTCAGAAGATAAAAGAATGTCACAATGGCAAGTGTCATTGGTCAACATTCAGCCATTTTCTTTTGCAATTGCCTAAAATTTATAAGCTCCATTAGTTGGTTCAATAGGAATACATTTATTCTAGCGGACTGTTCACAATACTAACACTAATTTGTAAAGTACCAAATTCATTACAGCACATACATGTTCCAGTATTCAAGGATATGCCCTATGTTTACAGTGTTCACTGGTCCATGATACTCAAACAAAATATGTTCCAATCCCTATCACCCTACTGTATGCAAGAGCAGTTAACTGGTTGGAATTTAATAGCCTCTGTAATGCCTGGTTACCACAATAATACAGCGGGGACCACTTGGTATTTACAATCTTGTAAGTTGCCAGTATTTCCCTTAAGTGGCTGACAATATTTTCGCCTAATCAATTTTACATGCATACGCAATACTTCATTTGCTTTGGGGTGACGTTTGTAAATACAAGATGTGATAAAGGAGTCCACGGCAAAGCTGGGCTGATTTCCTGTGCTGTTACAAAATTAATGGAAAGCCTGTGCCGTGGTAGATTTGTATTAGTGTCTAGTTATGGTCACAAAGCTTATGGAGAGTACTTTACACATGTTGCTCAGCACAATATTTTCTTGTTTGGTAAGTTTACAATGCTGCCCATTCAAATAGTAAGTCCACTATTACATCACAGCTTAGTGTGCATAAAACAGCTGCCCAGTATCTGATAGTTGCCACTGCATAAAGGCTGTGCACTATATGCTGAGGATAACTAAGCATACAGGCTTACTGATCATTAAAGAAATGGTCGATGTTTATTGTTCTGGAGGCATTTATAGTTAAGGTGAAAAAGGCAGACATTAAATCATTGTGGAGTATCCGGAAGTGCACCAGATGACCCCCCCCCCCCCCCCCCCCCCCCCCCCCACCTTGACAGAGCAATCTGTTATTGTCTATGATTATTGTTTTTTGAACTGTAATTAATTTTGACCATGCTAAAGAGTTCATTCACACCTGGTATTGTTAATTATTAAGGGGAAACAACACCAAGCAGATTTACCTACTATATCCCAGTATAATTATGTTGTTTAAATCACTTAAGAGTGTATCACTAAAAGAAGTGCTATGTCAGATCATCCCCTCTTCATATGTAGTTTTACATGTAACATGTATTGGGATGCAGTATTAATCACACTTCAAAAGTCAAGTACATGTTTGTCAACGTCTAGTCATTTCACATCAGTTTGTAATTTTGAGAAGGAAGGGGAGGATGGTGGTTAGTGAGGTGTGAGGTGTGATGATGACATTTGGCTGCTCTATTTCATTGATCAAGGACAAATCCACAAGTGAGTAACTAATCCAGTAGTGAGGAAGTTAGTGACGATTCAGTAGGCTTGTGAATTGGGTAGAAAAGATTATATATGTAAGTGTCATTTAAGAGATAAGACCGAAATTGATAACTGTCATTTTTGGCACATAATAGTTTGTCCAAACCTGTATCACTAGTCATACAAATCTGGTATCTAGTTGATTCTTAATGCGTGTGCATTATTTTGATGCAAGGCACTTCTTACTTCTTGCTGGAATGAAGTGGTGAGGGTTTTTATTTTGCAGTTGTTACCACACACAATGTATTGATATTTAATCTTTAACACAAATAAGTATTAAAAGAAGCAGATGATGTGTTATGTGCTTCCTGTTCATTGTCTTACATGTAGGTTATGCTTGGTGGCCACCTTTTCCCTCAACTCTTTGGAGATGCGGGTGTGGTTGATCCAAATGTAGTGACCAAGGCAGCTCTTGAAGCACTGCAGGATCACCTGGGCATCAAACAGGATCCAGTAGAGTGCATTACTTCCATTCACCAAGTTAGTTTTGGTAATTTGGTGGGATGGTTACATGATTTGGTGACTAGGTGGTTTAGTGCAAGGGGGAGGAGCATTTAGTGTAAGACAGGTAAGCATTTTGTTCCCTTCATTTCACAGAAGTGCATTCCACAGTACACAATTGGACATTCAGAGAGAGCAGGTAAGGTGCATGCCAAGAGTTACTTGACCACTTTAAAAATCATTTGTGATAGCTAAAGTATACATGTAGCACACTTTATACAATTAGTAAGATTGCATATCATTGCAATTGGACAGTGAACTTTAAAAAAAACATGCTAAACTGTCAGTGTGTTGCTAGTGAGTGGGGAGTGCTGCTCCATCATCAAACCCTAGACCACATCATTGCACATAGTAATGTGTATTAAACTGTTTCTTTTTTCCACAGCTAATATTTCTGCCTATGTCTCCAAACACAACCTTCCATTGACTGGTTTGGGATCCTCCTATATTGGTACTAGTGTTGCTGATTGTGTTTACAACAGCTACAATGCCTTTGGCCATTAGCTTTGCAACATTCATTGAACCTATGTATGTAATTACGGTTGTACGTGTACATCAATTTTTAACCACTTTCTAAACAAGTTAAAACAACTACTCAGTATCTATTTGGAACCTTACTTCTTCGCAAAGGCACTGTGTGATTTTTTTTTTTAAAAGGTAACGTACACATCGCATGTTTCTGGGCGTTTCAATACCTTTGGCTGCAACTGAAGTAGTACGGAGGAGGTTATTTTGGAGTACCAGTGTGCGTTAAAAATAAAAATGCGTCAAACTCCGCCCAATATGACGCAACACGTTCCGTCACGTCAACGAGACGCGCGTTCCGCAGAACGAGTGATCGTATGATCTTGAGTACATTCATAACATTGTGATCTTTAGCCTCAAGCGTAACTTGGAATATAGATCTGATGGATATAGCACTGGAAGTCTGCGACAGCTACTTTTTTTCGCCTTACATCTATCCCGAGTCATGGCCTGAAGAGTACTGGCTACGTCAGATACTCAGCCTTTACGTGATGACCATTGTCGGTGGTTGGTTGTTGTACATGCTGCAAGCAACTTTTAGCTATTTCTTTATATTTGATCGCAGACTGGAAAAGCATCCACAGTTTTTGGAAAACCAGGCGCGGTTGGAAATAGCGTATGCTTCGACTTCGATTCCATTCATGGCGCTGTTCACCGTTCCGCTGTTCTTCCTCGAGGTCCGCGGCTACAGTCGATTGTATGTAGGTGTGTCGGGCGTTTCTGGATGGTCTTTCGTAGCTCTGAGCGTGGTCTCGTTCTTAATGTTCACCGACTGCCTTATATACTGGATACACAAGGGCCTTCACAACAGGCTGGCTTACAAGTATATCCACAAACCCCACCACAAGTGGAAAGTGCCGACCCCTTTTGCTAGCCACGCCTTTCATCCCGTGGACGGCTTTCTCCAGAGCTTGCCCTACCATATATATCCGTTTATCTTTCCACTTCATAAGCTTGCGTATCTGATGTTGTTCGTATTCGTGAACGTTTGGACGGTTTCCATCCATGACGGAGACTACAGAGTTCCGGATTTTTTGCAACCCTTCGTGAATGGCGCGGCACACCACACGGACCATCACTTGTACTACAACTACAACTATGGGCAGTTCTTTACACTGTGGGACAGAATTGGAGGATCCTTCAAGTACCCAAGTGCATTTGAAGGAAAGCTGCTGATTAAGGATGTACAAGGCGGCAAGGGCAAACTGAAAGAGAAAGATTATTAGAAAGCAGTCAGTTCATTTTGTGTGTGTGCATGTGTTTTTTTGTAACTGGTTATAAATAAATGTATTTCATTTGTTTGTCGTCTTTTTATCACCAGAGCACTGTTGTGAGATGATCACCACAACAGTCATTAGACATTTATTCTAAATGGGGGGAAGAGGTAGCCTTTTGCACTGCTCAGTCAAACTACATATATGTCCGCAGTGAGCTGTCTTCCAGGCCACCTATACAACCAGGCCTCTGTAGTCATTTTTCCATGACCATTTCACAAAATGGACAGCAAATTAAATCATATACCATAAATCATTATTTAAGGCTACAGTTCGCTCAACTGCGAACTCTTGGTTTATGTACCTGTGACAGGAAATGAAACTGCCATGTGATTATGATTATATACAAGTGTGGTGGCCACAATTAGCTGAAGTGAGTGCCCTGGGTTGGGGTAGCCTGGGTACAGTAATGGCCATAGTAACATACATATATGTCAATGTGGCCTTGGTAGGTAGCATGTGTATGGAAAGTATCAAAGTGCAAGAAACCTCTGCAACAAAATTATTGACCATGCATTCTGGGACAGTTAATTATGTCAATGCTATGCACAAGGAGGGGGATGGTAGTACCATAGATAGTAGAGGAGCACCGATGACATTGACATCCTGTTCTGTACCTAATTACTGGCTTGTAATAATTGGACATATATATTCATGAATGTTAGTATGTATGAATGCATTTGTAGAATTAACAGTTGCATCACGTGGTCCGTAAATATCACTATGGAAACACCTTGACAAATGGCTCGGTATGCAAGAAAGGGGGATGGCGAGCCGCTGCTACGTGTCGAGAGACCTTCTTCTCCGAGTGCCCAAACCACGGCACATATCATTAGTGCTTGCTTCAATGACACACTTACAAGAAAACCTCTTGATGCAAAAGAAATTAATAACATGATGGTGTCCAGAAAAGGAGAATGCGAATATCACGACAAATATGTTGGAAGTCTAAAGGAGGTACGACAGTTCTACTTAATCTTCGTTTAAAATACTATAACCTCGCTACCTCTAAGATCAGTGACAATTATGAGCATCAAATTGAAAATCTCAGATCTTTGGAACAACATTTGCTGCAAGCCAAAGCAAAAGCACTTGCTACGGAGGAGAAAGCCATCGTTAATATAGCTGAGACGAAAACTGGTCTTCCACAAGGTATACACGCGTTGCATATAGTAATGTGTCTAACACCTTTTATTAAGTTGATTAATTGGTAAACAAAATTAAAATAATTTTGCACACTTAAAAATTGTTTTTCTCAGAACGAAGTTTATTAAGCCAATTCCTAAATGAGGAACTTCTTACTCAATATGACCTGCTAATCCCACGTCAGTACCATCCAAAAATCCACCTTCCACAGAGTCCTCCTAAAAGTAAGATCAACTTACTACAGCTGCTTCATTTGAAATATGTCCAATGTATTTTACTATGCACAGAAACATTCCCTAGTTACTTAAAGCCAACAGTCACATTCAACTTACATGCTACTGTTCCACTTGACACAAATCACCTGACCTCTGCCAATGAAAATATTTCCAGAATGAAAGTAAGCTAATACTTACTAGCTCTCAGTGTTGGAACATCTGTTTTATTTATAATTATACACACAGAGCAAGAGAAATCATGGGGCTGAGTTTGAGAAGGGTACAATGAAAACACTGGATAGAACAAATTCTGCACCCAATAACAGACTTTCCAATATGCAACTTTCTAATGCTACAGGCCAGCCAAAAACATTAAAACAATCAGCTTGCATTGACAATATCAGTGTGCATAAAAAGTACAGCGGCATGCTGCTGTGCTGCGAGACAGAATTTACAGCTTACACACCTGCAGGTCCTTCTCATTTGTGGCTGAACCACATGAAATTGTATTTGCTAGCTATCAAGCTGGACAAGTATATGAGGTGTGTAAAGAGCTCCAATGGTTGTGCAATGAAAACACTTGCATACAGTGCAAATAAATACACGAAAGTAATGCATTGAAATCAAAAGCATTTTGATTTTTGCAGCAAACTTACACCTTGTTTTGCACCTATTGTGTATTTTATTAATCATATAATTTGTACTCAATGGACATTGCATTTTTACATAAATTATTCTTTTAATATTACTTATGTGGCAATCATTTTTATACCAGTGGAAATACACGTATTGATACAGGTACAGCTGTAATATGCATTGTATGCACAGACTGGTACACATACTATAGCTACTGTGTTTTTTATATAGCTTCTTTACACACCAGCTTCCTCTCATCTTAAGAAATATTTCGACTACAAGTCAGCAGCTTCGTGTTGTCCCTCCTCACACATCATACTTCAGCATTTGCATTGGTAGAGGCTGCAGCACTTGATTTGTGGTTGTGTTAAGATGTACCTTGCAGATCACTTCCCCAATGCTGAGGGCTTGATAGCTCCTGGTATGCACTGCAGCTATGTGGTGAGGTTCTCTCCTGACTCACTTGCAGATTACACTGACCACATCAAGGTACTACACTTTAAAGAACTTATTTGACAGCTCTCTCAAGGAATTATCAAGAATTTGAATTTAACTAGCTAATTCATGCATGCAATGCTGATGCAAGTACTAATACAACTCTAAACCAGTTAATGGTTAATTAACACATGTCAAACATTTTAAAAAATTTACCTCATCACTAGTCATAATCACATATATGGTGTACAGGAATACTAAAGGACGTGAGTGTATTGATTCATTATTCTTAGCCTACTGATACACATTTCATCCACTTCCCAATTTGGAATTACAATTTGAATTACTTGCTGCTGCTATAAAGCTTGCATTCTATTTAGTGGTGTTGCCTGGTATGGCTATACAATAATTGGTAGCTCTTCTTTGCCATTGCTCTACAGGTGGTGATGCATACTGGCATGTCTATGTCAGTACCATTGAAGGGAATGAGACCAGTACCAGACCTCTCATGTATGTCAATATGGATGTATAGTGGGTAATGTATAACACCTATTGTCAAATTCTCATATTAGTGCCCTGTGTGCTGGATTGTGGATTTTGTTTTACTGGAGGTGTGAAACCTATTAGTTTTGAATGCTCAAACAATGGAGGAGAGGGAAATTTTCATTTTCATATTCCCCAGACAGAACATATGGCTGACAATAAGGTACTGTTATAAGATTCAAGTACATGCAGTTTGTACTGTTTTATTCATTGATGTGACGAGTGCATTATTTACCTTATCATGGTATGCAGTCTTCAACATTGCAAATTGGTGCCTTTACTGTTACTCCCTTGATGTTTCATTTATCCCCTGGCGATACAATGCACGTTCAAGTGAGTACTTTGTGATTTCTATACCAGCTGGTAGATCCCACCCCTCATAGGTATGCTTCAGTCCTGTCCAAGAAGGCGAGCATCTAGAAGATCTAACCTTGCAGTATGACAATTGCCACGTTCAATGCATTCAACTCAGAGGTAAAATGTGGTGCTCAGTCCTTTGTAATGGTATTGCATAATTTATATTCATATTATATATTCCAGGAATTGCTGAACATGTTAACGTCGGTTGTTTGTCAGTCAGACTCTCTTCTGCTCATGAAATTACGGCATTTAAGGATGACAAGATTCAAGCAGATAGTTTTGTTAGTGATTGTTTTTCAGAACCAGGAGACATTCTTGAACAACCTGTGATTACATTTGATCCAACTAATCCTGGTCAACCAATATTCAGAACAGCCACAATTAAAAATTTCAGGTATTTTTGTAACAGACGCACATGGCAAATTATTGAATCAGATCAATAGCATTATTTACAGTCATTATGCTTCTCTAGCAATGTGGATGTACAATTTCAATGGAAATTTTATCGTCCCAAGACTGCACTTCCATCTTTCTTGTCACTATCTGGAGGAGGCAAGGAGGCATTCGCAGTTTGTAGTACAGTTGAATCCAAGTGCTCAGCATTTTCAGTAAAATCTCAAAGTGGAACACTTAAAGCGCAAGAAACAAAAGCTTTTGTCTTCTGCTTTTTGTCAGATAAGGTTACTGATCACATTCCAATGTCCATCCTGTGTGATGTTATTTGCATAGGCTGGTGACTATGAAGATTTGGCCCACCTGTTGGTGCTCAATATTCCTGAACTTTGCTTGAAGGCCAGCCTGGGAAAAAATGCACTGTTGCTGCCCAATGGACAGTTCTCTGCTACTTCACTCCAGCTTCATGGACACAGTGAGGTTAGTGGAGATTTAAGTTATTATGCTTTGTGTGTGACTGTCAAATGTCTGCAGCACTATGCTTTGGAATTTGTGCCTCCTATTATCAATGTATTGGAAGGAGTGCCCTTTGGAGCTGAAGTTCGAAAGCGCTTTAATGTCTGTGATATTCTATTTAATCACCTGTTCATGTGTATGCAATAATATCATTTGTGCAGATTATCAATCCTAATTATTCTGTTGTGGATTATTGCTGGAATTCATATATGAGCAGCATCGGTGTAGACCCACCCTCAGGATCAATAGGTACAATGACAGTTTTGTGTTGCCGTGTAAAATGTTTGATGCTGCTGGCTATTTCAGTGCCCGGCAGTACCATTCATTGTGAGCTGGTTATAACAGGAATGGAGGAAGGCCTGATATTGATGAACCTGCTGTGTTCCATAAAGTATTCTGATATTCCACTGCCTTTACAAGTGGAAGTCTACGTCCAGGTAGCAGTACATGTGGGGTGGATAGATGCCATGGTTTGATACATGTATGCAATCCTTTTACATGTAGCCTGCTGTGGTACTTATTGATGCCCTTAGTCTCAACTTTGGATTACTTGCACTTGGAAATTCTGGTATACTTCAGTTACCCATCCGAAGTGAAACTAAAGCAGTTTTAAAGTATGAAGTGAGACAAAAAGTCTCACATTCACAGGATAAAGATCATATGGTAATGATTTTGCATGCTTCTTGTGTTGGCCTGCTTAGAGTTAGCGTCATCATTCAAGTTCAATTACTATAATTATTATTTTCCCTGCAATGCAAAAGTGTTCTTATGATATGCATGTAGGCCTAGTGGTAATGCATTGAAAATCAACCATTTATAGCTTCACTGCATTTCTCTCACTGATCTCTTTGTATACACCAAGAACTTTCTCAATGGTTAGAAAATCCTGTACAATGTATATGGTTGGACATTAGTTTTACACGTGGTTTACACTTTTACATTTTGGTTTTACATTAGTGTACCAGTATTGTTCACAAGTTCCTATATTATGCAGGATTGCCCCTGTTTGTTTTTTGCAACACCAACGGGCGAGCTGCAGCCATATGGGAGGGCTGACCTGATGGTAGAGTGCAAACCTCAACAAGTAGGAAGGTTAAGGTCTCAACTGGAGTTACTTGTGGAAAGGAGAACTATTCGGTATACACTTTTTGGGTCATTCATACTGAGTTGTGAAGCTGACAATTCTCAGGTGTGTTGAAGTTAGAGCAGAAGTGCAACGACCAATTGTGCACTTGAAAAACTGTATGGTTCATGAAGAAAGGGCGTATGTCCGAACTGAAGTAGTGAAAGAGGTAGTCTTGGTCAACGATACTCTCATCCCCACACAATTTACCTGGAGTAGTCAGGTTGGTACTAGTACTCTCTGTGATTTTATGCTTTGCAGGTGTCAATGGTTTCTTTGCCATAGTTGCTAGGGAAGAGTACAAACTGCTGTGAACTAAAGATTTCTCCTGCTGCTGGTAGAATTGGTCCCCATGAGTCTCTCACACTCACATTGATTGCAAAATGGTCTGCCGAGGTCTGCGGCAAATGGTCTTGTGTAGATTTCAGATAACATCTAGCCATTGTCACTGTAGGGTATTTATCCAGAGTGTGTGGCCACTTGCATTGTTCAAGGAATGGAGAAGCCTATCTTCTTGTGTGTTTCAGCTGAAGTATTTGGCATCTCTGTGTCCTATTCCATAAATGATGGGACAATAGAAAGGCAAAGGTTGTTTTGCCTTATGACACAAGTTTGTGTTTTTAACTGCCTTTATACATGTACATTGTATATTATAGCCTTTATTTGGATTTTGGGTCCAACAACCCTCTAAAGAAGCCCTCAACCATGTTTTTAAAAGTCACCAACACTTCTGCCATTCAAACATCTCTTTCTCTTCATGTTGCTCATTTCCCAGCCTCCAAACCCCCAACACCCCCAACTCCAAAGCAAACACCAGGTACTTGTTTTTTAAAATTAGTTTGTTTAACTTAAGTTCTATCAAGTTGTTGCAGGCAGCCCACCAGCACCTAGAAGAAAGTGAGTATACATGTAGAGTTTTTCATTACATATCAAAGCGTTTCCTTTTTATTTGTGTTAGTAGACAGTTGTTGCATCAGACAGTGAATATGAATAAAGATCACATCGCTTCAGGTTTTTAGTAGAGGTTTAGTCATTCATATGCTATTAAGGCCTGCGTATGTTCTGATTCAGACTATACCTCAGCTCTGTTGAGAGAAGGACGTGGAGCTTGCTTTTTTATTGACCCTTCATCTGCTGAGCTACTGCCTTTTGAATCCAAGACGATCGCTGTAACTGCTTACAGTGATATGTGGGGAGAATATAAGGACGAACTTGTCTGTGAGGTAATGTGTGGCTGTTACATATACCTGTATATGTATTTGCATGCTTCAGTGATTACAACTGGGCTGCATTTGTGTGCATGGAACGTACATGGATACACATGCCTATAGATGTATGCACCATCCATCCATACGGTAAGTACACATGTATCACTTTGTCTACATGTAGGTGAGAGGTTTGGCTCCGGTCACCATACCTATCAAGTATGGTGTTGTAGGATGTCCTGTAGTGTTTCAGACCACAGCTAGCTCTGGACAAACAACAGTCAGGTCAGTGTACAATAGGCTAACTATAGACTAATTATCATTGTACTGTTATAATATTGTTTTTTAGGTTTGGAATCCATTCTCTGGGGAGCTCACCAATACATCGAGTTCTAAAAATCAAAAATCCAAGCCCATTTGGTTAGAATATTCTACTAGGTGACTCTATGGATAGCATGGTCTATCCTGCATTTACATGTTCTATTAGAAATACGAGTTGACTGGGAAATGTTTAACAATATTCAAGACGACAAGCTTCTTGACCTCATCCACTTTTGTGGAAACCCCTTTCCAAGGCAGCTGACAACGGAAGGGCAGCTGCATCCATCACCTGATGATGCCAGCACAGACTGCCAACTCTCTTTCAGAGTTATACTGAAACCACATGAAGGGGTCAGAGCAGATGACCCATTTAGTATTCACCCACGGCAAATGGTAGTGTTCTCTCCCAATACCCACGCATTGCAATTGAACTAAATTTCTCAGGTTCTTCCAGCACAAGGACAAGGTGTGGTAGAAATAACATTTAATCCAACATTAGCAACACTTCATAATTTGGGTCAAGACATTGTCTCCTATGCTTTGGGCTACTTCTCCATTGACCAGCAGGTACTGTGTAAGCAGCTTTGTGTGCATGCGCACCTTTTTATCTTGCCCGCTACGTGTACATGTATATAGACAAATCTGATGGCAAGTAGGCTCAATGGGTATGATGTGGAGCCTCTAAGAGTCAACATCACAGCGGGAATTACTCATCCAATGTAAATTTGATATGATGGATGGTGGTGTGTGGAGCTAATATTGTACACTTCTTGACATAATACATGTACATGTAGGTTATCATTGGAAAGTGATGATGAGCTGTACTTCACATATCCTGCTTCAGTATTCATTCAAGACAAGCAGGTGAGTAATATTGCTGCACATGGGTGAGGGGTTTGGTGGTGATTATGTCATACCCAAGCTTCATACATATACATGTAGGTTCATACTTTGCACATGTGCAGTTGTATGCACATGTATAGTGGTGGTTTGGGAATGCTGATGCACCTGCATGTACATGTTCAAGTTGGATTATGCAAAGTGCAATTGTTTTATGGATGTTCATCTAATCCTGCCTATGTGCACATGCAGGGTTTGCGTATGAGCTCTGAAGACTTAACATTGCATTCTTATACATGTACATGCAGCTGGTTGAACTATTTGAAAAAAGTCATCATTTTGTGCTTAAGAACACTGGAACCACTGAGATAAGCTTCCAGATTACGAATGAATTGAAATCGCACTTCATGGTTACTACAGCTCCTTGTACATTAAAGAACAGTTACATCAACTTGAAGCCAAATGAGAGCATAGCTGTATGCTTTAGCCTTGCCCCTCCCACAATATTTTTCCCTGATTATGTCATTATTCCCCTTATAGATTACTGTATCATTCAGTCTTAGTCTAAATAACTTCAAAGAAGAATGCAAGTGCAGTGGAGAAGTGTTGTTCACTGAAAGGATTATAGCAATATTCTCAAATGGTTTCAACCAGGTAAATTTTATTGACAATCCAACACTGTTTTTACAATTAAGATATTAAATTTTATAAATGTATCAGGCCTTTGAACTTTCCATCAAGATAACTGTACCCACTCTTGTACTGATGCCAAGAGATGTTGAATTTGGAACAGTGTTTCTTGGCAGGTCATGTGAATCAGTCATTCTTATGTCGAACACCACATTGTCTGATGCCATGTGGTCGCTACACATACCCCCAGGTTTGCACCCTAACTTTGGGAGCGTATGTGTACTTGTACTGCGTATATTAAGGGAGATGTTGTCCATATTTAATCTTAGGGTGTGTACGTTAGGTTCGTTGTCTGCAATGTATTTTTCCCTCAGAGTTTCAATGTGTGTTGTCAGCAACCACTACCAGCGGGATGATTACTGCTCAACAGAGATCTGAAAATGAACTTCGTCTGAGATTCAATCCAAGGTTATTTTAATCATGTTTTACCCATACTGTTTTGATGAGCTCTATAGCACATTCACATGAAAGGAGGATTTAATGTGTTGTACATGTACATGTAGGTCCTTGTACATGTACATGTAGGTCCAGGTACATGTACACATATACATGCAGTGTCCTCTATAAAATGATTCTTACATGTTGAAATTCAGAGTGCTCATCACAATGCTATAGGGCACTGAGTTAAAAATTTGCCATATTTCTCATTGCAATTTATTCTGATTGTCCCATAAAGAACCTCCACTAGGAGGAATGAAATAAAAGCACGCATTGAAAATGTACACCTGATTACAACTCTGTGACAGGGCACTCACATACATGTACAATGTATGAATCATTTCATATGTGAGAAATTTACCTAATCCCAAAACTTTGGAAAAGTGTTGGTATAATTTTCTCATGTGTGTATGGCAAGTGGATTTGTCCTACATGTAGGTATTTAATATAAGTAATTTATTGTTTTGCAGTATGCTTTTATGTTATGATTGTGTTCTGCAGCTCTGAGTGCACTTATGAGGGTGTGATTTGCCTTAACAATGAACTCACTGGAGCAGTACACCAGATTAAAATATCAGGCACAGGATCTGCCAATGAAAAGTTTTCTGACATGTTGCGATGCACATAACACTGTGTGTGATGCTCAGCAGGGACATTATGCCAGCAAAGTTTGAATTGCTGGTAGCATTGTGTGCTATGAATATGCACCAATGTATGTTTTCATTGACAATCCTAACAGTATAATAATACGTGTACATGTCTTCATTGATTACTGTGAAAAGTGTCTGGGCACGAGATTTATGCAGTAGTGGCTTAACAGCTTATTTATACAAAAAAAGTTAAGGAACATTCACTGAGTCGACTATTACAAAGCATACGTACACAACTGGCTTGCCACTACATACATGTATTGGTAATGTTTTCGCGCTGCGTATAACGTACATGCATATGTATCAATTAATTACCGGTACTAGGGTCACTCATGTATTTTCTACGTACCGACTGGTCGGAAAAATATCAGACCAACAAGCACATGTCTGGCCTGAGTGATTTAATGACTTCATCGAACTGAATTAAAATTGATCTTTGTGCTCAAGTTTAATATAGGCATTTTTGGTTTTTATTGTATCGACTGTAATCATAAGTTCTGCACAGTATATGATTATAATTATGATCCTAGTTTTATTTTTATTTTTACAGTGGGGAAGAATATTACGAGCCTACTCTGATTATATAGTTTTTAAAAATTAAAAGTATGGGTCTCTAGACCCTCCACAAAGCGCGAGGGTGTGCTAATTAAGTCAGTCAGGCGAAAAAATGCACATGTATGTTCAATCGCCCAGATCCTCCTACATGTACATGCATGTAGGTATCAGATATACCGGTATGTGGGCCCGAGACTATAAAGCAAGGTTATATTATTATGTAACGTTGCTGCTGTAATTCCTGCCTTCGTTCCGGACCGCGCCGGAGAAGCGAAATCAATCTCCCCATGCAGACACAGTTAATCGTGACGTCATTGGTTGATTTGGCGATGTTGTCGCCGGAGTCCAGAGATATGCCAGGTGAACCCGAGCGATGTGTGGCGTGTGCTTATAGAGTGCAATTACCACGTAATAGGGCTGCACAACTACTGGTGCTCTGGAGCTTAGTTATATTTTGTTGTGTCAACTGGCTTAAAGGTATTCTCTTAGAAAAACTCGATGACAATCACATTGTTTGGCAAATTGTTTTGAACTACACCTTTAGCTTTTCAATATTTGTGCTGTATCCATTTTCAAGTTTCCTTGGAGACGCTTACTTAAAACGGTTTAGTATTATACGAGCCAGCCTTGTGATATTGTGGTTGGGGGTACTGCTATCGGTTCTTGTTTTGTTATTGGAGTACATATACCTTAGTACACCACCCTCTAAGCAATCAGTCTTCTACACATTGTTCATTATTCTGTACGTGCTTCTTAGTATTGGTATGATTGGTTTTCATGCAAATCTCATTCCGTTCGGATTGGAGCAGTTGCTCGCCTCACCCGCCGAAGAAGTAGTTGCTTTCCTGCATTGTTACATTTTTACTGAAGCACTAGGGTTGGTCATAGCGAATGCATTTATCGCTAACTGCGCTACCATTGGCGAGGATGCAGCCAGTACTAACGAGTCAGTGCTTATCCAGTCACTAATATGTGCATTACTTATGACCGTAGCCTTCATCTTCATCCTGTTTCGGAGGCATCTGTGTGTATTTATTGTTGAAGACCCCGCTGTTTATAAACCTCTGGCACTGATCCATAGTGTACTCAAGTACATAGTAAAGACCAAGTCATGGCCGTCTACATCTTCTGTTTGGTGGACAGATGCGGCATCAACAAGAGGCCTTATGCCATACACTGCAGGTCAAATGGATGATGTCAGGGCTTTCTTTCGACTCATTCCAATTCTATTACCCTACTTTGTGGTAATGATTGGTAATGTGACTACTATAATTATAGTGATGTTTGCAGTTCATTTGAATTGGAAAGGAGAAGTGTCACCTAAAAGCTGCTTTGCTGTGATGACAATTGGTAACTTGCCTGGAATTACTGTTGTATTTTGTGTCTTGTTGTATCACTTCATAATTTACCCGTTGTTTCACAAATACGTTCCTAGCATGTTGACACGCCTCACAATTGGCATCATCTGTTTTGCAACAAGCACTTTGTGCTGTTTAGTTATTGAGATAGTAGGGCACCATACACCCTATGGCGTTGAAAGTTTTTTCAAGGACACTGCTTTTGACAGTAGTAGTGTAGTAACTTTGGACATCCCTTTTACCTGGGCGGTGCTTCCTGGCTTCCTGAGTGGTGTTGCTAACTTCATTGTTACGACTTCCATTTATGAGTTCATATGTGCCCAGGCTCCATACAGTATGAAAGGTCTGCTTGTTGGGCTAAAGTACGGAGCTGCTGGTCTAGGAGTGCTGATAGGCTTTTCTGTTCTGCTGATATTTCAAAAATTAGATCGACAATTGGATTACCTCTACTACCTTCTGAACATCATGATATTTGTCATCTCAATGATCATTGTGTTAGTATACAAACTCTGGTACACACCTTTTCGTAGTCGTGCATTTGATACTATTGATAGTGGTAGTATTCATACAGAGACAGACTCAACAATATTGTGACCTGGCTTCAAATTTAATTGATGTTATATACAAATTATCAAGATGTGCATATCTATGTAAGAATTTTTATGCTTCATAATTAATCAAATACATTCCTATGAAAAGTAGAGTTTGATATGGTGCATTACTATATTTTGCGAGTATGTGCCCGCAGACTTCAAAGTACTATATACATCTGACCGGGCCATTCCACGTCCTGTACACAAAAGTGGTAGACAATAAGTGGACATTTGAGGAGAACATTTAATAACAAGACACAATATTTGCTGTGACTTGAATAAGAATGCATGGAATGGTTTGCTGTTATAAGATAAATTTTATTAGTGTGACCAAAATAGGTACATGTACATAGGAACAGACCTACTATATCATGTACACATTTTGCATATTCAAATAAATGAGAGGTTCTGCCAGCTGAGCAGGTCAGGCAATAGCCCAGTAAGGAGAATGAAGAAAGGTGGTACATACGTGTACTTTGACATGAATGCAGAATGACAAAATAAAAGCTGATGAAGCCACAACAGTCAGCATATAGGCTGATCTTGGTTTTCACCAGTCAACAAGCAGTCCTCATGGTAGCAGCAGGATCTAATGTAATAGAGGCTTCGTATGTATGTTTTTATCATGTTCAACGTGCTGAGAGCATCAGGACAAAATTTTTCACTGGCATTTAGCTTCAAAATGTGCTACTAGCCCATACACACTACAGTGAACTGAAAGGAGGAAATGTACATACATGAATTAAGCCACATAATTAACCATTTTTCCATTAAGGAAACCTAAAACTCAAGATAAAAGCTGCTTTTTAAGTCACACAAATCTTTAATCCCCAGATGTAGAATAAAAGTCCTGGACGTACATGTAAAACGCTATTATATTGCCATGCAGATAAAACCTAAAGGACGAGGGCATGTATATATGCCGGCGCAAACGCACTGCATTCACTTTAGCAATTGGGGGTATGGATGAGTTCACAATGCAAAGTCTCACATGAGCTAAATTTGAATTGGCTTAATACTGTAGCATATGTCGACATAAACTTGTGCTATCCAGCTATATAATTTACTCTGTAAATGGGTCAGTAAATCTTGGCTTCATGCTGTGCAGAAACTAACCCCTGTCACTGCAGACTCTTTTTATTTATTATTCTTTGTTATAACAACTTTTGATTCAACCAAGATATTTGGAACTGATTGGATCTAAGTAATACATACAGTGAAATACAATGTCACTTAGAAACTAAGACAACCATAACAGGGATTTGCATAGCATTCTGACATGATGTCCAGTAACGAAGGGAAATATTGATAAAGGAATTTGGTGATGTTGACATGTTCTATCAGTCTGTTTGGAGTAGAAATCCATATAAAGTGGGGAAGCATTAATAAAACACACTAAGGCTGAATAGGAACCATAGGTATCTGTGTGGATATTTCATTAAACAAGGGTTCTGTAATCAAAATAGCCTCACTTGTACAAATGATCTGATACCATTTATACAGAGGTCCATAGATGTATTGTATGCTTCAATGTGAAATCTGTTTCGCCCAAAATTGATCAGGAAAAGGCTTCAAACTGAAACTTGGTCCTAGATCTAGGACGGTTGCATGTATGTGTCTAGATCTGAAAACTTTAAATTATACATTAATTAAATTTAATTCTATGTATACAATTCACATTGCGGTATGATCAGCCTAGCTTAGATAGAGAGGTGCCCCATCATCAAATAAAAACGGGATGCCCATATGAGGGCATACATTTGAGAGCCTTTTTTAATTGCAAGTTCATCTGAAAGGTTTGAAGAACTCTAAATTTACTTCATTAATGACATTGGGACAGCATGCAGACCAATGTTTTTTTTTTTGTTATGGCTGCAATGTCGCAAACTTTTCTCATCAAGGTTGTTACATAACAGATGTAGAATACCTTTTTTTAATTGATGCACCATTTATATATTCATTTTTAATTTCTTGTCTGACACATGCATAATCCAAAACCAACTTGGAATTATATGTATTCATTGCCATACCTGATTACTGAAATAATGCAAATTCTCTAGATTCAGTCTTGCTGCCTAATGTTTATAACTGTAATTCAAGCTGTTCAGCTCCTGTAAGATTATATTTAATTGGATGCATCTTTTCTGGGAGGTGAGGGGCTCATCTGGTTCAACCATTCAAGGTGTACGTACATGCATATACTTACAGCCAGGGGTGTTGAAAAGGCAGGCTCTCTGTCACTATCCACTTGAATGGATTGAGCCATATTGTGCAAGACAAGTTCAAAAAAGCAATGGACCCATGGAGTCCCCTTGTTGCTGTATACCACAGTACGGGCTGGATAACACCAGTTAACCCAAGGGAGCAGGCCTGGGAAGAACAGCATCCCTAGACTCTAAATTCTTAAAACCAACCTTCAGAACACAGAAACCCTCATCACCCCAGTGGCTGTCTACACAAGACATAAAGCTATAAACAACTTTTTCTGACCTCCCTGTGGACATGCCACACCAAACTATAGAGGTTCAATGAAGTCCACTACCTGATGCTTAACAATAGTACCCTAGTAAGATGCTTCAAGATCTCTCCCACAGCAATAGGTCTGACATCTGGTGAAGAGCCAGGTTTTAATTTGTTCAATGCAGTCAGTGAACTTGAAAACAGGAACTTTTCCAGCTGCCAAAAGGTGACAACATTTCTAAGCCAGGAGCAGATGGAAATAGGAAGTGGAATGACTTCCAATCACTGTGTAGTTTCAGGTGATATTGTACTTTAAAAGTGCACGGGTATAACAGAATAGCTATATGTGGTACCCCACCTTCATCGCCAAAAAACTACTCATAGTTAATAAACACATTTGTGATACATACTTTCAGTTTTGCTACCTATATTTAACCAGTACCCTCCAATGTTGAGGGTTGTGTGTTGGGGGGGGGGGGGGGGGAGAAAAGAGTGCATTAAATAGTAATTGTGATATAATAAAATTTCGGATATATATTCAAACTGGTAGGTATCCTCTAGCTTTAAGCACAGGCAAGAAATGGTCCTTTGCCATACTGAGGTCTGCAGTAATGTGCTTAAGAGGAAGTAGATGCTCATTCCACCTCCACTGACATAGTCATTTTGTAAGAGGCGGAACTGTAAGCATGACAGTATTCTTACTTTTGCAATTTGTCATATTTCTATCATCTGCATTCATGATTGCTCTATTATTCATATTGTAATTCTTGTTTTTTTTTTTTTTTTTAATAGTATAAACAACTGTATCACCCGTGAGCATACATGAACTTTTGTAGACTACAGCAGTGAAGGCAGGTGGAAACCATGATCTGACAGGGGCTATGGTTTGTTGTTGCCACTAGGGTAATTATTTCCAGACCACCAAACCATACTGGGAAAGCTAGTAAATCCCTGATCACCTTTGCACTAAAAGGGGTTTGTACTCAGTGATGGAATGAGCAATTGATGGTTTTCAAATGTGAATTACCATAACCAATCTAAATTCTGCAAGTATTATACATGTTGCAACTGGAACATCCTTATGTCCCTCAAGGAATTACCTCGAGATTAATTTCTCCACCTCTCAATTCCATTATTAATGCCTTTAGTTTATCATGTGCAAGATAGGATGGAGTCCCATAGAACATTATGTTAGAGTACTGTAATATCTATGCAAACATATGGGCACTTTGATTCATTTCTAATAAACCTCCTCACCTACTGAAAATGAGGTCATTGCAATGATGTTATGATAAATAACGTGTATCAACTCACATATATTAAATATCAGTTAGTGGTTAATTGAAATCAATTGATATTAACCACCACATGATCAACTAGGTTATTAATTATTGAGTCATAGAGTAAATATGGGTATATTGACAAATAAACTTAAAAACACACCATTAGATATTATTCATCACTAAAGCTCTTCTTGAACACCACACCAGGATATTTGCTTCGTAGTTCATCAACAAATGTATCATTTATTTCAACACAAAATGATAGGTCAAGGAATTTCAAATTGTGACATTTCTTTACCATTCTGCAAATAAAAATAAATTTATTTCCTATACTTATCCAACAATAAAACTTACTCTTTTACTCCTTCTGGTGTAGCCGAGTTTGCACCAAGTATATCAAGCTGCTCCAGGTTAGGACAGTGATTTGCAAGTACTTTCAGATAGTGATCATCAATTGCCCTACAGGAACATTACATAACATGCATTCACATTGCAAATTTCATGTTACCACAATGCACTGCAAATGAACTTTCCTCAATACACATAACAAAGTCAGTGTTATAACTAGTTGCACAGAAATGCTCAGAAAAAAAGCAAATTGTACAGAGCTAATTGTAATGAATTCTCTGGCATTTGTGAACTTGAAGGTATTCTTAGTCTATGTACCAACTATAATATTGAGGCTTTAATATAAATTCACATTCACATTTTTCTAATTAACATGTACCATGTGTTTATAATTTGAGGAGAAGCTGGTACAAAATAGAATCTGGTTTGGGGAGACAATATTATAACATTTTTAAAAAGCTGCCCTTTTAATATATAGGTTGCAAATTGCTATCATCACTTAGAATTATGAGCAAGGAAGGAGAGAGGATGTACATGAAGTAGGGGTCTTCATAATGTGTGCAAGCTAACTATCAGTAAAGTGGGAAAAAAATACTCCTTGCCCATCTGATCATCATGAGTTGATTATGATGCCTTATCAGTTAAGAGCAGTAGGGGCAGCAATGGTTTCATGACTAATGTCATGCATGTTTCTCACGTCTAAACTTTAGAAGCTCTGAGGCTGAAACCCAGATCCCAATGGGGCCGGTTGGCATTCTCTCATAATCCGCTAGCTAGAACCAAATGCTTTGCAGCCCCCCTTTACTGATCTGATCATGCAATATTTAGGGTAGGTTACATAGGGACGCACTGCAATAGTCTCGTACCCAGACCCAATTTTTCACAGCTGCAGATGGATTACATCACCGCTACGTTAAAAGTTCATAATCCATCCGCAGCTGTGAAAATTTGGGCCTGGGTAATATGAGACTAGCACTACAATGCAGCTAGGCCTACTGCAATGAAGGAGATGGGTAAGTTGTTCGATGTCAAACTACCCCATTAATACGCCATTATATTACATCTATATATATTTATACGAAGAGCAGAATATTACATGTAGTAGGCCCTCTTTTTAAAGGGAAACCTGAGAATGAGATCGATATTTGTAGATACTACTAGGGATTCATCCTCTTGAAAACAAGTGCTGAAACTGAAACACCAAATAGTGACACATTGGCATCTAGGGCTAGGCATTGCGCTCCAAACCTCGAGTTGTGGAGCCCTTTCCCATAGTAGGCCATACCTTCATATATTTGCTAGTATAATTATTAATATCATTAAGCCAGTCAAACTATATGTGTATCCTGCTTGTGGCATAGAAAACGTATTTACTAGTCATAAATACTGGTCGCACAATATGTATTACGATTAATTAAATCTTATTCTAACATTGAAGAAACCATTATTATTTTGTTGTTGCATAAATCATAGCATAAATGCACACTACACTGTTGACAAAGTACTCACGCTCCTCGTGTGAAGAAAAGTTTCTTGATGTTAGGGCACTGATTACAGAGGCGCAGTATATCAAATCCATTTTCCAATACCAGTAAGCTAGTATTTAGAAAGTTTAAGAACGCATTTATTATGCAAAGCAAACTTACCACCAGCCTATGTCTAACTCTTGTAGTTTAGGGCAGTTGTCAGCAAGTACCTTAACTGTAGCTGCACTGCAATAAGTGCATCTCCACAAATCCAAGGACACAAGGTCTCTTGGGGAAAACAAAACTATTACTGATGCATGCATCTGTAAGGACTAGTCTTACTTCAATTTGGACAAAGCCATGTTCAGATGTTTTATTTGCTTCTTACCTAGAAAGTTACAACTTGCACCAAGATTGAGATGCTTAATAGCAGTGCAGTTACTATTGAATTATGAAACTTTCACTTAAAAAAATTTGGACTGCAAAACGTACTTTCCAATATCTGTAATAATATCTGTTGTGAGATTGTCTATCCTGTACAAGTTAAGTCTCTGAAGGCACTTTAGATCTTTTACATGATGCAAGGCAGATGTTTGAAGATGAGAACAAGATTGTAAATCTAGCTCTGTAGAAATAAGCTGATAACACATATGTAGATGTGTAAAATGAATACACACCTTCAAGTTTAGAGCACTCTTTTGCAATGGTTTCAAGTGCCATGTCATTAATATACTGACAGCAAGTCAGTCTGAGTGTTCTCAAATTGTGCCCACACTGTGCTATAAAACTAAAAGATTTATATGATGAATACACTATCTGTGACCCACATGCCTCCATTACCTGCAGAAGGCAGTTTCTGTTATCTGACCTCCTCCTCCAGTCCATGAAAGATCCAGATGCTGAATATTGCAGCACCTAGCAACTAATCCTTCCAAAGCCACATTATCAACCTGTACATGAAGAAACGTATGTTCAAATTTGCCAAGCTATGCAAATCATTGCATCTGCAATACATTACTACACAAGATTTAATTAAAATCACTTTGGTGATGTAGGGTTTGTAGACAGCAATTCAGTAAAAGCTAAGGAAACGTGAAATAAATTATTGAAATTATACATTCAATATTACATACCTACATTTAGCCATTTCAGGCAGGTAGATTTGCTAAATACCTTGGTCTGTAACATTTATAAATTAATGGATGTATAATTTCTGTAATTCCGTGTTTCCTTACTTTTTACTCAATTGCTGTCTACCCCCATCACAAATTTTATTATAATTAAAAGTGTTATATCTTGTTTCACTCATTTTTAGCTAGTCTGTGATAACATAAAGATGGGGCCTCCCACTTGTATACAGGTGTGTCGAGCATCCATTTAACGCTAGCTTGCTCGAGTGTGTGTGTGTGTGTGTGTGTGTTTACATGTACCTGTATACAAGTTTGGCGATAGTGGTTTTGCTAATTGTACATACATGTATTCAAAACACTTCAAATCCTACTTACATGTAGAACCTACTAATGTAGGCTCCAATGAACGAATTTTGTACCTAATGATTATTGAAAAGGATATGTAAGAAGTTCATTCTAATCAATAGTACCAGTATACAAAAAATGAAGTCATCTTCCAGATAATGCTACATTTCTTTCGATGTAGTAGTACACACAGCAGCAAGGCACTCTTGTGATGCATGCATGCAAGTTAGACTGTGTATATGGGCATGACGATACAAAAAATGCTTTATGTTAGAATCACTATAACTTTTGATTGGTTAAAGCAGGTAGCTTCCTATTTTTAGCACATCATACTGCACCATTTCTCTATGGTAAGTTCTATTTTGGGATCTTGCACTAACTCCATGCCATTATCATGAGATCCAATACCCACAAGGATCAAAATCAGGCAGGTGGTGCATTCAAATCATTTGACAATTTAACTATTTATTTTGTTCTGTTTGCTGGCTATTGTATCATCTGATATGGAGATCATTTGAGCTTGATATGCGCCAATGATTTAGACCACAATGTATAGAAACTATATTATCAGCACAGCATTTTTGAAGTGATTTGAAGGCTCTTGCAGAAAGTTATGGTGGTTTAGATACCCATAGGGTATCAGACCTTGTGATGGAACACCACATAATGCATTTAACCATAAGAGAAATGGTGTAGATAATGCTATGAAAATAGTCCATAGAATCGTTCAAACTTTATATAAATTCTAAATTAAGCATTTTCACAACGTTTTATGGTTGCAAAGTACTATTTTGTAATGAAACATCCCATATGCACTACATTTGATTTCTTGTACTTACAGTATTCCATCGAGACTGCAAATCCAATTCAGTGTACAACAAAGGATCGTACGCATTTTTAAATAACAGTCTGTATGACAAATTAATAACCAGTAGTTGGTGCTTGCTGAAAAGCTGCACTTACTTGCAAGTTTGAGCGACATTCGCTAGTGATACAATATCAAGATACTGAAGAATGAGTTGAATTACTTCATCCTGTAAAAAAAATAAGTTAAACACTTCTGGCATTCTTGTAACTCACAGTCAGTAGTCCAAAATATCCCCAATCATTCTGATCAGAATCATTAGATGTCTGCCTCTCAGTCAAGCCCATTTTCTCCATCAGTTTTGTTGTTACTTCAACCTGGAATCCCACTTGTCTGTCACTTTGTTTCTGTGTACCTGAAAAATAAAATCTTGTCACAGTTTAGAGTGTAGCTGGTAGTAGGAAATGACCTTCCTGAACAATGCCACACAATTCTACACTGTCCAGTTCAGTGTAATAGCCACAGTCAACCGAGTTGAATTCCAGTCTGATTAGGCTAGAAGTAAGACATGGAGTACATACAAGACTTGGTATCTCTTTAGATTTGCAAATCCTAAAGGCAGCCATTTTGTGTGATAATTACACAGTAACAGATCTACACCAAATCATTACAACACTAGTATCTTACATATTACATGTTTGTGAGGATACATGTACATGTATGGACAAAGGCATCATATTACATTGATATGTCTTTATTTTTGTTTACTTTGGTATAGTTGCTGCTTGAGTCACACTGTTTTTGTCATAATACAAATTATTATGTGAACTGTTTCAAATGGGCAGGTGATAGCATTTTATTAGTCTAATAATACTGATTAGAATGTACATGTAATATCATTTACTGTTGCAAAACAAGTGGTGAGTCTACGATGACTGGCATAGTGTACCACAATGAATATAGAGATTAGAACACTGACAAACACAGCACAGCCAAACATAACCATTTACTTTGTTGGAAAGGCAATCTTCTTTATTGGTGGGCTAAAAATTCTCACTTCTTTGCAATCTTTCTGGCATTGCATCCCACCAGACCACAAGGTTACCCATCTGCAACAGTAACATTTGTTGCACGCTTGTAGGCCTACTAGGCCTTTATGCATGCAAACATACTTGACTTCTCCGGGGTTGAGTGCTCCCTGGCTCGAGGTATTGCATGCCAATATGCGAACGACTGCACCGGGGTGGTAGGTTTCGTAGATGTGTACGTCAGTTGGGATCACCTCTTTCTCGTACTTCAACTCTGTACGCATTGAAATATTTCTTACTTAGGGTCGGGGGGGGGGGGGGGGGCGTAGCCCGACCTTCGCGTATTGCTGTTGGGCTACGCCCAACTAGGGGGGAGTGTCACCATACCTACAAAGTCTTCGCTAATAAAAGTATCACTGGCCTTCTTTAGCTTTCGTCGTGCAGAAGGACAGAGTTTCCACCAAGGTCCATATGTACGCTGTAAGTCAATTAGTAAAGCTACAAGGATACAAAACAGCAGCGTGTTTGATTTACAAGCACGAAAGCGTAAGTGAAGTCTCCATAATGTTGAATCCTTGGTGGACCAGCCAAATGGGATGCCGAATACGAAGAGTTTGCTTCTCCATATTCGCTGGAATAGTTGACTACAAGATCTGCAAACTGGGCCAACGACATTTGGACACACCCACTCAAAAGGTGCAAGCGTTAATCTGTCGCTCGCACGCGCGACGGAACATTCCGTCCAGCCGTATAAAGTTACTGATGGGGGTGTGGGCAAAATGGTTAATGATTTCATTGCGGTACGTTATGTCAGAGATCTATATATGATCTCCGGTTATGTAATCAATAGAATTACATGTACATGTGTACGTTACTTGTACATGTAATCAATAGAATTACATGTACATGTGTACGTTACTTGTACATGTAATCAATAGAATTTACATGTACATGTGTGCGTTACTTGTACATGTAATCAATAGAATTACATGTACATGTGTACGTTACTTGTACATGTAATCAATAGAATTACATGTACATGTGTACGTTACTTGTACATGTAATCAATAGAATTACATGTACATGTGTACGTTACTTGTACATGTAATCAATAGAATTACATGTACATGTGTACATTACTTGTACATGTAATCAATAGAATTACATGTACATGTGTACGTTACTTGTACATGTAATCAATAGAATTACATGTACATGTGTACGTTACTTGTACATGTAATCAATAGAATTACATGTACATGTGTACGTTACTTGTACATGTAATCAATAGAATTACATGTACATGTGTACGTTACTTGTACATGTAATCAATAGAATTTACATGTACATGTGTGCGTTACTTGTACATGTAATCAATAGAATTACATGTACATGTGTACGTTACTTGTACATGTAATCAATAGAATTACATGTACATGTGTACGTTACTTGTACATGTAATTAATAGATTTACATGTACATATACATATATGTAGGAATATTTTGTTATGAGATGTAAGTCTATCACATTAGATGACACTGGAGTATTGAGTTTCTCCTGTATCATCAATGCAGAAAAACAACCTCCATTACTTGCACTTCTGAAAGCATCTCGAGTATCAATGGCAATGCCTTTAAGTATGTCTCGCGCAGTATCAGATAATCATATGATGGTGTTTTCTTGACTAGATCAAGAAGCATTAATGTTATTCAACAAATTTTTTTTTATCATTCGATCATGTGCGAAACTTCAAAAGCATTTTATTGATATTGAAATTTTCTGCTTAACTCTTCAATCTATTAATCAATATTGTGGTGGAACTCATAGTCTTCACTAACAATGTATGCCAATTTAGGTCTTCCTATGGTAATCTTTAGGCATCAGAGCAGGATCGAGCTGATCTAGAGAGGGGACTGGGGGTTGCAACCCACCTTTGGTCTTGAAAATACTTTTTCAAATAGATGCACACCCTACTGCCTCATTTTCTGATCTAACATGCAGCACCCCCAGTGGCTATTTGATTATAAGACCACTTGACCACTAATTAAATTACGTGACGTAGTGTTGGAGTTTCTGCCCCTTTGAAAACGATGTGAAAGGAAACACACACATCAAAACCTTGTCATTGCATTGATGGTTAACTGTCACAAGCTTACATCTAAGTGGTCCGCAACCAAGTGGTCTTATTGCTGTGATCTGTGGCAACAGGTCCAGTTTCGCACTGTCCCACCTATATTCATGTTTAAATCATTGTAGAGAAGGTACAATTTGTACAGTGTTGTGCTAAAATATTGATTTATGTCACTACTAACCCCCCTAGCTCCCCCCCCCCCCCCCCCTAGCTCCCTCGATATATGGAGATATCCTATAAACAGGACAAAAATAGCTTAGCTTTCAGTACTTTTTAAAAGGGCGATGCCAAGCTGCCAAAAATATAAATATTAATAGTTATATGGATACCCCAGGGACCTTTCACTCATAAAATGGAATTCGTAGCCCTTACATTCAAGTCAAACTAATTTATCCAAACTGTTAGGTTCTGTGGAACACACCCAAAAATGTGTAAATCTGAACTGATCTTCACAACCAATATGACTTATAAGAGCCAATGCCCTTAACTACACTCTGTACTGGAGTTTCACCACAAAAAGGTGTTTTAAACTGTTCATACTTTATCTCTCACCAATCTTTATTTACATTTAATAATTGTGATTTAATTGATCATTGTGTAGTTTTTTGTTGTATGTAAGGGTGTTTCACCCAAATGCTCTAGTTACAGATCCTGAAGTTGTGTACAAAAGTCATGAGGATGACAAGAAACAATCCATGGTAAACATTGGAGATGGTGTCTGCACCTGACTTAATTGTTCTTTTAACTTCTGGAGGCATAGACATGATGGGAAAACAACGCAATCGAGGCCCATTGTGTAGGTGCCTGGCTGACTTGCTTTCACGGCAAGAGAAAACTTACAGCACACTCATGAGCTGGTTAAGATGTAACCTTTTCTGAGGCCTGCAGTAATGTGCCTTAGAGGAAGCAGATCCTCAATATTCCACCACCTGGTGTATAGTACACACAGTCCAGCTGTTTCAGAGGGTTCAGTTCCAGAACTACGTTCCACTGATATTGCATATTATTATTTCCATCTTGTACATAAACATGTACAAATTATGTACATGTACATAATGCACCTCAGATTGTATTATATGTATTCAATCATAGACCCAGCATATTAATTACGCACTATTATGCATAACATGTATTGTGTACACAGAAAATCAAACTTACATGTAAGTATAATAAAATAAAAAATCAGACCCAAGGTACCGGTATATATGTTTGTACAAACACCACACTTGCTAGTAATATCATATTAATAGAGTACGCGTGTTTTATATTTTTTGATACAAATTGTGTGTGTGTGTGTGTGTGTGGGGGGGGGGGGGGGGGGGGGGTCAATTATAAAGGGCCCAGCTCCAGCTCGCAGGCCCGCATGGTTGACGATAAAAAATTAATGTTCTAAATTTTTTGACGGCTATATCGCAGGCACGTGATTTAACTTCCGTTATTCACAGCCAGTTTAGTAGAATGATGGCTACATGTACGATGGCAGTAGATTCGAAAAGTCAGGATGGCGGTCTAGATTCGTGAGTGGTAGTAACTGTGTATATGTCTCGTATATTGTTTTGCATGTGTATGGTGTGTATATATATGTATATGTATGGTGTGTGTCTGTCTCCCTCTGCGTACATGTGTGTGTGTTTTCTGTGTGTACACATGCGTGTATGCGTGTGTGTGTATGTGTGTGTGTGTGGTGCGATACAAATATATGTATTGCTTGCGGGCAACTGATTCAAGAAGATATGTACACGTGTATGCACTGTTTGTGACAGTGCGTTGTAGGGATTGGGTTGGAGGAGCTAGGGAGGCAAACGGACACATAGCTCACTCGGAATCATCGTACCATGGTTAGCGTTAAATAGAGTTAAATAGGCGTTTAGCTTTGTCACCGAAACAAATTAGGCCTAAAAATAAACGAATTTATGTGTACCGAATATTGTACATGTGCTGTTGGGTAATACGATTACTACAGACGGTCGGACTCTGATTTTTGGTTGAATTTGCGACTTACTTTGCTTCGTGTAAATACAAATAATTTCTCATTTTGATATTAAAGTGAATGTTATTGCAAATACAATAGAGTTTGTATGGGGAAGCTGTAGATAACTTTCAAATAATTCTTAGAGCATTTTTCAGTGTCATCTATTAATAATTAGTGCTAATAACCAGGATTACAGTTCCTCACCGATTGGTAGTCTAGGAATGCGAGTAGAATTTAGTCCCTTTAACACACACCCACAGCTTTGAAGCTTTTATCCTCTCTCTCTCTCTCTCTCTCTCTCTCTCTCTCTCTCTCTCTCTCTCTCTCTCTCTCTCTCTCTCTCTCTCTCTCTCTCTCTCTCTCTCTCTCTCTCTCTCTCTCTCTCTCTCTCTCTCTCTCTCTCTCTCTCTCTCTCTCTCTCTCTCCTCTCTCTCTCTCTCTCTCTCTCTCGTGCATGTACAGCATTAAAATGCACTTACATGTACTTATGCCTACATATGGTTAAGATTACAGGAAGGAGACAATCGTTATCAGAATGAGGATGATAACTGCTGTTATGAGAATGTAGGGTGTTATCTGTTTTCACAGTGTTGGAATGCAAATCTAAGTCAATGCACTGTAATAATAGGTCTTCTGTTGAGATTAGCTCCTCGATGGTGTGAAATCTGAAAACTCAATTTGTGAATTTGTGCATGATCAGTAATATGCTTCAAGGTTATCTATTGTGAGGTTAAAACCTTTCAGGTATTGCAACTGAAACCTGTAGGCATGCCTGATAGTGTATGGTGTTTATTGGCAATGAAGTAGGGAAATAGTGTCATCAGTCTTGTCATAATTATTGAAATAAAAACATTTTGAAATGAGCTCTCAAGAAAATGTTGGGCAAAACTGACTTCTGTTTTGCTACAGTACATGTACATGTACATGTATATGTATTCAGATGTGTTGTACATATGTACATGTACGTGTGTTTGTCCAAGGAAAATGTCACTGTAGTGTATTTTGTTTTGTATTTTAGCTCTGACTGGAAAAGTCAATTGAAGCCACCTCCCAAGGACACTAGAGTGAAAACTGAGGTTTGATACATTTATATTATTAGTAGGATCGGGTGCAAGTACATGTATGTGTGTTTCCTTCTGACTGCCTGCATACTTGGAGCATATTGTATATGTCGTCTGATCTTACAGGATGTAACAAAAAGAAAAGGCAACGAATTTGAGGACTACTGTCTGAAGAGAGAGTTACTGATGGGCATTTTTGAGAAAGGATATGATGTACCTTCTCCTATTCAAGAAGAAAGTATACCAATAGCTCTTGCAGGACGGGATATCTTGGCAAGAGCAAAGAATGGTACTGGCAAAACTGGTGCTTATCTCATTCCTTTGCTTGAGAAAACTGATACTGAGCAGAAGCATGTACAAGGTATGCTTGATATTCATGTGATTTGCACACATCAGCCTTTTCTTATGCATATTTGTACAGCTCTGGTAATAGTACCAACCCGAGAGCTTGCACTGCAAACATCCCAACTGTGCAAGGAAATAGGCAGGCATATGGATGCCAAAGTGATGGTCACCACTGGTGGAACCAGTCTGAAAGATGACATCATGAGACTGGATGATACTGGTCAGTTGGTTTCATGTACATTACTTTCTAAATACGGCACTGCTACAGCTACACATGTGCATGTTGCCACATGTCCACCATTAGCCCATTTATTCTGCCTGATAGGCAATATGTACTTAATCGATACTTCATTAATTGCTACTGTACTGAAGTGAGCTTCAACCTTAGTGCAAATACAAGTGGTTTTTTTACAGGCAGTTTGTGCTGATAATGTGATTTTGTTACATTGAACATTACCCGATATATGTATAAATTCGAAATGTCCAGAATGATTCATAATAATACAACTGAGAAAAGATAAATGCATACACCACATAAGTGCGTATGCTTAGGAGGGTCCTGACACTTAGCACTTATGCAGGTTCTACTGTACATACATGTACAGGTGTACATGTATATGTGCATACAATGTACATATATATGACGTAAATGATTCCTTAGTTATAAACTGCAAATAGCACAACCCATATGGCAAGTGAATGTTGACTTCTCATATCATTACTATAGTATGCAGCAGCATCATAGTGTTTACTTCTTATGTTGTAACCTAATCCCACGATGTATCGTTAGAGCAACCATAGCAGACAGTACTGTACCGTATGTTTCTTTGCTGGTTGGGATTACATGATACAAGGTATGGATGTTAACAAAAAAAAAAAACTCCTTCATAACAACTATTGCCTTTGTTTTTACACAATAAAGCTATACATACATGTATATAATTACATACACATGTAAGCAGTGTTCCCCCACTACTCGTATGTGGACATGTACATGTACATGTTTTAGTTACAAGAACCCCATGATTGGTTGTATTAGGTGTGGTGTGTGTTAAGTAACTACCAAAAATATTGTACAAACGTACATGTTTGTGGATGCACTGTGTGAGCTTGTGTGGGTCTGCTACATGTATGTATGAAGTGTGCTTGTGCTACATGTATTCAGTGAGCATGTGTGAAGTGTGCTGTGTGTGGGGTACTATGTCATAAAACGTGTGTGGTGTAGTCATGCATTCAAATAACATACATACTTGTGTAACCTGAAAAGACCGAACAACCTTTCTTGTTCACAAAACAATGTGGGAATATCACCATCATGAAATAAATTAAAAGAGTAAATATTGTAGGGATGATCAACAGCCAATTTCTCTTATGAATACCATTATAGCAAAACAGTATACAGCAAAGGAGTTTCTGTTACTATGTAGTTACATTTTCTGTTCGTTACATACAGGAGATGGAAGGACTATGACATTGTATGTGTGGTGTGTACATACCTATACATGTGCTTTGTGCGAGAGTGCCTGTGAGTATGCTTGTAGCATTAGCTAGATCCACATGTACATGTTATTTGATGTGCGAGTTTTTAATATCTGGTGGGGGGTACTTGTACCATGCATTAAGTATTTCTATTTGCTTTACTTCTATTTGTAGTGCATGTCATCGTTGCAACTCCGGGACGAGTTCTTGACCTGATGGAGAAAGGTGTTGCAGATGTTAGCAAGTGTCAGATATTGGTTCTGGATGAGGTATGTTGAACGACATCTAGTGTTGTGTTTGTATTTACTGCAGATGTTATGCATGTAAAAATGCTGGGTCATTAATGTGTCTTGTGGAAATATTTGCACATGGCATTTCATACATATAGAATTGGATAAAGATGGGGAGAATAAGACCTTTATTCAGTCTGTATTGAAATGAAAAGCGTGCATACAATAATGTGATATGCATACATGAAGAAGTCAACATATCACTGCCCAATTGTTGATTGCAGTAAAACTTACACAAATGTTGCAGTGCTTATGATAACAGCCGGACATCAGACATTTGATCGATCAATTGTGCCATGCACGGACAAGATGTGGGGCTGATACAGATAGTGGCATCGACGGCCTTCTAGCGAATAAGATACATGTAGCTGTTGAAAATTCCTATTGCCCTCACTTGAATTCAGCTCAGGCAGTAGCCTACTTTAGTTGTTTATTGTTGGTTTTGCAACCACTGACACAAGCACATAAAAAGTGCAGCACTGCTTCACCCACAAGTGGTTTATTCTCATAACTTTAATGATACGGATAGTTTCTAAGTTGTTTATATAAGTACTGTCCGACCAAATATTGCTATGACCTAACACAATGTCAGGTCAAAAGCCAAACCTTATTGTAATCACTGGTGCTGTCTTTCTAAGTCTGCATGTACATATGTACATGTAAGCTTACATGTAGTATTAAAATGCTTGTGTTGTTACACACTAGTTCATTCTTCCTGAAGCAGTTTTTAAATCATTGGAGCCCTATAACATGTTGTCAACTGATTAAATGGCAATACCATACATGTAAATGTAGTTGGTTGATAATGGGTGGCAATGGTTTACTGCTCCCACCCCCTATCCATCCCCTACCCACCCCCTAGTTTGCCCCTAATTTGACCATAGATTATTTAGACAGGGATTGGAAACGGGGTCACGTGCACGCCAATTAACAGCTCCATCTGTGTTATAGCGGGAGATAGGTTATGGTAGCAGTTATTAACTCTGGAAGTCTCATGTCGATAGCTATTCATCTGCAAAATGAGTAGCAGTAGAGGATGAAAGTTTCAAACCACGCTAATACTATATACAAAAGTAGCCATCATATGTAGTCTCCGTATTCGTGCCGTGTCCCTAATGATTGACGCGACATATAGTCGATGTAAAGCCAACTTTTTATACCCTTATACCAACACTCCCTGGCTTAGCCCATAGCCCAGTTCTATCGCAAAATGAGTGTACTAGAGGATGAAAGCTTCAAACCTCGTTAATACTATTTACAAAAGTAGCTATACGCCCAGCCGTGCGTGTCCCTATGATTGATGCGATAGCGATGTATAGCCAACCTTTTTATAACCTCATACCAACACTCCCTGGTATAGTCCATAGCCCAGTTCTATCGCAAAATGAGTGTACTAGAGGATGAAACCTTCAAACCTCGTTAATACTATTTACAAAAGTAGCTATACGCCCAGAACTGCCAGTAGGGCCTAGTCTATTGGTGCCGTGTCCCTAATGATTGACGCGATAGTTGATGTATAGCAAACTTTTTATAACCTCATACCAACACTCCTTGGCTTAGTCCATAGCCCAGTTCTATCGCAAAATGAGTGCACTAGAGGATAAAACCTTCAAACCCTGTTAACACTATTTACAAAAGTACATGTAGCTATACGCCCAGGACTGACAGTATGTCTAAAACGATGTTTCGTGCCACTACGTGTTTTCAAAGCTAGGGAAAAGGGCAAAACCTATCCAGTTTTGTCCAGATTGCTACGAAGAACTTATTTACAAAAAATCAAGCTCAAAAAACGTACAGAACAGTTTTTGCACGCCCAGACAGGAGTCACAAAGCTTCATTATTCAGTTTTTATTAAAAACTCACAAAGATTCGTTCACTAGAACTTCAAAAACGTTTCTGGACAAACCTTACCTTTCATGAATTGGGTGGAATACATGTACGTACATTCGAGGCTCTACACGATATGGATTTCACCAAAACCAGCTATAACACATCTTCCCGCCAAACTCAAAAGGTGCTATCCATTATAATATTGACGGCGCATAGCCTTCTATTGTAAAATGTATGGCTCACGTGACCCGTTTCCAATCCCTGTCTAAATAATCTATGATTTGACTAACCCACCCCTGGTTTACACTTGCCATTTCAAATGAATGGCAAGCCTTTTAACGGTGCAGAGGGAAGACTTTTATTTTTGCCCACCCCCTATATTTATATATATATTCCGAAACCCACCCCCTGTTGCAAACCTGGGACCTAGAAATTTTATTCTAAAAATTCGTCACATTTAAATCGAAAGTTAAGGATATCTACTTCCTATTTTAAACATTTTGTACTACACCATTTCTCTGTGGTAGAATACAGTTTGGAGTCTTGCACTAGTATTGCAATGTTCAATAACCCGCAAGGTTCAAATCCTCCATAACTTTCAGCAGGAGTAATCAAGTCGCTTCAAATTCAGTTTGTAGGTAGAGAGGTTCCTTAGCTATTAGGTTGTTCTTTTTATGCCATCCATTACGCATATACAGTTAAACAAAGTACATGTGTATGTACACATTTTCCCGCTTCAAAGTTATGGCAGTTTTGAACCCGGTGGGGTATCAGACGTTGCAATACTGGCACGGAACTAGTGCAAGACTCGAAACTATTCTACCACATGAAAATGAAATGTTAAAAATGGGAAGTACTGTAGATAGCGTGTTATAGCAATTAAAACATGATGTATTTTTATAGTAAAATATGTGTTAGTTCCTTTTTTGCTGCCTCGACCCCATATTAAGATGTACTAAAGTGGAGAACAGCATCGAGAAAGAATATTGCTATGTGGCGGTCAAATACAGCAGTTCACACTCTAATAAAGTGCTTTTTTTATCTGAAATGTTGAATGATGTTTTTTCATTACTCTTTAGGGCTTCAATTTTAATCAAGGGGATTAATAAATTTTCAGAACTTAATTTTGGCATCACAGTGATTTTGTTAACTGAAATTGGTTTCTATGGGATATGCGACACCCAATACAACTTTTCCCATCCTTTTCTGAGTTTTGTTCTTATAATACACCATTTTTGGGGGCCTTATCTACAGGGAGTGAGTAAGCTTAATATATTTATACGTACTTTGTAGTTTTGCAACCACATGTCAACTCCATCTGTGCAAAAAGGAAATTTGAAATTGATCATTTTTTAACTTGAAAAATTAAAACCCTAAACATTGGTAAAATCGGGGACAACTTAACTTCAATATTGCAGCTCTCTATTGATGCATGGACCACAATACATGCATACAGGTGTAGCTGCTTAATTTGACTGCCACATTGCAATATACACCATTTACACTACATGTACAACCATACCCCAAACATATCTTGTACTACCATTGGAGCATACATGTATGTGTAACTCTGACACAGCAGAATGCCAAAGGCTCGTGCATTGGAGCGAGAAAATTAACTGAAGTGGAGAACAGCATCGAGGAAGTACTGTACTTCCTTCGATGCTGTTCTCCACTTCAGTTAATTTTCTCGCTCCAGTGGGCGAGCAAGAAGACCTTTGGCATTCTGCTATGTCAGAGTTACATGTATGCTCCAATGGTAGTACAAATGCAGTACATGTATTGAGTTAGTCAGATACATGTATAAAGTTACGAGCTACATGTATAGGACTGACAGAACTTTGGCAGTTTTCAGTTTTCTGTGTTCCACAAATGTTATGCCAGCTATTGATAAGAAATTATACTGGTACAACTGTACATGTAGATGTACTTTTATCTGTTCTATATTGTTCATATTAGGCAGACAAACTTCTCTCAGCGGATTATCAAAGTACACTAGACAAGATAATCTCATATCTTCCAAGAAGTCGGCAAATTCTACTTTTTTCTGCCACATTTCCTGTCACTATTAAAGGTTTCATTGTGAGTTGTACTTGGATACATGTGTGGAGTTTTACTGTAAAATGGGTATTTTATTAAAGTTGAAATAATCACTTCATTCTAGGGTTATTGTATCACTAATAAAATGGTACATGTAATATTACATTTATATGTACACAGCATTACAGAATACTAGATAGCTACACTAAACAAATGTCTGCTTAGCACGATCAGCTTCGTTGTTTTGCGTTTCAAAGGGTTCCTGTGTATTAATGCGAGCTACAGTAATAGTCTTACTCTCAGCTTGAACACACAATGTGAATGTCAGTCTTAATTGTACATGTTTTGGATGTGATAACTACTGTAGTTAACTGTACATGTAGATGTACATACATGTAATACAGTACTGCCTTTAGAGATGTAATTTGACAACTGGCGTTGAGAACTGTACTTCACCCATGATATTGTTGAATCGTACATGTAAATGTGTGCTTTCAAGTTGAGAATACATGTGGGACGAAGTACTATGCCAGTACATGTAGGTTATCGGTCACTGACACACACTTGTGTAAAGTTTGCCCGGGAGTAATTCCATATACATCTGTATATATTTGCCACCCTATTAGCATCATTGTCTAGTTTGGACATGCTATTCCCCCCATGTGTTGTCTCCATAGGAGTATGCAAAATTGCTGTACATTTGTATACCCTATAGTGTACAGTTTTTAATATACAATAAATTAAAATTTTCATTTTTTTTTCATAACCTTGGTTAACTGGGTTGAGCATATCCTGAGTCCTGAAACATTCTTATTGATTCGAATATAGGCATGTTACATGAATACATATGGCCGTGAATTTGTAATGAATGGGGACCTATCCAAAAATATGAAAACACGAATCACACCAAACTTGTACCATAGTTAGCTAACGATACCCCAAACATATTTAACTGAAAAGCCTTCTGGGACACGTATTCTCAGGGCTGGGACAGCACAAAAAGTGGCTTGGCAGCCATGTTCTCCTTGCAACTGTTTGTTTACATAGGGCAGTTTACACAGCTAAGGTACTGTCCAAACTAGACAATGCATTGTATTCCCAAGTATCCTGTGAGAAATAATGTTCTGCACCCCATTTGATTGTTATATTATATACTTCAGGACCACAACTTGCAAAACCCTTATGTCATCAACCTCATGGATGAACTGACATTAAAAGGTGTTACACAGTACTATGCCTACGTTGAAGAGAGGCAGAAGGTGCATTGCCTCAATACACTCTTCTCAAAGGTTTGTCAGAAGTGTTTATGGAAAGGTGTGTAAGGTGTCGCATGAAATGTTTTATGTGACTTACAACGTGTGCATGTACTTGTTTGTGTATGTAGTTGTACACCTTCGTGTAAGTACTGTAGACTATGCCCCCCACCTAAAAATGGCTTATGTTTAAAGGAGCGTATTGTCGTAGTCATTAACACTAGCACATACCTGTTCTGAAAAGAAATGGTGCTCTAACAAGATTTTGAAGAACAGCACGCAGCAGCACTCTAGATTACGACAATACGCTCATTTAAACACGAGCCATTTTTGGTGGGGGCGGAGGGAGGGGGGCTTAGTACATGTACATGTAATCTATGGTAGTCTCCAAACTTCATAACAGTCTCAGTGGAGGCTCGTGGTCAAGACCGCCTTGAGCATGCATGGCCCTTACGGGGAGTACATTATCACGCAAGTTAGATTAATTCCGCTTTAAGAAAAAAACGCTCAATGGTCAGTTGTTCTTCTGAGTCCATAATTACATTGTACATGTGTATTGTAAAATGTGCTATGTTTGCACAGTTACATGTAAATCGTATTCACATGCAGTTTTACATTGGGTATAGAAGAATTAGATTATACTTCGTATGAAAGTCATACATTGTATGAGAGGTCAAAATGCAAAAAAAGTATTGGTATACAGCAGTGCTTGTTACATGTACTTTTGCCACTACATGGGCAACGAATAATGTGATTAAAATGTTACATGTATTTAGTGCAGTGCAATAATTACTTATTAAAAAATAAAATAAAATAAATGTTTGACTATTCCGCTGTGGTGATCTTTTGTGCGCACTTCTATACATATGTCTGTTATATTTTGTGTGTGGTATTAATTAATAAGCTGATGGTAGCGATGTGTCACAGATTAATGTGTAGGATAGACAATGTAACATACATGTACATGTATGCATGCTGCAGACAGTTCTCCATGGTAAGGCGAATTTAAGCACTGATTTGCTTAGTACTTTATCAAAGGGGATTCGTTCTTGGTTTTCACATAGAATTTTGATGCATTATGAAGTTTTTACCCTCTGCAGCTACAGATCAACCAGAGCATCATTTTTTGCAACACTGCACAGCGGGTAGAGCTGCTTGCTAAGAAGATTACTCAGTTGGGTTACTCTTGCTTTTATATGCACTCAAAAATGCCACAAGCTCATCGCAACAAAGTTTTCCATGACTTCAGAAATGGGGAGTGCAGAAACCTTGTATGCACAGGTATGGATACTAATCTTGCTGTAGGAATACACCACTACACACATACAGTACATATTTATTATTGTAGAGCGTAACTTCTAGCGAGAGCACTTGTCAACCAATTTATAGTTGTTGTTAGAAGTTCATAAACTGGGAGTCAATATTCTGCAGCAGATCTTTACATACATGTACATTGTACATGTAGGTTTTTGTGCAACTTGTACAGTATATGATAGTTCATTTGTATTGCATTGTAGGGACAGTTGCAAGCCATCATTGCTTACGTTAACACATGCATACACATGTACTTAGTTCCACCATTCACATTTGTTCTCTGGTCTGATCCCTGTATTAGATTTGCTGACCAGAGGAATTGACATACAAGCAGTAAATGTTGTCATCAATTTTGATTTTCCCAAGACAGCAGAGACTTATTTGCACAGAATAGGCAGGTCTGGTCGCTTTGGGCACTTGGGTCTTGCAATCAACCTTATCACTCATGATGACCGGTTCAGCCTGATAACAATCGAGAAAGAGCTTGCAACTGAAATCAAACCTGTGCCCAAATCTATTGACAAGACTTTGTATGTGGCTGAGTATCAAAAGGAGGATCAGCTGTACACCACCCCAAGTGCACAAAATTGAGAACATATATGTTACTTATGTGTGTGTTGTTTTCTGTTCTACACCTCAGTTATGTTGTGTTGTATGTGTCTGTCCATGCTCCAGCTGTTTGTCTGCGTCTGTCCCACACCTCAGATATTTGTTGTCTGTGTGTCTCAGAGATACTACTACATGTATACACTGTTTTATTCAGTGTCATCACCCCATTTCTCAGAGATTTCATCATGTTCCACACCCTTTTGTTTGTACACTTTTTCTCTTTTTCATGTCACCTCATTGGTGGTCACTCTGTTTTTATTCTTTCTTTGGTGTTTTTTCCTTTTCTTCACACTACGACATTGCCTTGAAGAGGCATTTTGTGACAAAGCAAGCTATTGTGGCTATAACAGTGATCATTGCACAGCAAACAGTGCCAGTCACCTTGAAGTACCATGAACACTATCTATCATCATTTTGATTTGCAGCTACCAATCTGACCAGCTGCTAAGTGAAGCTACAGAATCAATTTTCAACGATGTTGATAATCTCAACGTAATTGCAGGCCACTACAACTGGAATGATATAAATTTGATGTACATATTTTGTATTGATGAGATTGTGAGGATGAAGTTTCCACATCATTTTTAAAAAAGTAAATGTTAATTTTGGGTTGTAAATTTCAATTCTTCTAAACAAAATAGTAGTTAAACACACACTGCCCACACCATTAATTTTGCACTAGTGTTACATCACAAAGTTGCATAGATACATACATGTACTTATTACTAAACTTGCTATTTACATCAATGTAAAACATGATATCGGAATTTGTGACATTAAATTTCTTCACAGTAATTGGCTTATTCTCCTGATATTTTGGCTATTAACTCCTAAAATAGTACTTGTCCCTTATATGGTAAATGCAACACACCAGGAGAAGATTAACAATGGTACATGTAGTGCTACTTGTAATTGTTTTTCTTCCATAAAATTCAAATCAAAGGCTAAAAAAAAAACACAGCAAATAAACGCATCAAATCAATTATTGATTTCACAACGTTTTAAATCAATTGTTAAATCAACGCATGATTTGATAGTAAAATCAAGTGCACTTGATTTGCGATTGATTTTACTGTGAAATCAATTGTGAATTTGACGCGTTTTTTTGCTGTATTTATGATACAGATACGTATTTTTACGATGTGGCACTAGCTTTCAATCAAAAGTAGCCAGCTATAAATCAACTACGGTTTCGAGATTACATGTAAAACGTAAGAGTCTCACCGTTGATTTGGTATAGAATTGCTAATCGTATTCAACGACCGATTAGTCATAGATAACTCTTTTATAAATTTATCACGATCTCTTTAATTAATTTCAGCCCCCAAATTTTTGGGCGATTGAGCACGGCGCTTGATTTTGACAACGCGCCCAATACGCATATCCATTTGGGTCAGAAATTGACGAGATATGCTCCGTTTAAAAAAAAAAAGTATAATCGTAAGCGTCACGCGTGGGTGCATGAGCAACATTTTTGGGTGTGGCGGTAGCTCAGAATAATACTAGTATATGGTATGACGAGTATTGTTCAATTTGCGGATCTTGTTGTCAACTACTCCAGTGAGTATGGCAAAGCTAAATCTTCGTACTCGGCATCCAATCTGGCCGGTCCACCCAGGATTCAACGCTACGGAGACTTTACTGAAGCTTTCGTGCTCGTAAATCCAGGGGCGGATGCAGGATTTTGGCGAGGGGGGGGGGTTCCACATGAATAATTGATAAAGGGGAGGGGCGCGCGCGAAGCGCGCGAAAAATTTTGTGGTGCGCATTCTAGATTTTATTGGAAACTACATGTAAGGCAATCTACACCAATAAATGTGCGCCACTCGGTTTTACGGATTTAAATGGCTGTGTTAGTACATGCATGCGCTTTTCTTTGCTATTTGAGCTACTTAAAATTTACCATCACACTGATCCCGGCAGATGACCTACTTCGAGCAGTGAACAGTGTGACATTGGCGCGCGAAAGTATTTTTTTGTACACATTCCAATTTTTCCACAGATTGTACATGTAGGGGGTTAGAAGCAGAGGCAATCATAACCAATAAATGCGTGCCACTCCGTTACATTCTGGTTTCCAGGCTATTGTGGTTTTTAAAGGGCTGCATGTGCTTCATCGCAGATTTGCATTTGCCATTGTACGTTACATACTTTCTTTGCTAAAATTTACCATCATCTCTGAAAGCTTGCAGCAAGGTGCATTCAACTTTGATGGGTACTAATACTAGCGCACCAATCAAAATCGCTCTATTACGACCGCGGGTTATAGTATTTTACGTATAAATACCAGCCTACTACATATCTCGCAGTTTACAGAACTAAAATATACTACTAACCAATGAACAAGCAATAAGAATAAGCTGTAGCAACATCACGGAGTGCACGCTGAACTCTCCGTAGAAATGCATAGCTCACGTGTGCCCATCATACGCTAATTATACATTAATTATATTCATATTTAGGTTCGAGGGGGGGGGGGGGGGGGGGGGGGGGGGGGGTTCCAACCCCTGGAACACCCCCCCTGTATCCGCCACTGAAATCGTTTAATACATGTATAAGTATTAGGCCTACTAATTTGTTAATTCTTAATTAATATTGGTACAGCGTACATATGGACCTTGGTGGAAACTCTGTCCTTCTGCACGACGGAAGCTAAAGAAGGCCAGTGATACTTTTATTAGCGAAGACTTTGTAGGTAAGTTTGCGAACCAGAGTAGGGCGGTAGAATTGTAACGCTTCCGAACTTGCAGAGCTAAAGTACAAAACGGAAGTGGTCCCTACGGAGGTACGCATCTACGAAACCTACCACCCCGGTGCAGTCGTTCGCATATTGGCATGCAATACCTGGAGCCAGGGAGCACTCAACCCCGGAGAAGTCAAGTATGTTTGCATGCATTCAGACCAGCAGTGTGATAGGCCCTAGTGCAATCGCGCCGCCGCTTCTGCAGATGGGTAACATTGTGGTCTGGAAAGACGCAACGCCAGAATGATGGTAAAATCAGAGTCTTTAGCCCACCAATAAAGAAGATCGCCTTTCCAACAAAGTAATCAACCACTACATGTAGCTGCATTCTTGTCTGTGCATTAGTCAAAAGTTGCCATGCATTAAATTATTGTTGTGACAACCTTAAAGCTTGTAATTAGCTGTATGCAGGTTTATCAGTATTATTTTTTATAGTTGAATTTCCTTAGTTATTGCATACTACTTTCCGAACATTAATTATATTACACTACTTCATCTGGGTGTAATAACACTTACGAAAGCCATTCAATTAATTTGTAATTCCCCTACCTAAACCAAACAGAATCCTGTATGAGCAACAATTGCGTGTGTAAACAAAAACTGTGATACATAATCAGATTTTCGACCATAGTATGAAGGGCTGCCAACAGTTATCAAGCTTTGATTAACACCCTTCTTTGCATTTATTTATTTATTATGATAAAATAATTGTAGTTAATGTGTTTTATTTATTCTTATGTTATTTTATGTACAGTCCAGATATTCACAATACATATAGTATCATGTAAAGCTAATTTAAAAAGATTTTCAACCATAATCATCATTTCATACAAGACATTGCATTCTCATAGAGAAAATCCATTAGAGCATTTTACTCAATTATAAATTACATTGCATTTCAATTCAATCTTTTATGTATTAATGTGTACATGTGTATAATTCAGGTTTATAATTATGGATTACCTCAAGTTACATTTTAAATCATCTGGAGTCCTGAGTAATATTTCTCAATATAAGGAGTTTGAAAATAGAGCACAAGTGGTCCATTATTATTGCCCGCCAAATCCCTAATTTTTGTAGCTAAGTGCAGATGGCAATTGCATGATTGTTGTAAAGTTGACTTACAATGTATATTGCACTTCTAGTCTAATCAGACTGGAATTCAACTCGGTTGACTGTGGCTATTACACTGAACTGGACAGTGTAGAATTGTGTGGCATTGTTCAGGAAGGTCATTTCCTAATACCAGCTACACTCTTAACTTGTGACAAGATTTTATTTTTCAGGTACACAGAAACAAGATGACAGACAAGTGGGATTCCAGGTTGAAGTAACAACAAAACTGATGGAGAAAATGGGCTTGACTGAGAGGCAGACATCTAATGATTCTGATCAGAATGATTGGGGATATTTTGGACTACTGACTGTGAGTTACAAGAATGCCAGATACATTTACTTAGTTGACATGAAAATGTTTTATGTACAGGATGAAGTAATTCAACTCATTCTTCAGTACCTTGATACAGTGTCACTAACTAATGTTGCTCTAACTTGCAAGTATGTGATTAGCTTTTGTTTTTGCAGGCACAGGATAAGTATATGTTTTATCATATAGGCTGTTATTTAAGAATGCTTACGATCCTTTATTATACACTGAATTGGATTTGCAATCTCGATGGAATACTGTAAGTGCAAGAAATCATTTAATTCTAAGTACACCCATACCCTATTATGCAATGAGTATTTTAGTTCTATGGAGTATTGTTGAGAAAATGATCCTGCATGTGCATTATATGTTTGAAGGGTTTATATTTATTAACCCTCTGCAAAATATTTTTACACAGTTCCTTAGGATACATCTCACATATCCTGACAAAAGAGTTGCAACAATCATTAGATACAGAATTTGTTTATGTGTAATAATATACCTTTGCAAAGGTGTAGATGAGCATGCTCCTATATATTGATTGCAGCGTAACTCTTGGCATTATGCATAGGTGGCCAAGATGGATATGCTTTATCAGCCATCCTTCTCAGGTCACCCGAACGTTCCATATGATATTCTATACCCACTTCTGGATTTTAAATTGCCACTCCAATTCATTCCAAAATGGGGCGAATTGTTGTTGCTGCAAGCAAGCACACACTGCTTTGTAGCCATTTCAGCTGTCCTGAAACAACTCGAAGTGGTTCATCCTCCAGCAGAGATAGTTGTCCATAGGCCATCAGAAATATTAGCTTGCAAAACGTGACACATCTGCAATTAATTCCCAATAGCCATTGGCTGGAAAACAAGGAGGTGGCTGGAAGTCCATCCTCACGACGCTTGCTAGTGCTGTACCCACCACATTTTTCTCAGTGGTCTTCTCTTCCTGAGTCTTGGGCATGGTGACATGAACTTGTTTTGACACTGGTACAGACCAGCAGCACAAACATAACTGCAGCCGTATGCATGTGAGTTGCTTAGCAAAGTGATTATAATCAAGATTGATCTACAATGCTATTAAAAACAATACAGCACCATGTAAGTTGTGGTTAGGTTACCACATGGTGACATGTGTGATAGAGTGACTCTTCTTTGTGTATATTATGCATGCAATAATGTGCTGCAGGTGACATGTTTTGGGTACCTTGGCTTGAACATACGTTTCTTCATGTGCAGGTTGATAACGTGGCTTTGGAAGGATTAGTTGCTAGGTGCTGCAATATTCAACATCTGGATCTTTCATGGACTGGAGGAGGAGGTCAGATAACAGAAACTGCCTTCTGCAGGTAATGGAGGCATGTGGGTCACAGATAGTGTATTCATCATATAAATCTTTTAGTTTTATAGCACAGTGTGGGCACAATTTGAGAACACTGAGGCTGTCTTGCTGTCAGTATATTAATGACATGGCACTTGAAACCATTGCAAGAGAGTGCTCTAAACTTGAAGGTGTGTATTCATTTTACACATCTACATACGTGTTATCAGCTTATTTCAACAGAGCTAGATTTACAATCTTGTTCTCATCTTCAAACATCTGCCTTGCATCATGTAAAAGATCTAAAGTGCCTTCAGAGACTTAACTTGTATAAGATAAATCTGACATCAAATGTTATTACAGATATTGGAAAGTACGTTTTGCAGTGTACTAAATATTCTTTCACCAAAATTTTATATTCCATGGATAGTAACTGCACTGCTATTAAGCATCTTAACCTTGGTGCAAGTTGTATTAATCTAACTAATGAAGAAGTAAATCGTCTGAACATAACATTGTCTAACCTGAAGTAAGGAACTAATTATAAATGCTAAACTGATGTCTATATTGTATATATTCCCCAAGAGACCTTGTGTCCTTGGATTTGTGGAGATGCACTTATTGCAGTGCTGCTACAGTTAAGGTACTTGCTGACAACTGCCCTAAACTACAAGAGTTAGACATAGGCTGGTGGTAAGATTCTTAGAATGTCATCTAAGTTTAACCGTACAATGTATATAACACTTTAGTTCAACTGTACAGCAATATGGTTTTGATATAGAACTCCTCTGTAATCAATGCCCCGATATCCAGAAACTTTTCTTCACACGAGGAACGTGAGTATTATGTCACCGTTTGTGCTAGAGTACTTAGCACTGTGCTCAATATTGACCAGCAATCCTTTACAATGTTCAACAGTAATATTATACGTGTACCTTACACCTCTACAAAAACAAAAAGCTGCTTGTGTGTGAAAGGCTGAGCACAATTATTATATTTGTAATAAAAAATTTGCCATTTTCCTGACTTAAAACCTATATTCCAGATAATGTTACATACCGATCAATCATGGTAATCTTTACCACCTGTTTTTCATATTATCCACCATGCAATTGGTTAACCAGAAGAGCTATAGTTCATAACTAAACACATGACAAAAAGCTTCACTTCACTGCTATGATCAATTATTAATAATTTGCTAATGAATTTCATTATATGGGGGGATTGTATTCGAAAGCCATATTAAAAAAAAATCAAAACCAAATATTGATTTTTTGTTACCAATTAGCACGCTTTATCAAATTAAGCCAATTAGTTTAAAACTATAAATTTACATGCAATAGTTTTTACATGATGGCACTGTACTATAATAATATTGTTCTCATGTAGATACGTACATTTAAAAGCTACATGTATCCTTTATTGTACAATATAATGCACTAGTTACTATAATACCAGGTGTCCACAAATGAATGCAACGCCTTTAAATGTTATAATTCTCTAATGGGATTATCACTCTATATAAATTTATGAATATCTGTCCAGTGACTAAGGTAGCCAAATACAACAGCATTATTAATATTTGAAAAGATAAAATCAAATAACTTGCAATTAAACAATGTGCTTAGAGGAATAATTTTACTTTGCATCAATGTACGACAACTTGCGCGGTAGAAAAACTTTTATAAACTATGTAATTTCATTGGCATTTTACTAGTTAATATCCAAAACAAATAATCAAACTTGAAAAATGCTAAAAGACCACTATGAACTTTGTGCTATAATAACTCACCACCACATAATTCAATACCAAATAAAATGGTGTTTCCTACTTCATTTAATGATTGACTAATTAGTGGTGGTGATTAAAATTAGTAATACCTTAGCAGCTTCAACCTTAATAACTAATAAGCAAATTATGGCCTTAAATGATAATAACTCACTATTGAACTCAGTAACTTGAAATCAGTGCCGTTCCACTGCATATCCAGATCTTCCGTTATGTATTATCTGCGACCTTAATCTTGAAACTGCTTAGAATTTTTTGTATTTGTCTAAGTACTGTAACTTATGTTCATAAATAGTTAATTAACGTTAATCCTGAATTATAGTGATTTAAAAGTGTTGCGTTCATTTGTGGACACATAAGTAGTTTGGGGTACATTCATTTAAAAAAAAAACAAATTTATAAAACAAAATCAAAAGATCAGCAAATAATATATAGGTCTGTACATATATACTGAGCGAAGTGTATTTGCAAGTTAATGTGAATGTAATATTTCTATAGGTCAATTGATGATCACTATCTGAAGGTAATTGCAAATCACTGTCCTAACCTGGAGCAGCTTGATATACTTGGTGCAAACTCAGCTACACCAGCAGGATTAAATGAGTAAGTTGTGCTGAACACTGTATAGGTGTTTGAATCTATTATTACTTTCCAGAGTGGTTGAGAAATGTCGAAATTTGAAATTCTTTGATGTCTCATTTTGTTCATTGATAAAGGAGGTATTTGTCAATGAGCTGAGGAGTAAATATCCAGGTGTAGTGTTCAAGAAGAGCTTTAGTTAATAATTTGTCACATGATTTAACATTGAGTTCCTGTTGTAACTTATGAAATGACCTGTTGTATCCCTGTAATGCAATGTGTGTGGAGCAGGCTTGTGTCTCCATCATTTTGATGTGACATCAAATTTGATATGGCATACTACATATGCAATGAAGTAACTACAGGTTTATGGCACTGAGTGTAAAAGCAATATCACTGCTCAGTTACTTCATACTTCATACTACATTCTTTGCACCTGTATCTAGCACTTTTACAGTAATCGGGCTATCCCTCAAGCTTTCCTTTTTCATGAACCTTAATGTATGTTTGGCTGTGACTATTGATTGCTAAGTGGCAAGCATTTTAAAAGCTTAACACTGAATTTGAGTCCTGACGAAAGCCGGCAGCAAGCTAAGGTAAGCATAAGTAGCAAGCCATGCACTTCAGTTCCTCCCCAAAACTTCATGCAATACAGCACGAAGCTTTAATACAATAATGTAATTGTAAAAAGGCTTATTTTTCCCAGACCGATATTAATATTTTGTCTATCTAGCTGGGGACAAGAACATTTAGCAATAAGACAATGTCAGCTGTGATGCAGCCAAAGAGGGACGATCAGAGCACTTCAAATAATCTTTATTAAAATGGTTGGCCTTCAACTACCTGGTACATAAATATTTCATGCCATGATCTAACAATATGTTTATAGACCTGTATCCATTGTTATGATTTTAACATTCAAACAGACATCATTAATAAAAATTGTTCAAGTGTGTTGTCACTGTACCATGATACCTCTACTTGTAGGTACTCCTTGTTACAATAGCCCAGATCATGCATCAACTATGTAAAATGCTACCATAGTGACTGTTACCTTATGATCCTTGGTGTAAAATAACAATGCATACAAGTATGATAGCTATTACCAGGTGATATATTGACTTATTTCTACAGAGCTTGATTTGCAATATGACCATAGCTATCAAGTTTTTTTTTTTGGCAAGTGTAAGGCAGTGAGTGGGTTTTAGCAGCTCTTAATCTAGGGTAGTCTGGGCATGAGGTATTAGCCTCGTGCCCGTACTTAATAATGCAGCCTATCAATTCATGAAGAATTCTTAACTACAGGTGGTTAAGTGTTCTTCATAAAATGTATTTAGAACGGGTAATTGAGGCCTGTATGCATCAGAGTAAATAGGATAGGCATGAACTTAAGTCGTGAGACTTAATGACTTGCAACAGATATGATATAGGCCTGCTGAATGACGTAAATAAAAGATTTTGATTCAACTTTTAGTACTTGCATTAGGTATTGCATAGATTTTTCCTAGTGAAATCGGTTTCTATGAAATATGAGACATCCAAAACAATTTTACCCATATATTTTGCATGTTCTGTTCATAAAATACACTGTTTCTAAGTTGTTTCTCTTTTCTACAGGGCTATGAGACATCCAAAACAACTTATAGCATATGTTCTGTTCTTTTAAGATACACGTTTTTCCCCTTGTTATATGGAATAAGTCTAGAGAAACCAACTATGAAAGGTACCAACTAAAAATAGAATTAATCACATGAAAATTTGAAGCCCTATAAACATTGATAAAATAAGGGTGAACTATATATCCGGTAAATCGAGCTCAACACCACAGATACATGTAACTATTGGTGCATGCACTTCGTCAGGTAATTTGAGTGCCCGTAGTCTCCACCCTCACTTTAAATACCGTATAAAGACTAACATATAGTAAGTTTGGAACTTTTTAAAACCACCCTAAAAAAACATCATCATTAGCACCATACACAGTTTTTTAAATTTATTTATTAGTTACCGGTACATGTACGCATACATTGTAAATTGTAAATGAACAAGGGGGTGGCATAATTGACGTGATATCATGTGCCGATCACCCGCCTGCGCTTCATAATATTAATACATTAATGAAATAATAATTGATATATATGTCGGGTCTTGTGCAGGGATGTCTTTACCGCTTTTGAAGACGAGAGACTCTCTTCATGGGTATCTCCATGGCATTGCTATGGAAATTGGAGTACCAATAACCGACCGTCAGTTCGCTGAGGAACTGGACAGACGAGACGAACTAGCTGGATTTCGAGATCGTTTTTACATTCCTTTCATTTCTGATTTATTGGATCAGGAAGAGATTGCGGAAGGTACAGGAAATGACTGCATTACTCGGGTGATTATCCTGATGTCCGGCTGCGTGTGTAGGTAGAAATTTGCAATATGAAGGTTAATGTTAAAACTGGCAGTGCGAACTTGATAGACTTTACAGGTAAACTGTTGAATTTTGGGGTTGCAGGGGCCTCTCCCAAATAGGGGTATATTGTCATTATGTAAAACCATAGATAGAGTAGCGCTATCAGTAGCGGATCCAGGAGGGGGCTGGGGGGGCTATAGCCCCCCCCCCCCCCCCCCCCCCCCCCTCAAATTAAAAATTCATAGCATACTTGCATGGGTGTTTTAGGTGATAATACTAGTATTTCAGTGTAGAAATAACACAGCGCTCCCCCATACCCCCTAGCTGGGCGGGAGGGGTGCCCCCCTCCCGCACCCTCCCCGGGACGGCTCCGCCTACAGTCAGCCCCTCCCCTTTTCAGCCCCCCCCCCCCCCCCCCCCCCAACCGTCCATGCTGGATCCGCTACTGACTATCTCTGCATAGTAAAACAGCTGGGTAATCTTTTCCAAATTATCGCATTTGGCATCATAATCACAAGTTATTTCAAGACAAAAGATAACATTTTTGACCATCTCTACTCACAAGACAGGTTCAATTTAATTAAGTAAAATGTAGATGGTAATCCATTGATCAAATCAGCATGTTATGAAAACTTTTATTATTCCCATGTCAGTTCAAATTTCAGTTTAAGAATTAACAGGAAAAGAATAAAATAAATTTGAACTCCTAACTACATTCCAATAGGCTATTATAATTGATAAATGTGTTTTGAAGTGTTGTTTGTTTAGTTAACACTAATTAGTTACAAATATAGTGCATATTATGCAGTTTATTTATAAGAATATTATAGAAGTGCTAGTAGACTGTGAAAATTCTTTTTGTTTATAGCCTAAATGAAAAGAAAGTTTTTTTTAACATGACATTGTAAGGAACCTGTACGCAATATTAAGAAGGGAAGTGGATGAAATAAAAGGGCCCTAAATATATTGGAACATTTTTAGGGTTTAGGGTTAGGTGACATGTGAAATTTAAATTACACCATGAAAATTTGACATATAAAATCTGTAATTTCTCAAATCAGGATTAGTAAAGTTAAAAGTGAAAAATTGGAAGCCGCTTTTCTCCCATTTTCAGGATTTCTTTGTGTAATATAGTAAATGTGTGGCAAACAACTATTTTGCTATCTTCTGCAAACATATCTACACTTGTTAGAATAAGTATGAATCATTCATTGCCACAGATTTACTACAGTATAATTGTAATTGTGAAAACGGGAGAAAATGGCTTCCAGTTATTCACTTTTAGACTTTGCAAATGTGTAAGTACCTGAAGTCCAGTCATACTGCATAAGAATATTAGCCTTTAAATCAAACTAAATTGTTTGAAATTCTGCAAAATCCTGAAGCAGCTCCAAAAATGCATAAATTAGACCAATTTTTTGAACCAATTTGACTGAAGCAACCACACACATAGCTACTGTGGAGGGTTATACATATGAGCTTCTAGCTACATTCCAACAGGCCGTTGTAATTGATATTTGAAGTGATGTTTGTGTAGCTAACATCAGATATGGTGCATATTGTTGATTTATCATAAATTGCTTCTTGTACAATTGCTAGTAGTCTGTGAAAATCTCACCAATTTTGTATAACCTAGAATAGAGATTTTTTTACATGACATTGAAAGGAACACTGTTGTTACATTACATTCAAATTTCATTTTTTTTACCTTTAGGTGTTGATTCGAATAAAAAGTGTGTTTATCTGAATGGTTGCTCACTTGGTTTGCAGCCAATGGGCACAAAAGAATTGGTTGATAATGAGCTTGAAAAATGGCAGAAGAGGTACATTATTTTTAGAATGTTGGTCTGTTGCAATTGTGCTGTACTTTGAATGTACATGTACGTGTTTTTGTGTATGCATGTATGTTGTGTGCTACTAATGTTGAGAAAGGATGGAAATGCTGTTATGAAAGCCACGAAGATGCAGTTAAACTTGTACTATTACTGAAAAAGTATTTATTTAAAGACACGTCTTCCCTGGATGATTTGATCATTCGATTTTTGAGTTTAAAGGTCATTGTTTGGGTATGGATTTTGCTTATGATAGTGCTCCAGATTTTTGAAATGCAGTTGTTCTATTGTACTATAAACCAACAACTTCATCAAATCAAAACATGGAATAGTTGTGTAAGCACACTATTTCAGGGCAAAATGAAATTAATGTTTACTCTCCAACTCATTGTCCTTTATTAAGCTAGGTTTAGCATCATTGATCAGGAGTGTGCTTTTTCCACGAAGAGTAATTTCATTTTCCGATTGTACATAGGTCATGTCTTCTTTTTGAACTTTGATGATATAAATGATATCATTAATAGCGAATTTATACTAATTTTAACAACGTGCGGTCTTTACTTTTGATCATTTATAAATTCTAGCTACCAAACTGATGCCATTGTTTCTATACTTTAATTGAAGAATGCAAACATGACATTTCTGATGTCAAACATCCACAATTTTTTTTAAAGACCAGATGTACATAATGTACATTGATGTACTTATTTATTTGCATGTGCATTGTTTGCTTCACAGGGGAATCCGTGGGCATTATTTGGGGCAACACCCATGGTATCCTATAGAAGATGAAGTAACAGCTGAGAGTGCTAAGATTGTGGGGGCTAAGTCTCTGGAGGTAGCTGTCATGAACTCACTCACTGTGAATATTCATTTTGGAATGGTAACCTCTCAACCTATGATGGAAATCATATATTAACTAATCCTTTGTAGGCGTCTTTCTATCGGCCAACTGCTGAAAGGTACAAAATATTAATGGAATATGAACCATTTCCATCGGATAAGGTTAGCAGTTGGGTATGCATACATGTATATGTGTGTGATGCTCATGTAATGGTATTGAGAATGGAATTTGATGCTTTGTGAAACAGGCATTATTACCTGCATATAAAGTAAAAGTGGGAAAAGGAAAATGTACTGCATGTTGTATACAGGGGGATAAAAGTTATGACACCTTTGCTGGATGAAACTTATGGCATTATTAGCAGGGGAAATTTGAACTCTCCTATTGCCACCCACATAACTCTTGCACCCTACCCACTCCCATGACAACACATTGGTGTAGCGTCGGCTGTGCACGACACTCAACATATATAATTGAAAAATACAACCAACACTCCACATTAACTCACACTTCACAAAGACTTGTTAACAAGCACACACGCAGAGCAGGGACCAACTACCTATATCTATTTGAATTTTTTGCCTAATTTATTTAGAGTGGTGGGCCCACACCAGCTCAGGGAAAAAAACCTCACTTACTGCTCTGAACACCTGAGTTCCATTGCCAGGAATCTTGCACTTTAATTTGTGTGGTAATGATGTCAAGGAGCAACCTGCTTCCAGTAGGACAAAAACGTTTCAAAATACACACATGTTGAAATTTCCCGGTGTCACGTGCACTGTGACCTAGACTGACCAATCTTCCCGCTCCCAAGGCTAATATACCCTCCACCACGTGGCCAAGCTTACATGCCTCACACCTACATGTACATCATATGTATCCAATTGCACTCGGAGAGAGCGTAGTTTCTGTCTTTAGAATTCACTACGTTCAAACGACATAAACATTTATTTATCCCACTCAGCTGATGACATATTATCTGGATGTATGTATACTTCAGAATTTCAATTTCAGTTGTGCTTTTTTTGTATTAATTGTCTTGGTAGGAAGAAGATTTGGAACTACTTTGACCTATTTTGATAGTTTTTATGTGATTGCTGTGCAAGGGATTTGTTGGGGTATACAAATGTACATATGAATATGTGTAAGATTTAACTTGATTGTCCAATGTGGGTAGTGCTGTCAAAATTGAAACAGCAATATGTGATGTAACCATGACATTTTTCATGTAACAACTAATAAACCCTAAATTATATCAAAGCTTGATGTTACATGTAAAATGTTGCATAAAAATAGTGCTGCTGACTTTGTGTGTGTGCATGTGCAGTTAAAAGTTGTTGCATTATTGCCAACAATTTTTTCTCTATAGTTCGCGGTGGAGTCCCAGATTCAATGGCATGGCCTGGATCCTTTGAAAACCATTGTCTATGTTCACCCTAGAGAGGTAAATGACTAATTTACAGAACCTCCAGGGTGTATGTGTAGATCTAATTAGAGAAGGTGTAAATGTTCACCAATTGTACGTACATGTAAGTGTAGTGAGTAGAGCTTTTAAAAAGCATGTAAATATAAATTAGCTACAGCTACCACAGCCAGCCATCTTTTTGCATTTGTGCATTCTTTAATTTAGTGGTTTGGGAGTGGAATGGGGCAGCCCTGAGTGTCAGAATAAATTTTATTGGCATTCCTTCACTATTTTTTAAGGGAGAAAAAATCTGTCGTAGTGAAGATGTAATTAAAAAGATTGAGGAAGAAGGAGAGTCAATAGCACTTGTTTATTTCAGTGGTAAGTATTTAATGTTTCATGTATTGGGAACAGTGACTGGCTAGCAAAGGTCTTCCTCCCTCTGATCTGTACAACTGGTCAAAGAATTGTTCTGTTTGGCCTTTCAGGTGTGCACTACTCCACTGGTTATGCATTTGATATAAAGAGCATCACAGCTGCCGCACATTCAAAGGCGAGTCTAATAACATGCCACATGTGGTAGCCATACATTATGGACATGTAGGCTACGTTGTACATGTACATAATCCAAACCATTACTCTATGTAAAATCCAGTTATTATGTTTTAATAATGGTCCCAAAGACTCAGTGAAAACATAATATATTTGTACATAGTCTGGATCATTCCTAGCCAAGTGTATGCAAGTTTGCGTACATCTGACACAAATTTCACCCAAACTTGTTTTATGGGTAGGATGGTCATGAGACATGACTAAGTGCAAAAGGTCAGCCCTTATAAGTGTTCTGTTGTGGAGATACTTTTTAAACTCTTTTTCCTTGAACACTGATGCACTGTTTTGGTGTACCCTTCAACTCTCATCAATAAATTAAGCATTAAATAAAAGCTCCTTCATTAAAGTATTATGAGGGATGTTTAAACTTTATTAATTATCAGTGGTGGTGAAATAATTACTGCCTTTCATCTTCTTTATGATTAGATCACAATTGATCTTCCATACCAAATTTTACAAAAGTCTAGTAGGTGGGCTGGCACTGGGTTTAGGATGTAGAAAATGGGAAGATACTGATTCCAGCTGTTTGATGCAATTCTGTCATGCTTCCTGCCTAACCACATGTTTAAATATCCCTCATAATACCTTCGTGAAGGAGCTTTAAATTTATTAATGCGGGTGGAAGGGTACACCAAATACAGTGCATCAAACAGATTGTCCATGGAAATGGTTGCAATGATATCCATTAATTTCTCCGCAACAGAAGGGTTACCTTTTGCACTTTATCATGTCTCATGGCCACCCTTACCCATAATAAAAATGTGAGTAAAATTTGAGTCAGACATGTAAAACGTGCTTACGCTTGTGGAATGACCCTATTGGATTATAAAATCACTAGCTTATAGAAGCATTCATAAACCAAGCGATTTTGCTATTACAGAACGAGGTTTTATGCAAATAGAACGTAATACATCATTTTTTAGTGCATGCACAGCACAGAGTTCTAACTGATGAAAGATCAAAAACGTCTAACCTGGCAGTTAGTGCTCAGTGTTCTGATAGCGGCTGGATCCCCATAAAAAAGGAGCTTGCATGGAAAAGGGATTTTCCCCAAACCCGTGTGAAGCTGGCTCACATGGTGACCTATGTATATGCGTGTGAAGAGGTAGTGGCAACATCGCATTAGCTTGATCACATTGATATGATAATAAGGCTAAACAAAAAATTTGGCTCGAGGACAGGACCCTCACTGCAAAAACTACTGTGCTGCACATCACTATTGGTAATGTTTGATTCTCCAGAGAGGAAGTGAGCAAGGTGCTCTGGAAAATTTATCTGCAGTAAGCAATTAGCCTTGCAAGATGGAGCTGAAACCTCAATATTTGAGGTGGTAATATGTTTACCACCCATACAACCCAGGAGTCCAATTTTTAACTGGCACAGTCATCAGACCACTCAATAGACTTAACTTGTGAGGGAGATGCAGTGTGATCATGTAATTAGTTACTATGTATAATTAGCATGTGTATGCGCATGTGTGCTGATTAAGACAGACTCAAGTCCTACACCAAGCAAAATAATGTCTCTTTATTGGAACCATCATCTTCAACATCGGAAACTGAAATAAATGTATAAACTACACTAGTTATCTAGTTTAAGCAATGCTCAATGTACTGGGTGAACTGCTTGATCATGTGTGCAGATGTGTTATACAAACTGAAATGTTTGTGCTACAGGCACACGAGATGATGCTTGATGGTCTGGCCTCCAGGTATATAGATATACCTTATGACTTTTGGCAGCCCTTTGAACATTCATGTATGTAATCAGAAAAGGTCTGGTTATTCATGCTTAAATGCACCCAGTCCATCACTGCTAGTTTCACATAAGTACGTATATCAAGATACATGTAAACTCTCTTCGACAAATATTTGGTCAATCCAGTACATGCACATATCCCTACATTGAATATGTCATAGCAAATGAGCGACAAATTAAAAATGTCTAACCCGGCAGTAGTATTCAGTGTTCTGATAAGCAGCTGGATCAGATAAACATACCCAGGCACATGGCATCTACAATATCATGATGACAGCCACAACGGTCACCTGTGTGATAACCCAAGTATGTGATCATATACATGTAAAATGAATGGTAGCCAATGGACTTGCATACCTGATAGTGCAGGCTGATCTTAATGCAAAGGTCATCAGCACTGCCAGTGCAGCTCTTTATGCATCAATGCAGGTGTGTCTTGGTGCGCTTCACTGTACATTTTGTGTTAGAGGCTTCTCTCAATGTCTTGTGCCAGCAGCAGTACCACTACATATCTTCCTCATGTCTTGTGCCAGCAGCAGTACCACTACATATCTTCCTCATGTCTTGGACATCATTTATTAGTGCCTGTGAGGCATTAACTGTACTAACCGACAACTGTACTAACCGACATTCATAATATATCATACCATGCAGGTATCTTAGGAATATCAGCATGCAGCTGATTAGTAATAAATCATGTGACTTGCATGAGGCTCACAGTCATGGGCAACTTCAGAAACATTGTGACCTCCATTGCAAATATTAACTAGCTCTATTTACACCATGTGCTCACATTTACCTCTTGCCACAACATCCGGCTTGTACATACTCTTAGTTTTGCTTGAGAAACTGTGCCAATTCTGCAAGTTCATAGAACTGAAGGTAATATATTACCAATGCATACATAGTACAATGGGATAGTACATCGATGCTTACTATCGTGAAGCAACAGCAACTCTCCAGCATACATGTAGTACTTCTTGGTTTCTCTGATTGCCAGCAAAGTTACAAAAGCTCGCAAAGTGCTGAGGCAACATGCCAGCCCAAGTGAATGCATGGATAAACCTGGAAAAGGATCGAAATGTATAATGCAAGACAAATATCACTTTTTGTTAACTAGATAATGGTCGTTAAGTTTTCTGGAACTAGCCATATTGCATTCAAAATGGATGAACTGTGCAATTACATGTATCCAGTATGTATGCTTGGTGAGTGGGGAGATGTAACTTGACCGAAATACATGCACATAAATGCCTTAGAGTATTTCTAAACCTCAGGACCTGAATGAATGATGTCACTCGCAAACATGGCGACCCAATGCAGTTGCAGTGCTAAATGAGACCCTGAAAATGATTCACCTTAGTGATGGGCTTGGAATTAAAATCTCCTGACTGAACCTGGCAGTGGCAGATCCGGGTTTGGGAAGGGGGGGGGGGGGGGGGTCTCAAATGGTGGTTGTGGAAGGGGTACCCCTCCCCTCCCCTCCAGCTACATGTTTGGGGTGTGGGGGAGCACTCCAGATCTGAGGCTCTCCCAGAAGCTTTGCAACTTTATTATATCACAATCAGGCATGAACCCCTCAGAAAAAGCTGTTTTACATGTACATATCTGTGCATAAAACAATTTACATAACATACAGTCATGATAATAATTTATGTTATGTATTTATTGGTTGTCGTCTAATATAAGAGCATATGTCACGAGCCATATTGTCATTATGTGGAGGATTGTGTAAATGTTTGGAAACTGCACCTTGCTGCAAGCTTTTAAAAACAAAAAAAGTGTACAGGGCTGACTGGTTTCATTAGTAGGGGACCAGAAAACTGTCATTGGATTTGTTATAACACTGCAAATACTATATTTTACTAAACTGCTGAAGTTCCAGCTCTTGTGGTAATCATCCATAAGATATTTGAAATCATCATACTTTGAGGTCCAACGGGGGCAACAAAAATCAGCAAGATATTGTCCAAATAATGAAACAGATGGTCAAAGCCACGATGCCATGCAACCGACTCCACTGCGTCGGCCACAGCTGTGAAAAGCTTTGGAGCTGACCTCAGGCCAAAGGGAAGCATGGTAACCACGAACAACTGCCCATTCCATTGCATTCCCAACAGCCACCTGTCCTCTGGGTGCACAGAAACCATCCTATAAGCGCTACGGATATCCACCTTGTCCAGCCCGAAACCCAGAATGACGTCAGCTACTGCGTCCATTGTGACGTATTCTAACGAACTCATATCTGATGAAACACCGTCAGCCCTTTGGTGAAGACAATTGGAATCAGGCGCCACTTCTCAGACAAGCCTTTGGGGACCAAACCAATCGGGCTGCCAAGGAAACTGCCAAGGAAACTGCCAGGATCAAGGGGGCCCATGACCCTACCCAGGCACCTCTCCTTGTCCAGATAGGAGGATATGATACTCTCATCCTCCGGCACTGAAGACATGCTACCTCTCGCTCTTCTGTATGTGTGACTCTGATAGTCAAAACCCACACGGAAACCCGAACTAATCCCCGTGAGCAGGACATCGACAAAGGCATGATGAGAAGCCAAAGCGGACCTCCAGCGATCCCAGCGTAAAGGTGTACAGACCTGGCTCAGGACTCTTGGTGGTTTTGGAGGAAACGCCGCCCTGCAACTGGCCAAAGCAAGAAGGTCCAATGTATACCAATACATCCAAAGTGCACTTGCCGAAGGGAAACGCACGCTAAAATGAGAGTGGTCATAACATATATAACACAACTGTGTGAATGGATTAACTAGAGATGACACATCAAATGCATGCCAAACGATACCCTTCATCAAGAAAAATCATTTCTTTGAGCTCAAACTGAGGTACGGCTTGCTGGACCACGGACAAGAAGTAGATGGATGAGAACCATCACAAGCTGAACAAACATGGTGCCGAGCACACCTCACGTAAACGCACTTCCCCGCATTATAGCTACGACAGGCTTCGGGGGCAGACAGGGAATCCCGACAATTCGAGAGCATCGGACAGTTGCCAGACGGCCGTGTCTCCTGCAATGAAGTCGACAGGGAGGCCACCACCGACTTCACCATACGCCAGCCATAGGCCACATCCACATCGTCTGCTGCCAGGCTGCATTCCCGAGTCACATGGGCACCGGAAAAACAAAGCTACATTGTAACAGTGCTTGCCCGACGCCACCTTCCTGGTGAAACACAAAGCGTAGAGTGACGCATTGATGCACGACCATCTCCTATTCCCAGACAACTCTGCTTGCCTCCATAAAGTAGCATCTTATTCCACCCAGGCCTTGCTTGCAAACTCCTGGGTCGTCGTATGGATGTGTGCCATGTATGCCAAAAGCTCCACCACCTTAGTCGGTAAACACCTCAACATCATAGTAACGTAAGACATGAAGCATTGCAGCCACACGCTTATGTCATTAACTTGTCTGTGCCTCCTGGCTGGCATCAGCTGTGCCACCAGGTGCACGTCCTTTTTCACTGACCACTGCTCCGGAAGGAGGTTGACCATGTCGGCAAACTCCCAGATCTTGTCTGCTAACTTCATCAGGACCGGCTGCATCCCATCCCCCTTTGCGCAATGCTGAGGCTAATCAGACCCTAGTGTGAAGAATCTGCTCCCTTATTATGGTTATTGGCTCATTTTATGTTGTAAAGTTGCATTTTGTGACTCTCTGTGAAATGACGTGCTAGTGTACCATAATTCCTTACCCATTATGAAAGCAGAAACAAAATTGTTATTTATAGTATGCTGCTAACATTTTTGAAGACTGACATATCGAAATTTATGCAGTTCCATAAATTATTCACATCTTCTAGGTCAAGAGGATTACCATCATCCCGATGACCTCGAAATGGAAGGCGCTATTGGCCATACATGCTATATATAGAATGCGTCAATATTTAATACTTCCAAGTTGAAGAAATGATCATTGAAGCGCTTTGTTTCATGTTTTCAGTCCTTGAATGGCTTGCTTACAAGTACTACATGCTCGCTTGGATTGCACCCAAAAAGGAGGCATGCTTCATCCCCTGACACATGGAGTAAGTAAGTCCTGAGTACTTGCTGAGACAGCTACATGTATATAGGAAGTACCTGAATTGCGAGTAATCTGTTGCACAAATTAGAGCTCTTTAAAGTTCTGCACCTCATTTTTATAGTCCTTGCTTCGTTTAGTACATGTAGCTTACAACTGAAAACTTATCTGTTTCTGTTGGGACTGTGACCCTCATTGAAGCTTAATTCTAGCACTGTGGTTAGTTGTATTAAGTGCTATTATTAATAGTTTTTCTTCCAATTTTCGCATCTGTGTTTTAGAGTGTATACTTTTTGGTGATATTTATATAGAATCTTGGTTACTTGTGTTTGTTAGCACATATCTTTCTTTTTGTGTACCACAGGGAAAATATTGTTAGTGGTTCCATAGAGACATAGACAGAGAACGCAAGAGGTTGGCAAGCAACGGCATGCAGCATTTCTGTTGTGCTTAATCATTTCTAAGAACTATTACTCTAATTTTCATTTGGACGGACTCTGAATTCGAGCCAATGAAGAACAATTGTCTTTGGCCTTGAATGTTTAGGGTTAGAGGTATTGTGAGTGATGGGAGTGGATTTCACCTTATTTCGACAATGAAAAGCTTCTGGTCTTCAGGGTCACTGTCTTCGGTATAGAGAACTTTGGAGACAATGCATTGGAAAAGCATCATAGAGTCTGAATGTGGTTATAGTCCAACTGAAGTACATGTAAGGTTGCAAAATGGACTGTAACATGCTTTTATTCTGTTACGGTTGTTGATGTTTGTTTTTGTCAGGCATGGTCTTACGCTATTTAATGTGAACAACTAACACAAGAAGCTACGAATGCTGCACCACTTCTCAAAAATGTCGTGTGCACCAAATAAAGGTACTGTACATGTATCTCACTGGAAACATACACGTACATGTATATAGAAAGCCATTAATAGTGAGGTGCCTTACTTTCAGCGAAGGTCATGTACACCAACTAGTGTTTTGTGGACCTAGGTACACATGTACCTTGTACATGTATCTGCAATGAGGATGTTCTCCATGCGACACTATGACTTTCACCTCTGCCATAATGTATGAGAGTTAACCAATTTAGAGACAGCTCTAAACTTCATGGTTCCCGTTTGTTTTAACTTCATGGATGATCACCTACATGTATTTTTTTTTGCTCATAGTTAATAGTACATGTACATGTAGTTTTTCATTTCTGGACTAATTGATGGGCCTTGAACCACTGTGCTGGTGTATGTAATTTATATGAACCACAGGTGTCAAATAATGAGCGTCCTGAAGCTGGTGTACCAGCATTACAGCTACATTGTACAATGCGGTCAAGAATGGCATTCAAGAAACTATAAGTGTTCTGATGATGGACCGTGAAGCGAGTAGCCTCTTTGCGGCATTGAACTTTTCTTGAAAAGCTCCTTTCTCTTGAGCACTCTGATTTAAGCGTGCCTCCAAGAGCCAGTCTGTGATGCTTGACACTTGTTGCCATATTGCAATCATGAGTGTGTTTGCTACATAACAAAGGTGCAAGGTGTATACTAAGTTAACTCAACACTTGAAATGTGCCATTATTAGCTCCCTAATAATTTCCTGCACAGCTGGCTGACCACTCCAGGCAAGCACCAACCCTCAATCCTTAAACTCATTCATCCATTGTGGCTTGCCTTTTTGTAAGCTATAAATACATGTACATGTAGATAATGTTGCTATTTTAAGCCTGTGAAATATCAACTATTGGATTCACAGTGTAGAATTAGTTAAGTTTGCAGTGCATAGTACAGGTAGGATTTTTCCTTGCTGTTTGTCTGACAATATTTTCCATTCACCTGTAGGGTTGCCTTGCAGGTTTTGACCTGGCACATGCAGCTGGTAATGTGCAACTTCACTTGCATGATTGGCAGGTTGATTTTGCTTGCTGGTGCACTTACAAGGTGAGTTTTTGATTTGATACATGGGTACATGTACATGTACAGTTGAGGCCAGAATAAAAGTTGTTTTGTGTCCATTTGCAGTTAGTTTCACATTGTTTCGTTCGCGTTCAATATGAAACAGTATGTACATGTACATCTATTAGTGTCGACTTGTTTAATTTCTCCGATTGGCCTCCATTGAAACCTGAGTCCAAAGTATTTCTCTTTTACAACTGTCAGCTGGCTCATCAGCAATGGTCTCTTTTGTTGCTTCTTCTGCCCTGAAAATGGGGTCCAATTTCAAAACTTTATACTTTCATCTCTTGAAGGTTTATTCAAGGCGTCCTACATGTATGTAATCTAAGCATTACAAAGTGCAGCAATTTGCCAGTGTAGCACTTCTTTCCAATTCTAACGGCACAGTCGCATCCCAGTTTCTGGTCAGTTGAAAGCAGCTGTTCATCAGGCCAATACACCAGGCAATATTTTTGCATACACAAAAGACAGTAACAGGATGTATAGTTCTCTCCTAAATGAATTCATTAATCATTTTTAATTACCAGTGGGAGATTGATACATTATGCAAAGTGCATTCACAACCACTCACCTCGTTCTTTTGTTCGTTTCAAGAACTGCCTGTACATATGCTATTATGCCATTAATTCACAGCAAAAAACCGCGCGAATCATAAAATGATTTGTCAACCGATTTGTTCAGAGAATCAGAATTTGATTTGACACACATAAAATGCATCATAATCATATGTTAAATCACAAACGGATTGTACAGCTGTACGTATGATTTCTACTGAAATATCTGCTGTAAAATCGGGCAAAATCACGCACTGATTTTTGAAGGTATTAATCATGTGATTTTTACTTAGAATCATATACTAAATCAACTTATAAATCACAATGAACGATTTTTCAAATGATCTTTCTTCAGGTACAAAACAGTGATAAAAATTGCACAAAATCAAGACAGCAATAAAAAGGATCAATGAAACAATAAATGGTTACAAAGAGTTTTGCAGATGCAGATGTGTTCTTTTTAGCATGAGCTTTAGCTAGCGACTCAAGTCAATTCTGCTTACAGACTGAATGCAGCTGCCATTCATTTCCCCTTCATCAATAAGTAGTTCAGGTGTAGGTACAGTTATTCTAAAGGCCTTATGTTGTTGGGATTCAAGATACCAATTTGTACAGCATCCTGCACAGCTTTGTCACGAGCAATCTATAAGCCAGATGAAGTGAGAACTTTAAATGATATATTCAAAATTAATACACTTATGGTTTTCATTAATGATGATAGTGTTGCGGCAACTTGAATATTAGCTCTAAGCCCAAAAAATCATTCAGGTTATAAAAAATGAAAATAAAAAAAAAACACAAACACACACACACCCTTTTAATCTTACCTTCAGTCTTTTCAGCATAGTTTTCTTTGGCAAGATACAAATGGGACTCACCAAGTCTGTTTTTAACGTTTCATCAATTCCACCCCAAGTTAGATCCTCTAATGAAGTCTTCAGTAGTTCACTGAACTCATCAGAACCAAATGGCTCTGCAGTGACAGAACAATTCAACATTTGTTATAGCAAATATGACTTACCAGTAGAATACTTGGTAGCATTTTCTGATTGTAAGGCAACGGTGCATAGCTTATAAACAGCAGAGCTAGCAATAACAAAACAAAAATAGTATTGGTAAACCACGCCTCGTGTGTGATACTGCTTGCGCTCAAATTATTGTATGATTACTGCTCGTTCTCAATTAAAGTGGTTTGTATAGTATCTTGCTGCCTTATTCTCATTATTGTATGATGGTTCAGGTTAAAGATATGCATTGTTTTTGTTTTAAAATATTTTGAAATGACGCCAATTAATGTGCGCTTGATAATGTACCTGTGTCTTTCTCATTATAATCACTTCAAGTGTTGATATATTTTGTATATACGGTAAGGGTCAAACGGATTTTCACAAAGGAAGGTTTTCCTATTGCTACACGACAATGAAAAGGCACTGACGGTTGGAGGTCTACCGGTATGCGCACAAGCATCACATTATATATTTACATATACAGTGAGAGTGCAACAAAGGTAGAAATATACATTGTGTACATGTATGTATGTCCTGTCTGGCCATAGGTGTTATAGTAATATATTATAAAGCTTATGCACATGATAAATGTATAATATCTATATGTATGAAATACAATTTAAATAGAATTAAAAAAATGGCGGTGAGTGGACGTTCTGCTTGGTTTGTGGTATAAACTTTGTGGGTATGTCTCGCCGCAAATTGAAAACATCACAGAGTCAAGCTCCCTTACCGGTTAGTTTCACTTCAAAACGATGTTGTCCTTGTAATGGCACATACGTTCTATGCAAGCGTTGCAGCTGCGTTACATCAGGACAAGGGTGTACCAGCTGCTTGCCAAAGCATCACGGTCGTTGTTGCAATGTGGATATACCACTTACATCAAACCCGCTTCCATCAGATTCACAGTTTTCGACTATTTGTACTTCCTCACAGCCGGTACATTTACACGCGTCGTCATCCTCGCTACCATACCCTTCGAGTTTACGACCATTACCGGAGTCACAACCATTGCTTTCATCACTACCATCTTCATCATCACATTCATTGACATCTAGGAAGCCATGCGTAGTACAAGATTGCCCTGCGCTCATTGCTCCCTCTATGTGGAAACAACATATGCTGCTTCATGCACAAGGTGTTTTACCTGGCTTGGTTCCAATTACTTGGCTCCAGGAGCATGGGTTGTTCATCTGTCCCAATTGTCTTTCCTTGGTGGCAACTTCACATACGAACTCCCACCAGAAGAAATGTACTCATTCGTTTGAGCCATCTATTGTGCCAACTAGTGACGCTATTGCAATTTTGGATGGTATATGGGAGTTACCTACATTTGAGGAGATTTGCAAGCTTCAATGCCGGACTTTACACCATATACCAGCTAGTGCCAAACCAGCATTTTGCTGCTGTCTTGTGTTCTGCCTTGCGGTCTGTTCTGTATGACAATACGGAAGAGTCATGGATAAAGTTGTTTTTGCTCCCTAAGTGTATTCTTTCTTCATCCAAGCGCAGAGGACGGCATCATAAACCTACATTCATCAAATATTTATGTGAGTTGTGGTCCAATGAAAATTTTGAAGTGCTTTGGTAGCATGCAATTGGCCAATCATCATCCAAGCCTTTTTCTCAGTGTAATGATCATGCAAAGGTTGTTTGTAAGGCTATTTCGCTTGCTAGGGAAGGTTTGTTTGGTAAAGCATGTCAGGTTCTAACATCTTCTGGAGTTGCACCCAACAGTGAGACAACTTGGAAGCTGTTGCAGGCCAAGCACCCTGAGGGTCCTCTTCCAATGCTGCCACCTGTCCCCACTCTGGCAGGGGCTATTCTCCCTCCTGATTTTAATGTTTTGACCATTCTTAAGTCTTTCTCTAAGGCTACAGCTTGCAGACCATCTGGCCTTCGTATTCAGCATTTTTTGAATGCTGCTGAGGTGCCTTTACCATCCCCCATTGGGGCTTTATTGAGAGATCTAGCTTCAGGAAAGGTACCAGTTTCAGTTTCCAAGTTTCTGGCAGGAGGAAGTCTCACTGCTCTTGATAAGAACTAACCTAACAGTCTTCCTGATATTCATCCTATTGCAGTGGGAGAAGCTTTATGCTGCCTGGTTGGAAAGTGTTTATGTGCAGTTACAAAGGAAAAGGCCAGTGAATATTTTGCCCCACTCCAAATGGGAGTAGCGTGTCCATCAGGAGCTGAGAAAATCATCCACGGACTAAGGCACTGTGTGGAAGAGCATTGGATGGACGAAGATTTTGCCGTAATGAAAATTGATATGCGCAATGCACTTAATTTGGTGTCGCGTCAGGCCCTCTTAGATGAATGTAGTGCCCACTTTCCTGAATTGCTCCCCTGGGCCTCGTGGTGTTATGGTAAGCACCCTACTTTGTGGCATCCCATGGGTATCATCAGCTCAGAAACTGGTGTCCAGCAGGGTGACCCACTAGGTCCCATGTTCTTCTGCCTTGTGTTGCACAAGCTGGTCACTGCCATCACTACTGATAATGAGTGTTCCAGTTTGCTATTCCACAGATGGTACATTGGTTGCAGGGCCTAAGCATGCTGTAGCAAAGGTATTTTCCATCATCCAGGAGCTGGATCCTCCACTTGGTCTTTTTATCAATGCTGGAAAATGTGAGTTGTTTGGCTTGGGTGATCTCTGCTCATTTTCACCTCTGATGAAAAAGTCCAGTGTTCCTAATTTTGAGATTCTTGGAGCTCCAATTGGAGATATAATCTTTTGTGCCAAGTTTTTTGCACACAAACGTGCAGATGCTTCGAAGTTGCTTAAACAGTTGGAGGATGTGGGTGCTGTTGATCCACAGGTGGCTCTGCTCCTGCTTAGGCAATGTGGTGGCTTCTGCAAGTTGGTGCACCTTGCTAGATCTACCCCCCCAGCCTTAATTGGTGATGCTCTGCATTTCTATGATGATGATGTCCGTCGCTGTTTTTCTGAATGTACCGCGATAGACCCACCCAATGTTGCTTGGCAACAAGCCCAACTCAGCCTAAGCAGAGGGGGTCGTGGGCTCCGTAGTCTTTCGGAACACAGTTCAGCTGCCTACATATCCTCTTTAACCTTAATTCTCCAGGTCCAAGTCCTACGCGTAGGACCAATATTTGAAAATTCATTATAAATAGAAATGCAATTTTTTGGCATCCATTTCTCTACTGTTGTTTGATGTGTCTATCATGCTAAATTTACCAATTGTCAGTCTATTTTTTAAATCACACCCTTGGTTACACGATGCAAATAAACAGATACGGTTCTTAAAAATGCATTATGTAGAGAATTTAATTGTCACAGAAAAAAGTACGACAAGTATCACTTTTAAAAAATGTTTTTTGAAGCATGATGTGTGGGCTACTTTATACATTCTATGGCAGTGTTTTTACTCTAATTAATTTTGTCATTTTTACCGAAAAGGCACTGTACATTTTCAAGATTTTGTTCATTCACTTGGCTATTCCCGCAACATGCGTCTGACAAATACCTATCGTTCATAAGCTTGTGGAGCTAACAATTTCCAAATCTACAATGTACTTTTTTATATGCTTAGTGCAAAAGACCTGACCTACTACCCCCTTCTTTTAAAATGTTGCTCTGATCTTCCCAACATTTCTTTTTGGTACTTTAAGTTGCTTTGCAATTTACAGCAAATACATCTTTTAGCAATGCAGTATTGATTGTATTTGACAATCTTTGAAGAATTGCATATTTCCTGAATTAATAACCATTTCTACAGTGCAATGAGATTTTGGTTTATTTTTTGATCATATGGGTTTGCTAAAAATTAATTTTAACTTGCGTTAGGCCTACGCGTAGGACGCTAATCCTACGCATAGGACGACGGAAGATTAAAGGTTAAGTGCTTCTGGTGTCTGCTCATCTTCTTGCAAGCACCTAGCTGAGGCCATCAAGGATTTTAATGATCTTGATGTTGCCTTAGTGTTGGACCATCTTGATGTTGTGATGCACCAAAGATCTCTGTCTGGCAAAATTGAGGATCAAGATTTATGTGTGTTACTTGACAAGGTCTCTTTGCCTGACAAAGCACGTCTGCTATCCATTTCTTCGGCACATGCAGCTGCTTGGCTCTCTGTGATTCCTTCCCTAAGGCTCAATCTCCATCTTGAACCTGCTGAGTTTCAAATAGCTGTAAAGTGGTGGTTAGGCATTACTCTTACTGATATTCCTGTTTGCTCCTTTTGCCCATCCCATGCTTTGGACCCTTTAGGCCACCATGCCTTAACATGCAAGCACGGAGGAGATGTGGTGTCGCGGCATAACAGGCTCAGGGATGTCCTCTTAGAATCTTGCCGACGGGCCTGTTTGGGTCCTCAAGTTGAAGCAGGAAGTGGTTTGGGGCATGAAGGACATAGAACTCGGCCAGCAGACATTCTTATCCCTCATTGGGATTTGGGCAAACCAGCAGCTCTAGATCTGACTGTCACATCTACGCTAAATTCAAGTATGTTAATGGAAGCGGGTGTGACAAGTGGGTCTGCAGCTCTGGCAGCTGAGGTGCGCAAGCACAATGCTAATGATGCCAAGTGCTCTGAGCTAGGCTGGTCATGTATCCCCATAGCAGTGGAGACTTATGGGTGCTGGGGTGCAGAAGCCATGCAAATGTTATCACGCCTTGCCTCTCGCCTAGCCACCAGGGGAAATTGCTCCAAGTCCCAAGCTACCTGTCTATTGTATGGCAGGCTTAGCCTGACTTTGATACGAGCCAATGCACGGGCACTCATGTCTCGAGCAGGATCATCTGTGGAAGATCCATATTAGTCCTTTTGTTTGTAATGTATATGTGTATTACGTATAAACTACATGTATTATAATATGATATTACCGTTGTATTAATAATGATATTATATAGTATTGTAAATGCATGACTCTTCCTTAAAAGGCATTTGAAATGACTTAAAGTTTCAAATTTGTATGAAAGTATTGATGCATACATGTATGCTTGCCTAAAAATTGATAATGCAACTGTGCATGGCTGTAGAATAGAAGCTGCATGGGTTGTACGTGTTCCTACATCCTAGCATAACCACACTAAAATTAGAAAACTTAAACTTCAAAAGTTTTGTGGATTATGAATCGTTTTTGCGAAGTGTAAGGGCACTAGAGTTACATACTCATCAGATCATAACAGTTCTCATGGTAACAAAACTTTTTATCAACGTGACCCTAGAAGATGTCTTAGTTGTCTTTTAGAAGAACCATCAGGATCTATTGCTTAAACTGCATGGAGTTTTTTAATGCTTTTAAGGGACAAGATGTTAGAAACTGTCTGTGATCTTGTTCCTTCCTTATTTCATTTTGCACACTCTGCTTATTCATTTCCATCTTTCCTTTTTTGGCAAGACAGATTCATCCAGTCATCCGAAGGAGTGCAACAAGTGCTCTTTGACTGCATCTCCTTTGCCTGTCCATCCATAAAATATGCACACTTTTAAATCAGAGCTATGCGTCTTCTATTGGATGATTCAATTATTGGTGATAAGCTGGATGTGGATGTCGAAGACCTTCAGCTCATTGAAGAAATGACCACAGAGCTTGGCTTGCAATTAAATCAAGTCTGAGGTGGTGAACTGTAGAGATCAGTCCAATCATTTGAATATTTCTGGTGCTCTTTTTTGTTGACCCATTAATGCCACATTGTTTAGTTCACCTTTGGGTGATATCTTGTCAGTACCTGAATTCATCGATATCAAGGTTCTGCTTTAATTGAAATTAGGTGCCAAACTACAGCATCTTTTTCCCCATGAAGCCACACTTCTTCTGCAGTACTCATCTTCAATCCCAAAACTTATTTACATTATGCTTTCCTCACCTAGCTTTCTTTCAGTGAGCCTATAAAATCATTTGATGAGGAGATGTGAGAGTGCATGGTATTACCAATATTCACTTTGATGCCAATGATGTTTCCTGAAACAGGCAACCCTCCCCTACTAAGGATGGTGGTCTTGGTTTTAGGAGTGCTACCTGGCATCTGCAGAGCTCTTCTAATCTTGCCCATCATGTCTTGCCACCTCTCTTTGCGTCTTGCCCATTGCAGGATTATGATGAGGCTATAACTAACACTGGAGACCAGAATGCCACTCAATATCTTTGGCAGCAACTTTCTATTTCTATCCACTTTGGCAGCAACTTTCTATTTCTATCCAGAGGGGAAATGCTGCCTCAATATTAGGATGCACACCTCGTTGAGAGGTAGTTTAGATTTATGTCCATTGTATATTATAAAGTATTTTTATGTTTTTGTGCATTAAAAACTTCAATTGCGTGGTAGTAGCGGGCAGCTGAAGAAAGTACTAGTAGTCGTAGTACTGACAGAACAGCGCTTTAAAAAAATCGTATGTCAAATCTTATGAAAATTGGTAAAAATCATGTGATAAATCTAATCTAGATTTGAGACATTATGATTTGCTAAATCATGCATAAAAACATACGTGAATCAAACTCCATTGATTACAAATCATTTCAAATACTCTGTTAGATTTTGAATCAATTGAACAATCACAGTCAGATTTTCCAGACACTGAAATCCATTGATAAATCAATAAAATCAATTCAAAATCAACACCAAATCAAAAATGATTCGCGCTGTGTAACAACAAAGCACAAGATTATGGATAGAGCGGTGTGTACGCCTCTTCCAACTGAGTTAGTCCTATCTATAGTTTGGAGGATGCCGTTAGCATGACTCACCCCATGGCACCCAATTTCAGGGTGTGTTCTGCGCCGGGTTTGTAAGGTCCGATTCCCCAGCGCTAAAGGAAACGGAAAAGTTGATGGTGAATTGGGATTGGTGGTGGCAGTTGAGATTCCTAGCATGAGCTATGTGATTCAATTGTCGGACAGTTGTAGATATGTACACTTTTACTTTTTATATGTATACCACAAACCTCTTTCTTATTAAAATATTGTTCACTGAATATTTAACGATAGTTTGACCACTATATGTAGGCGTGTTCAACCTACATGTAGGCGTACGAGCGTGCACGCTTCAAACGCAAAAGTATAAACAGTTTTCGAAGTTTTAATCGACTACAGTTCAGCTGCTATTTGACATGTATACATGATTGGTATTTCGAAGTGTAATGTTGTCGATAGGACGAGCTAGACACATTATTGATCCTGTTTTGTTGCTTGTATCCGTGTTGCAGAATGGGAAGATATAACCCAGAGCCAGGAAGCACTCCTTACAGAAGTACATGTACACAGCACATTCTTTGGACAGAGGGTGTTCTCCTTATAGTACTCAGCAAACGATGCCTCTGTTCTATCTGCTTCTGCAGACATGCAATAACGCTTCTTGTATGCAGGGTTGAAGGCATTTGTAGTTCGACTTGTGCTAGCAATAACGAGCTTCAAATTCTGTCATACCATCCTACTGCCATGTACTGGTGTCCTTCAACAGTTGCTGGCATGACACAGTGCTCTCCACGCTTACTATACTGGTGCTTTTGTAGTTTAGCCTTTGGAAATTGCATATGTGCTGTCACTGGGCTGATAAATCTGAGACCACGATGGTTGCAATGCAGAATCAGCCGCAACAGTGCGATCTGATCCACTCCAGGGCTTCGTCAAGTGTAACAGTGCAAAATGTGCCAGACCGATACTTTCATCTGCACTCAACACTGATCCAGGCCATAGTCCCTCTTGTCTATTCTTATTGAACGACTTGACTGCACCACGTATTGGTCTTCTTTCACATCATCGTCAGTATATTGACAAAGCGACAAATTACATATATGCAGCAGTGTGTCAAATTGATTTAGAGACATGTACTGCCCAAGAGCAGGGGCTAAAAGTGGTCCGTCTGACTCTGTTCCATAAGCTTTGCACTACAATTTAAGCCTCTTCTGCAGATTTGTGCTTCACACTTGTATTCTGCACAGGTGGCAAAGTGCATTCCTTTCAGTGGCGTTGTGGCACACCCGCTGCTGGGGGGGCAGATATATATATATAAAGGTGCCCCCCCCCCCCCCCCCCCCCAAAAAAAAAGCTTCTGCACATATATACGTGTACATGTCCATCCATCACATTTTTATCACGAAGTATATATATAATTTACAGCAAAATTGCCACGGTCATTTTCACGCGCAATTGAAGGAGAATGGGGGCGTGTTAAGTGCTCCTGTCCAACCAATACGTTGGAACTACAATAACGCCAGTGGCGTAGGAAGGAAATATAGAGTGCAGCGGCCAACAAAGGTGGTTTCCCCGCTTCCCCGGGGAGGGTACGGAGGGGGGCACCCCTCCCGTTCAGCTAGGGGTTACGGGGGAGCGCTGTAAGCTCCCCCATCGGGGTCTGGGGCGGAGCCCCAGAAGCCAACGCTTTTTGCATAGAAACCCCCCCAAAAACTTTGCTAAAACTGTAACCAGGTTAGTTTGTTTTGATACCTTGCCTCTGCGCATGTAATGTAAAATACAAAACGGCTATAGTGCCACTTTTGGTAACCGTTGTAAACTACGTTGCACGGGTAGCCTAGCTTGAACTAGCTCTCACGACCGATTTGAAGACCACTTGCATGTCATTAACTAGCAGCAATTGCTCAGCTATTGAATTATATATGCGCGCTTATCAACCTATTAAAAAAAAAATTGTTGTTGTTGTGAAAAAGTGCAGCTGCCACCCCAGCTCCTACGCCCCTTTAGTATAACGACTATCATGGACTGCTTACCACGCTTTGTTTTATGGTTATCCAAATAAACGAATGCAATACTTTAATTAATTTCTATTAACAAATTAATAGATATAGTAGCGATCGCAGCTTTGTAGCCTCAAGCATTTAAGCAGCGCATTCCAGGCTAACTTTACTTTGAGTCTGTTAAGACACCATGCATACTTCAGCCATCAGTTTGGCGCCCTAGCTATATTTTGGCGCCCCTGTTTTTAGGGCCGCTGGGGGGGGGGGGGGGGCAATTGCCCCCCTGGCCACACCGCCACTGATTCCTTTGATTTCCTCTATTGCATACCTCTAGAGGTCGTGGGAAGTAAGGACATGTATGGTGGCTACTGTATATCCGCTGAAGACTGGACTGGCTTTGGTTGCAAGTCTCTTGAGTTTTCCTCTTGCTCTGAGCTGTCTTCAGCTGATTTCTCATGGAATGTGGCAAAGTAGTGCCACACCAAAATTAGAGAAGAGATGTAATAAAATTCTTCTGGTTCTTGTATTGTGCAGCACATCCACCTGACATATAGCAGATTCCTCTTGGCTTCTCTCCACTGTGTGTGGTCAAAAACTCAATAAGCTTACTCTGGAAGAGATGAACTGCAACAGAATCATGTTCCCTACTTTCTGCTATTACAATGAAACATAGGCTGGATAGTTGACCACTCAGTGGTCCATATAGTAGCATTCAAATGGATGTATTGTTGCTTGGTTGTTATTCCAGTGGAAGCTCCGGACTTCATCTTGCACAATGAAGCTAAAAATCAGCAACCGCATATAAGGTATTCACCTGGTTTGAGACTCTCTTTGGTATCACTCATGAACTTACATGTAGCTTGGGTTTTGCCTGGTCAGTCACTGTTTTCACAGATAGTGGGTTGAGTTTTCTGGCTAAAATTCCTAGCGCTAGTAGTGAGCTGCGAACTTACAGTGCTGGACTGTTGTGTGCATGCGCGTGTAAAGTGCTTTGTTAACTATTTTAACTGTCTTAACTTTCATTTATCTAAATGCGACAAAGCACATGTCATTTTAATGAAACACCTGGCAGTGCAAGTGCACTATGGGTTTTACTAGATCTAACGATTTTGGCAGTGCATATTTTGTTGACACCTATGTTCAGTTTTGTCTTCATTTTCTCGTGTTTCGTTCATGTATAATGTCTATTTGCATCCTAAAATGTGTACAGTATAGTGGAGCGATACACAATTTACTCCTTTAATTTTGCTCATTCTAGCAGTGAGCATTTATACCACTTATTAAAATATATTAACCCTAACGTGGTTCATGAATATGATAATTTTGGCTGGATGCAATAACATTACTAAAAAAACATGAGGAAACATTCAGAATAAGTCGAATATGTACGTCAAACACATGTGTTGCTTCTTTTGGTAACCACGTTTATGTACAGTGAAATGCTCTAATCTGTGTGCCTCTGTACACATACTGCATTGCTTCACTGTGATAGAAAATTAGATAGAGGGCATGACATAGTAACTATACAAAATGAAAATAGGAAAGTTTTGCAGTAAAATGTGTACAGGTGTACACAAATTAGTCCTTTGTAGGATAATGGTTGTCACTGCAAAATTTCCAAAGAATCATGCAAATCCAATGACTTGTGTTTGAAAAAAAAAAAATCACCAACAATGCAAGTGCATAATAAATGTTCATGTTGTCTTTGTAGTACACATGTATCACTCCATCTCTTTCAATATGCATTATCAAGCATCTCTACTTTGAGGCAGGTCAAAAATATAGCTGATGCGTCTTTTCGTTTCTTACCATCTGCAGTATCATTTGGGGGAGTTCAGCCACATCGCCATTGTGTAACGATACCACACATTCTGCAGCGTCCTCTATCGCAGTGCACTAATTCATGGACAGTGCCAATCTTCCTCTTCATTACATGGTATCACTTGTCTGCTACATGTAGTTCTCGTCCTGAATCCATCGATTGGTCAACATCTGGTGACAGAGTTGCAAATCAAAGTGTGACATACTCATTGCTTGGGAAGACTTAAACTTATTCCAGAGAAGGAATACATTAACTCCTGACATACCAAACAATATCTGATAGTCACAGACCCACCAACTATGTGTTTTCCAGGTGTCTTCAAATGATTTGGTTCCCTGTCTTGGAATTATGCTTCTGCCGTTAAAATTGGCACGTTAAAGTTCATGTATATGCCACTGTTCCAGAGTTGCAGTTCTTGTCTGCCACTCACCACTGCAATGCCTTACGGTACCATAGTGTTACCCATGTTGGTAGTTCCTGTAGTGCTAATTAGGGACTTGGGCTGTTTACCTTCATCTATTGCAGCCAATACTTCCATCTGCCTACCGTGCACAGTACAGGAGTGAAGATCTCCCCTTTGTGACACTTGGCTATTCCACCACTTTTTGGGAAAAACCACTGTGAGCACAACCCAACTTCAGCTAACACTTTGGCAGCTTTTATGCTAGCAAAACCACTGTCAATGATTACGATTCTGCCTGAATGCACCCATTGTGCAGTGAGTCTTAAATGCAATGGCAGTACCATGGTACTCCTAGTTCCTTTACATGTTTCTTTTTTGCCATTCATACCTTCTCCTCGTACACCTCATATATGTACAGTGTAGGATATTATGCAACTTGTCTCAGCATCAGCAGTAATATGACCCTCTCTTGCATTGGGGGTTGGCTTCCTTGCAACTGCAACCTTTACCTATGGTTATTGGCCCATACTTTCACCTACCACCAGAAATATGCCTGCAATGTTGCCATTTGTCTACAAACTTTCAAATAAAGCAAAAGAGATCACGTTGACCTTCAATGGCTGGATACTACGGTACAGTGAATTCTTTCATCAGTTTGCGATATCTTCCGTAGCTTAACCCAAACTTGCCGCCCAAACTTGCCAATCTCATGATTCACAAAACCTGAGCAACTTTCATACATCTACATGTACTTATTGAGAACCCTCTCCCAGTAGTCATGAATGGGAAGATTCATTGGGTGGCAAAGAATGTATAAAAGGTGGCTAGCCTTTAGCGTCCCTCTCTTTTGTATCATCATAATGCATATATCATGAACAAGACAAGATCGGAGGGAAAATAAGCCAAGAAGTACTCAAACACAGTGGCATCAGCATAATTGTACATTTGTCATTGGGTAGGCTGGGAGAATCCAGTACTACATGTAGCTGCTGGGCATAAGGTGCGACTCTTTTCCTAGGCTCACCATGAACATACAGATGAGTAGCAGTCTCCCTTGAGGGCTCACCATCCACTCCTTGTTCTGTGTCTTCACTCAATTGGTTCAGAGACTTGATCCGGTTGGCCAAAAGGTGCACCACTACCACTTAGTCTACTTGCATCTCCACTTGCACTCCTCTACCTCTACCAGTGCCTACCACTACTCGCACCCTCAGTATTTGCACCTCCACTGTTCGTGCCTCCATTATTCACACCTTTACCTCTTCTCCCCATATGTAATAACCAGTCACATACGCTGTCAAAGATGAAGGTTTTCCTGTTTTTTAAGTGTGGTTTATTTGCTAGATAATGATCAAATAATTTGTATTATTATTGACCATCGATTAATTATCTGTTGTGTAAACAATGATGTGATGATACATGTCATTACTTAAAATAGTAAGGTGGGATAAGTAATTTATGCTCCATTACACATATTACCCAAATATACACGTGTACAGGTGTATTCACGGATGCAAATAGGCAATAAGCGAAAACTATTCTGGCCCCTACTGTACATGTACATGTATATATAGTTGTTACTTTAAAGGTTGCTGTATTTCAGTTTTGCTTTTTTTTCTTCAAGTACATTAATGCAGGACCTGGTGCAATAGCTGGTTTCTTTGTTCATGAAAAGTATGCCTATGAGTTTGACCACCCTAGGTATGGCACTGTGTACATAAAATGTGTGTTTGTTGCATTCCATTTGCATATACTATTCATGAGGCGAATTTTACGGCACCTGCAGTTGAAAGTGGAAATGCACCTACATGTGTCCAGCTACTTGTATTGCACAAATGCACCAGTATACTTCTCAATTGTTATACTGAATCTTCCAGCAGTCCACATTTAATTTTTGCAAGGCAAAGTTAATCCCTGGACACCTTACATGTACTAGTGAATGTTGCGGTACCACAACAAAATTGTACATGTAACTTCAATATTAACTTCTTGTACCTTTGATAATCAAATTGGGGCCCATTTCTAGTGGCTAGTTACACTATCCTGTGTTCTTGGACATCTGTGAACCATACATGTACACTATAACCAATGAGCACACCCGGTAGTTACAAAACTATCACTTGGCATTACTGTTTTGGCACTACTGAGTAAACTGTAGTGGTACAGAGCTGCCTATTTATGGTCTGTATAATGCTTGTGTAATAAAGATCTATTTGTCTAGATGGTGTGGAAGTACATGCTGTAACTTGTGCTAAAACATAGTAAGTTAGTTGCTATCAAAATGCATGGCTCTCCATCTTAATATTATGAACCAGAGTTGTGACTCGTGTCTTCCAATTTTGCTCCAACTTTGTTGGTCTTAATTGGAAGTGATTTGCACCATTTATTGAATTAGTAACCTTAATGGTTTACTGAATTTTTTCTTTAGAATTATAACTTCATTATGTGGCTGACAGGTATTTTTGGCATCAAATTTGAAAGCCATCAGGTTATGATGCCTATTGTTGGGTGTGGTTAAATGGTTAAGAAAAATTGTAATATAGAAGTGTCTTCTGCAGTAGCAGTCAGGAAACGTTTCCTTACTTTCCACGCAGTTTAATTATTGTTACGTAGCATCGTAACAACACTGTGCGGGTACGTAGACATCAAGCGCATAGTTTGGGTAGAAGAATTTGGCATGAACACAACTGCATTTGGCACCGTGTGATTGCGGAATGCTGATACTCATAGTTGTCATAGAGACGTATTGCACAGTGTACCGTATTCCTCTTAGTCTCGCATGTCATCCTGCCCATGATGTCATATCACGTCTGGAGATCTTTGCCAACATTCCGTGTGCTAGTGCCAGAATTTGGGTGCTACCAGCTAGATTGCTGCAGTCACATGACTAGATACATGTATATTCAAATACATGCTGTGGAATTTCACACCATGTGAATCTGTAATGAGTAGGCCAGCAATGTATTCTGATGAAGCTATTGACAACACTATCGCAATGGCTTACAGATGGGTTACAATGAATTGCATCCAAATCAGAGAGTAGTTGTGTGAAGTTATTTTGAAGGCCAAAGACGTATTTGTGTGCCTTTCTACTGCTATTGCCTGCTTACCTACCCGTTTGACATCCTCATGGATCAGATGTGCTTGTGGTGAGCCCCCTTCGTCGCTGTTAGCTACATTATGAAAATGTCTATTTATTTGACTTCAGTTTGATGGTACACAAGTATGCACTGTGGCATTGCCATGAATTTGCAGACAACAGAGAAGATTTGGGGGCACATGGTTAAGCTGACACACCTTCTAGTGGGTACTAATTACATTTGTGGCATGTGACTTGGCTGATAATTCTGTTTCTGCTGCACACGGAGTGTTGGCAAAAGTCTCAAGACATGATATCATGTCATGGCATGCGAGACTATGTTCCTCTTTCGTAGCATAGAAACACAAATTATTATTTGATCAATGCAAATCATTCTCTGAAAGAACCGCGCAAGATGTTACCTGAGAACATACGTTCAAAGTGGTGTTATTGAACTGTTTCATCGCAGCTACACAAGCTTGTATAAGCCTCTTGTGGTTTTATCAACTAGCGGATACATGTAGTGTCCTTATGGCAAATGTGTGCTTGTTTTCACTACCATCATGTTGATGGATTACATGTACATGTATAGCAAGCATTGTTGTGACCTGTTAGAGAAACATTGCCACGCATATGCTTGTAACTTCAGTTGCTTTGGAAAAGCGTATATCGGAACATCCAGATCTGCCTGTACAAAGTTGTGTGTGAATTGCCTAAAATAGGCAGTTAATGGACAAGTCTCCACTTAGCACAGGCAGATCTGTATGTTCTGTTTTCTGAGGAATGTTCTGTTGTCTGAGGAATGAAAACTTGAACATAAAAAGTATACACAGCGCTGATAGAAAACGAGTTACAACTATATATAATCTATTGAAACAACAGCACTCTTGGAACCGAAAACAAGTGCACATGTCCAAATATCTGTAGAGTTAAAAAAAAAGCTGGCTATTTTCCACCCATTATGAAATTTCTCCTTATGTCGTAAACATGCATGATATTTGTATTTGTATGCACCTCAACTTTTACAGGCAATTCAAGAGCAAACAATGATTCTTTGCTACACATTTACTATGATATATGGAAAACTCCTAAAATGGGTGAAAATTGGCTTTCAGTTTTCTGCATGTTAACATTTCATGGATTGTTTTTTGCGGATAACAAGCTGCCAATTATTATGTTAAAACTAAAATGTTGATACCCCAGGGACCTCTCATTCAGAAATACGTGAATGTTCACCCTAAAGTCTAACTGGTTTGTCGGAATTTATGCGAACTGTGCGCCAGCTTTGCTTTGCATACCCTTTTTTTGGCTAACGATTGTCAAAGTGCCTTCATGCATGGAACTAAAGAGGCAAAGTAAATGACGAGAGGAATGCCAAAAGTGATACTATGAATTAGAGTCCTATCGAGTTTGGTATAATCACTATTTCTGGTACAATGATAATGCATCCTGAACAAAAGTGAGCGTCTGCTTGTGGCACTAGCATGCAAATGTTGAATTGAACCTTGCAAGCTGATGGCTGAAATTGTAATATAAATGTAAACATTATTTTGCTAGGCGGTAAACATGGCATTACAACAGCTGGATTTTGTCATACTAATATCTTTACTCAAATGTATATGTATTACGGGTTGTACAGTATACTAGATAAATCAGTAGTCCTAAAATGAATGAAACAAGATATAAAAACATTCTCTCTGAGAAAGTTAGTGGTACATGTATATAGGATTTGAAGGCAGTGGTGGTGTAAAAAGGAAGAGAACAAGGGATTGGAGATACAATAATTATTCCTATATTTACATGTAGTAACATAAATATAATGCCGTTCTACAAAGTGCTGAATATAGGAATAATTATTGTATCTCTCCAATCCCTTGTTCCCTTCCTTTTTACACCACCATTACCTTCAAATCCTGTATACCACTAAACATTCTCAGAGAGAATGTCATTGTTTCACTAATTTTTATCCGTCTGGGAGCGTGATAAACGTATAGAGATGGGGCCTGTTGGGGCTAGCCACTCACTCAATACAGGTGTGTTGGGCAGCTGTTCACACTCTAGGGTTGTGAGAGAGCTTCAGAGATTTTCATAACGTCTAATGTAGGATCCTATCGCGAGTGCGCTAAACAACAACCATCTCTATTATCTACTCAAACAACTGCATAAGGGGGGGGGGGGGGGGGGGGGTTCCTCCGTGGAAGGGCCTTCCAATACATACCTTGAATCAACACCTGTACCAATCCTTACCAGCAGCTTGCCCCATTATGCAGTTCCTGTATATTTAAGCCATTTAGTGACCATGCTGTAGCACAACTTTGTTTTTTTTTTTTTTTTATTACGTTTGTAGCATATTCTATTTGTGCAATTCATTACGATCATAATGTTGCAGTCATAACATACTATGATAGTAGCATGGCACCAACTTTTTATTGATGCATGGTGTAACTGTGTGTTTGACATTGAAATGTTTATAGGCTTACAGGATGGTGGTCACACGATCGTGATACACGGCTTGCTATGCCAGGAGGTAAGTTTTGTTGATCTATTCAGTGTGTAGATCTATTGCATTTTTATTCATGATTTTAATATACAGTTTGTGTGTGTGATGTGTTGCCAAGCAGTTACATGTAAGATTGATAGCACTTTCTAATTGTCTTGACCTTGTAATTATATCTTTTTGTAATGTATAAAGTACCTCAATCATTAAAATAGTGCTTATGGGGTCATAATTTTATGGGTTAATGTTAAAATTACCGTACAAGAGCCGTTTTCGTAAGTGAAACGACATGTGGAATAGAAATAATGTGTGGTGATGCAGCTGTCCTTGCATGATGTCACATAATTACATTATTACGTACATGTACCGGTTCCCTACCAAATAAATGGTGTTACTTTCCAGTCAAGGAGCGCTCTTGTATTAGTCGATATTACTGGTAGCGTATTAAATATGAACGTACACTAATTGAATGTACATGTAAGCTGAATCTACAGTGTGTAATAGTTGAGTCAAAGTAACTCATGCATATTATACGTACATGTGCTCGAATGAGTACATGTATGTATATAATATGCACGAGTTAGTTTGACTTAAAGGATTAATAGTCAAGCTTTCTAAATGAGAGGTCCCTGGGGTATCCACATATTTTTTTATAAAAAAATTTACAGCGGCATTAAACAATCCGTAAATTTTTTAAAACCTGACATTTTTCGCCCTTTTTTTAGGATTTCTCTGTATATCATTTTACAAGCATTTCTGCATGTAGAATACTTGATAGAATGAATACAATGCAAATATCATTATTTTTTTGCTACAATATAAGGTAAGCTGACATATAAGAAAGGGTTTTTAAACGGACTGTACAAGTCAAACGCATTGTCTGGAGGACGTTTTAACACCACCAAGTGTCACTACTGATGGATGTGCACCATACCATCATTTTAGAAGTTTTGCAGCACCTTTATTTTTGCATATCCACTCGCACCTCTGAAGGGGTCGGGGGGGGGGGTCGCGATGAGTGCCAAATTAGAACGGGGTGTGTGTCGTAGCTTTTAAAATAGTTTCAATCGAACAGACAACCAGCAACGCCGCCAACATACATGTATCTGGACCTATCCGAAGTGACGTTCTAAACACACAAAAAAATACATTTGCGTTCTCTGTCAGCAACTATGTCACTTTCTGTTAGTTCGAGGGATAGCGATTATAAAAAAGCCGTGCATTGCAAGAGCTAGCAAAAGCCCTCCTTTTCCCCATCTTTCTATTCATAAGTCATGAGACATTTCTTAAAACTTTGTTGTAAGTGGTTATGCGGAAGAGCTACTTCAAGTCAAAGAGAGGCTTCGTGACCTCCATTGAAAATTACCGGAAGTGAGTACTAAATGAGCCATAGCTTGCCTGGTGGAAATTTGCATCGCTAAGTTATGGTTATTACACAAATCTACACAAAAAAGAATGAATTTCAAACCCCTACCTCTTCTACAGCCTCCGGGGAATCGCTGGAATTCAGCAAAACAAAACTTGTTTACCTGTACTTGGTTAAATTATTGTAATAAATACTAACCTTAATTGGAAAATTATAGATGCGAATATATGTATATCGGTATACAATCGGCTGGCGTTCAGTTCAGTGGCGACGTGTCCTGGGTACTGCAGTTCGGCCTCACCAAATGCTAGGCCTACTTTCTTTGACCCCACGAGCGGGTTGGTTCTGTGGAGCGGATATCATTTACATAAGTCCATAAAAGCTCCATTGTTACATCTTTACTATTAACTGGGATAGGCGCTTTCCCTTTCGCTCCCAGCCATTTCTTCCACGTTTGGCCTCCAAGCTTCTGAGTAGAAATAAGGTTCAACAAGACAGCCTTCGGGTCCAAGGATTTCTTGCCATCAAAATCTTCTGGGAGAAAGCCACCTACACTTACCAGGAACGCCACCATTTCTCTGTTCTTCCTTTGTTTTTGCTATCATTTCACGCGCCTTCCGTTTTGCACACAGCTTCTTGTTTTCCTTCTCTTTCGCCTCCTCTATTTTCTTTTCTTCCCATTCTTTTAATTTGAGGATCCTCCCTGGGTCATTGAGGTCTACAGCAGAACTCAGTCTTTCACCAATTGCATGCATTTAACCTTTTTGCACATCTTCCTGCTCATCTTCATCCTCAGTGCTGTCATCATGTTCACTATTTTCAATTCTTTCCTGATCTTCCTTCTCAGACTCCTGGTAGCCATAGTAATGCAGATATTCCATCAATCGACTTTCAAACCATGGGACTACACAAATCCCATCAACAGCATGCGTGGTCTGCTCTCGGATGGTAACCCTGGTCAGCATGGTGATAATATCATCCACATTCAGTTGTGGATATCGCTCCTCAACATTACGAAGAAGGGATTCAAACTCAGGTCAAGCTAGCAACTCTCTAGCAGTATAGATGTCTTTAGCCTCCTAAAATGTGTCAGCTCCAGTGGCAGCTGCTACCTCAACGATTTTAATGGAATAGAATGCAAATAAAACCTTCGAGACCAGCATATGTGATACTCACCTCATGTTGACATCAGTTGATGAGTATGTTTCGGCTAGGACAAACTTATCAGGATTGTCCTGTATCCACTGCCTGTTAAATGGGTATATTCCACAATTCTGCATTCCTATACAGGCCAATGATATCCCATCACTGTCACAAGCAGCCATTGACTGTCTCCAGGAAGCACTAAACATCTTTGCTAGCTCATATTTGTTTAAAGCTCTAGAATTGATGTAGGACATTGCATCAAGAATGTCCCTGAAAAATGTTTTTAGATGTTTGAAGACTGCCACATCTAGAGGCTGCAATGCATGGGATGTGTAGGATGGCATACGGATGGCTTTAATCCTTGCTTCTAGAAGGCGTGTTAGCGAACTTGGAGAGTAGCAATGAGAGCCAAAACCATAGATATTAGAGGTAAGGGATTGGAAACCGCGCACGTGCGCCATACATTTCAATGGAACGTCGAGCGGACAATCCTGGCAGTTGCTAATTGGTAAGTCTGACGCCGCGCCCCCAAGAAGTCTATCGTAAAGTTAACTTGAGGCACAAACAGACAGCAGGAAAAGATAGAGCATATTTTGCAGATTACAGAGAGCTAAGAGTTATATTTTTAGTACCTTCCTAAAGGGAGTTACTAAACGTGGCGCACTTCAAATCCATTTTCAAACTCTCAGATGCAACGCCCGAACAAAGCGGCGTAACGGTGCGGCGTTAGGATAGGCAGATAGAGCACAGTATTTTACGTACCACAGTATAGCTTTTGCTCTGTGAATGTGTCACACTCACCAGAAATAAGTAAAAGTTTGATTTGTGACCAGGTACGAAATTCTCAGACATAGCGACTGTAGCTTTGTCGTCAAAATTACAAGCTTGGTTTCTAGATAGCTAGATGAATATTACGTGCCAACGGATAGTTGGTTTGCTGTCAATACGTATTATAGAGGAGATAAAAAATTATAAAGTTAAACCTTACAAACCCGCGCTCAATTTACATTATACATCCAGTGTCTTATGGCAGTTACGCTGAATGCTTTCTCTCAATACAGAATGTGTGAAAGATCTAGACACTAGTTTAGATTAAGCCAGTGTCGCATTGAAGGGACTTGTAGTGAGGATTCCAAGGGATAGCGGATAAAGTGGTAGTGTTTTTCTCTGTAAAGGCCTGGGTACTGGAACTGCCAGGACTGTACCTGTTGATTGGTGTTGATTGGGTTGGTTTCCAATCCCTTACCTCTAATATCTATGCCAAAACTATCCATGACTAGCAGGATCTTCTGCCTGATCAAAGATGCCTGATTTGTAAGGTGGGGCACAACAACTTTATCCCAGGCATCATCTGTCATGTACCCTTTTTCAGTCATTGTCCATTCAGTTCCTACAGGCAGGCATTTCAAGCTACCACTGATAGACAAAACCTCATCCTTCTGTACCCTTACACCTTCAGAGATGATAAGGGGGTCTATTAGTGCACTTCCAGCTGTTACTGCTGCTACTGCTGTAAGATGGCTACCAGATGATGTACCATATGACTGCTTCTTAACCTCACGCTTACCACGCATGCTGAAATTAATCGAAATGTATGTACTATGCACTCATGCATATGTACTAAAACTTGCCTTATGACCAGGCAACCATCCTGGTCTTGCTGTACATTCGTCTCATCAAGGTTCCAGACAAAATCAGCATCCATTGCAACAACCTCTCCACCTTCACAACAAATCTGATAGCAGGACTCGAGCACATTGAAGTACTCAGCTACTTGCTCACGGTTCATTCCACTAGCCCGTACACATTCAAAGGCCTGTGCACGCCTTTTTGCAAGCACAGGATGCCTCCGATAAAGCCCAGATAGCCACTTCCATGATGCTTACAATTGAATTCCATATTTGGATGCCACATCCTGAGCTACAGCACGGATATTCTTCAATGTGAGGCCAAATCCATGAGCATCCATATCCACAGCATACTGCACAATCTGCATCTCCAGATTCAGTCGAATTGATGGTAGTCGCCCAGCATGATCATCCCTCGCTCGCTTGCCACTAATAGTTTTGAATAATAATAGACCGAGGAATACCATATTTCAGAGCAAGCTTGTTCATTGAGGCAGGTTTACTCACTCCACCTCTGCGGTACTCCTCAATGGCACAATCTAGTCTCTGAAAACAAGTGGCATGCAACATAAATGTAGGATTTCAATACCATATGCTTTGTAAGGACACACCTGTTTGTCCTTTCCAGTAGAGTAGTTGGCCCTTAGGCTAGCCTTAGTCTGCTTCATTTTCATTGCTGTCCATTTCTTAATTTTGGAAGGACCTTTTCCTTCAGACAGTGTGTCCCTGACCTTATCTGAACACTGACTAGAACGTATACGTACGAATGCCTGGTCTTTTGAAGTTCGTAGTATGTGTGCTCTGGCGAAAGAAGTTGGTCTGCCAGCACTTTTGATTTTTCGTACACATCAGGATGGCGGGACCAGTGAGCCTTATCAGCACCCTGATATGTTGTTTGTATGTAATTAGTATCTGCTAAAACAATTGAAAACAATACCTTTAACTTATCAACGGGGTTACCACACATGGCCTGCACAAATGTTTCATAATGCTCCCTACAGATGCCATGGTCTACATCCATCTGCGCTTTCATAAACTGCTGATAACGAAAGAAAGGAATCGCTTCCGTAACAGCAGTGGAAAGCCATGGTGCAGGATAAAGAGGGACCCAACGGGGCAGGAAACTGCAGTTGTACTTCCCACCATAATTTCGCCGCCAAATACGCACACGCTATATTTAGCTTATGGGTTAATATAGCTCACGCGCTTATGCTTTGGGTTTACTAACTAGCTTTTGTACGTACCACGGCTGTTTCGAGATGGACATTAGGTTGTTAATTAGAATACGTATGTATATTACGGTACAATTCTTATCCGGGTCCCATAGGAGCTCATTAAAATGTGGTTAATGTTCTAATCCCTATTTTGTGAAGATGCGTTTGCCATTAAATACCAAAATATTTTTCAGCTGTTCTGTATTCAGTTCGGCACTACAAAACATCAATGCGCACTACTGAGGGATGTTCTTTATTAGTCCACTAAAGTCGCGCATCTCACGGTTTCTTAGTTTTTGTTTTGGCATTCCTGAAGCACTTGAACGGTGAGCCGTTTTTCTCGAGAAAATGCCTGACAAAAGGGTGTGAAATGTACCTTATTGTAAAGATAGATCATTGCCCTTTTTAAACATGCCTAGCTTATATGCAGACTTATTTTCTGCAGCGAGAACAAAACCCTTTACCCTGGACTAGCTAATCATGAATAAAGCTGTATCATGTGCGCTTATGCTGCAATCGAAGCGGATGGAAATTTCTTCATGTCAAGTGCAAGCTAATCATGAATAAAGCGGTATCACGTGCGCTTATGCTGCAATCGAAGCGGATGGAAATTTCTTCATGTCAAGTGCAGTAGGGTATACCGGGCCTTTTTTGCGGACACCATTAGTTGAAAAATATGTCTCGAGGCAATCTAGAGACAACTTACAGCTGTGCTAGCCTACTTTCTCTGTGGAACTGCTGCTTCTCACTAATTTCTATGTAGACATAACGAAGGCTTGCTATGTACATGTAGGTTGGGAGGATAGAAAGTGCTAATGGGAGGAGGAAGGTGCTCCCTAGGTTATCTTAAGGGCAGTAGTTCAGCATAGTAAGCCCCGCCCCTCTGGCAATGTCTCTCCCCTCCCCCCCCCCCCCCCCCCCCCAGCTGCCACGGCCCACCTCAGGTTTCACCCACTTCATGTTGGGTAGTCAGGCATACCTGCTAATTCAAGATGTGCTTGGCAAGCTCTACAGGTTTATTGTGCCCTTTTCCTGCAATGAGACATGGCTATACAATACAAGTGGGTGGAGCTAGTTATGTGACTAGAGCTTGTGATGATGTATTCTTGAATGTGTGTATCGCACAAGCCACATGTCCTTGTGTTTTGGCCTACATTCACACCCTCTTGCTCCATTGCTCCCTCTCCCTCCCTCTCCCTTCCTCACTCTCCATCCCTCCCTCTCCCTCCCTCTCCCTTCCTCACTCTCCATCCCTCCCTCTCCCTCCCTCTCCCTTCCTCACTCTCCATCCCTCCCTCTCCCTCCCTCCCTGTCCCTCCCTCCCTCGCCCTTCCTTCTATCCTCCCTCCCTCTCCCTTCCTTCTATCCTCCCTCCCTCTCCCTTCACAACTTTCATCCCTCTCCCTTTCCCTTCTTTCTTCCCTCCCTACCTCCTCCTCCCTTCCTCTCCCTCAATCCCTTCCCCCTCCCTCTCCCTCCCTACCTCCTCCTCCCTTCCTCTCCCTCAATCCCTTCCCCCTCCCTCTCCCTCCCTCCCACCCCTCTCCCTCCCCCCTCTGTCCCCCTCCCTCCTCCCTTCCCCTCCCTCCCCCTCTATCCCCCTCCCTCCCTCCTCCCTTCCCCTCCCTCCCTCCTCCCTTCCCCTCCCTCCTCCCTTCCCCTCCTCCCTTCCCCTCCCTCCCTCCTCCCTTCCCCTCCCTCCCTCCTCCCTTCCCCTCCCTCCCTCCTCCCTTCCCCTCCCTCCTCCCTTCCCCTCCCTCCTCCCTTCCCCTCCCTCCTCCCTTCCTCTCCCTCCCTCCTCCCTTCCCCTCCCTCCCTCCTCCCTTCCCTCCCTCCCTCTTCCCTTCCCCTCCCTCCCTCCTCCCTTCCCCTCCCTCCCTCCTACCTTCCCCTCGCATGCACATCAACATTTCTGGAATGAAATGGTCCTCTAACAAGATTTTGATGAACGGCATGCAGCAGCACTTGACAATATGCTCGTTCAAATACAAGCCATTTTTTTTTGGGGGGGGGGGGGAGGGCTCTAGGCCGTAGTGCTTTTACATGTGGTTAACTAATTACAATACCTAATATTCATTACTTACCACACATATATAGTGTTCCAAAGGACGAGACTAAAAAAATGACTTTTTTTTTGCATGTAACATTCGAACCCTTCAGGCTATATGTGAGGGAATTAGATTGTCATATTCAGCCATCACTTCTGTACACTTCTGTACATGAAAACGTTATTAAATGTAAGAATAGGTGGCATTAAGTAAACAAACTTCAAATCACATCTTTCAATTGTAGTTCCCGTAAGGAACATACACATTTAGCTAAGCACTCAAATTTATTTGTAGGCACCCCACTATGGTACCAAGTGCAAACAACGTTTCACTTCTTAACTCAAGTGGTTGGAAGATTGGTCCTAATATACGTGGTTTTTGAGGTGCAGTGCAGTTCGCATGAATTCGGACAAATTATTTTGACTTAAGGGTTAAACATCACATTTTCTATATGAAAGGTCAGTGGAGTGTCCACTATATTTATTTGGCAGCTTGCTATCGGCATTATCCTATCCGCGAAATATTATTTGGAGCCATATTCATATTTCACCCGTTTTGGGATTTCTCTGTAAGGCAAACTGCCATATAAGAACGGGTTGGCCAAAAGAACGGAGTGGGGGGGGGGGGGGGGGGGGGGGGGGGGGGGGGGGGCCGAATAACCACAGCCAATAACCACAGTTGATAATACCCTTTGTGAACTACGCCCCTAAGTAGTTAATTTGTTTTCACGTACCACGGGTGTTTCATTGCATTGAAAAAATGGACATTAGGTCTCGTCTCCACTTTTACCTACGTAACAATTAACTACCCTCATTATCGCATGGCATTGGAATTTGGCTTATCTTTTGTAATCCATTCAACGTACATGTAAGCACAGTACAGATGAATATCTGTGTTGCACACCCTTCGAGGACTACAATGATATAAATTTTATCTTTTTAATGCTAACATATGCCATGATACGGGCCCGTGACTAATAGCGCTCCATTTAGAGTAGTTGGTTTTAAAAAGCTTTTTTCGTTTATTTGCCTGACATGAGTTACATAAACGTATACAGGAGTGCTGGTTGTATGTGATTGGGTTGTTTGTTTTTTTTAGCAGACTTATTTTCTGTGAGTCGTACCAAGGCGCTGAATATTACCAATTTATGTATACTATAAGCATGGCGGCGGTCCAATTGCAATACATGTATGTACACTTCAAAAACGGGTGATGGATAACTGTGATCTCTCC
>OX442423.1:4167640-4382804 GCA_949361645.1 Spongilla lacustris | reverse complement strand
CTGAATATTACCAATTTATGTATACTATAAGCATGGCGGCGGTCCAATTGCAATACATGTATGTACACTTCAAAAACGGGTGATGGATAACTGTGATCTCTCCTCCCTTCCCCTCCCTCCCTCCTCCCTTCCCCTCCCTCCCCTTCCCTCCCTTCTCTCCCTCCCTCCCTCCCCTTCCCTCCCTTCTCTCTCTCCCTCCCTCCCCTTCCCTCCCTACCCTCCCTCCCTCCCCCTTCCCTCCCTCCCCCTCTCTCCCTCCCCTTCCCTCCCTCCCTCCCTTCCTCCCCCTCCCCTCCTCCTTCCCTCTCCCTCCTCTTCCCTCCCCTCCCCCTCCCTCCCTTCCACAATAGAAAACCTCTACAGCTTAAAGACCATGTACAAGTAAAATAAACACAACAAATAGACTTACGGAAGCAAAATAATCAAATTGAGCAAGAAAATAAGGGAGCAAGGGAGGGAGGGATATTATGCTGTCATCTAATATAGTGGAATAATCTCAAAGGTCAAACGACACAACTTAGCACACCTTATCACATTTTCCATCCAGCCCAGTGGTGAACCAACCTATGAACATGGTCCCTTATCATGTGAGCAGCTTCGTTGTCATGGCTACAACATGTAATGACTGTTCTCTTGTACAGATTGGCTCCACCCACTTGCACCTCTATCCATGCCACTAGGCTGCACTCAGTACCATTTGTTCTTTGCCTCAGGAACAATTCATCCCATGCAGGCACTGTCTCTTTGACCTCCTAGATTCCACCACTAATTAGAATGTTGAACCGCACACAGCATGCAAAAAAAAAAAAGATCAAGGCTAAAGTTGTATTACTACGTACTTTAGTTTACGGATACAATTAAAGCTCCAATGTTGTTGTCCAAGTTGTTTGAATTGAGAGATCACAGTTATCCATGACCCGTTTTTGAAGTGTACATACATGTATTGCAATTGGACCGCCGCCATGCTTATAGTATACATAAATTGGTAATATTCAGCGCCTTGGTACGACTCACAGAAAATAAGTCTGCTAAAAAAAAACAAACAACCCAATCACATACAACCAGCACTCCTGTATACGTTTATGTAACTCATGTCAGGCAAATAAACGAAAAAAAGCTTTTTAAAACCAACTACTCTAAATGGAGCGCTATTAGTCACGGGCCCGTATCATGGCATATGTTAGCATTAAAAAGATAAAATTTATATCATTGTAGTCCTCGAAGGGTGTGCAACACAGATATTCATCTGTACTGTGCTTACATGTACGTTGAATGGATTTCAAAAGATAAGCCAAATTCCAATGCCATGCGATAATGAGGGTCTAGTTAATTGTTACGTAGGTAAAAGTGGAGACGAGACCTAATGTCCATTTTTTCAATGCAATGAAACACCCGTGGTACGTGAAAACAAATTAACTACTTAGGGGCGTAGTTCACAAAGGGTATTATCAACTGTGGTTATTGGCTGTGGTTATTCGGGCCCCCCCCCTTCCGTTCTTTTGGCCAACCCGTTCTTATATGGCAGTTTGCCTTACAGAGAAATCCTAAAACGGGTGAAATATGAATATGGCTCCAAATAATATTTCGCGAATAGGATAATGCCGATAGCAAGCTGCCAAATAAATATAGTGGACACTCCACTGACCTTTCATATAGAAAATGTGATGTTTAACCCTTAAGTCAAAATAATTTGTCCGAATTCATGCGAACTGCACTGCACCTCAAAAACCACGTAAATTAGGACCAATCTTTCCAACCACTTTGAGTTAAGAAGTGAAACGTTGTTTGCACTTGGTACCATAGTGGGGTGCCTACAAATAAATTTGAGTGCTTAGCTAAATGTGTATGTTCCTTACGGGAACTACAATTGAAAGATGTGATTTGAAGTTTGTTTACTTAATGCCACCTATTTTTACATTTAATAATGTTTTCATGTACAGAAGTGTACAGAAGTGATGGCTGAATATGACAATCTAATTCCCTCACATATAGCCTGAAGGGTTCGAATGTTACATGCAAAAAAAAAGTCATTTTTTTAGTCTCGTCCTTTGGAACACTATATATGTGTGGTAAGTAATGAATATTAGGTATTGTAATTAGTTAACCACATGTAAAAGCACTACGGCCTAGAGCCCTCCCCCCCCCCCCCCCCCCCCCCCCCCCCAAAAAAAATGGCTTGTATTTGAATGAGCATATTGTCAAGTGCTGCACGCCGTTCATCAAAATCTTGTTAGAGGACCATTTCATTCCAGAAATGTTGATGTGCATGCTAGCTTACGATTGTGTACGTGCACTCTTGTACATGAACTCAGGTTCAGGATATAATTTGAGGTTGCAATCGTTACAGTTGTACATGTACATGTACTTGTAAATGGCATTCAATATGGTGCACATTCATGAATGTACATTTTATAGAAACACAAGTACAAAATATTCTCTGTATGCACAGGTGTCTATTGATAGTTTCCCTTTCCAGAATTAAAGCTGCAACCTGGAGCTGCTGGGTTTCAACTATCAAACCCTCCTGTCCTGCAGATGATGTGTTTGCTTGCTAGTCTGAATATTTTCAAGGAAACAACAATGGCTCAGCTGACCAAAAAGTCAAGAATTTTGACTGCTTATCTTGAATTGCTACTTGAAACTATTGCAGAAAAATGTAAGAATATTTATATTAGGAATTCACTTCATGAAAATCATTACATTTAACTTGCTTTGCATGACCTAGCAATTAGTTGTGGTACTTGATGTACATGTACGTGTAACTTACATGACTTGCTTGTGTCTCTGAGTAAAATTCTAGGACCTAAAAATGCCTGCTAGGGCTCAAGAGTTGTGCATGTGGAATCTTCTCATTGAGCTTCTTACTCATTGTAACTTGTTTTCTTAATCCAGAATGGGTATAACCTTATCTACATGTATGTGTACATAACCATTGTATTTTGTAATTTAATTGTCAATGGCTATTCCTTGTGGGGCAGTGCTGTTCAATGCTGTCGCCCCATTCACTATTTATTATTCTAGGCAAGATGAAGATGAATACAGCCCCTTGCCATTAGATACGCTTGTTTAAACATGGGTCATTTTTTTGTGAGGCTGAAGTGTGGGGGGGATATATCGCAGTACTCTTACAACTTCTATGTGGATGTTTCTAGTTCTTTGCCAGCATAGTGACCTTCTAAATAGCAAAGCATATACTCCAGAGCTTTTTCGAGTATTTTTGGAAGTAGCTGAGTCCAGAGCTTGCGGAATAAAACGCTACAGAGGAAGAGGTGTATTTGGTGTGAGCTCTTATTTATTGCTTTCCTGTCCCCAGCATCTCTCTATACAGTTAAGCTCACATGGGCTGCAGTATGCATGTGTGGCCATGCTGATGCATGAATTGTTGAAGCCTTGTATTTTCCTTTTAGAAGCCGTGATGAGTGGCAATTTACTCTCATCTTAGCCAGATTTATTGTTGTCCTGTACTTCTCCTTCAGAATTTAAACAATCCCTTAAGAAATTTCTTTCTTAATAAACAAGCTTATATACCTTTCCTTTCCACATGCTATCCCTCATGCAAAGGTGTTTTTCTCCACATTTTGCAACAAGTGCGTCTTGAGAATATGTGTTGTGAGAGCTGGTATTGTCGAATATCACACATGTGATTTTTGTACCCAATATGAGCAAGTTTAACAGCCTTTTCTGTTCATCATTTGTGCCTTCTTCTGTTAGCTCCGTATGCGATCAGAACCCGTGCTTCATATTTTCTTCTATCAAAAAGTTCCATCTACGTGTACAAAGTCTGAGACCATAATGCATGATCCTTTTCCCTAGGGTTATATAACCAACATGTCTTTAGTTCCCTGTTGAGTCTTCTGTTCTGTTGTTGCCCCTGTTGAGTCTTCTGTTCTGTTGTTGCTCTGTAGCACAGGAATGTGGAGTAGGTGCATTGTGTTTGTTCAGAAATCTAATTTCTGCCATTCTTGTAACAAAAACCTTTCGATACTTAATTACAACTTTCCTTAATGACCATTTATGAATACTTCAAATTCCAATGTCATCATTTACCCATGCACAAAATGAGAGTGCAGTCATTTGAATTCTTCTATTGTGATTGATAGCATTTTATGCGGTTTAACACATCTTCCACAGCACAAAGTACTTCTCTCTAACTCTTTCAAGATTGTTCTGTGAGCACATTACACAGCACTTCTGTTTGACGTGTTTTCATTTTCTGTCATATATTGAAGATGTGCCTAGGTGTATTCAACTGAAAGGTGTGATCATTTAAACTATGGCGAAGTATATTAGTAGTTAAGCAACCTACAGAGCAACCAAAGAGAGTGATTTAAGTGATTCTGCTTTGTATTAGCACATGCTTGCAGCAAGGGTGTGAGAAAGACAATGATAAAAAATGAGCAGGAATGTGAAGCTGGAAGATTAAGACTGCTGTGGGGTGAATTGAATCTGGTTCATCAAGACAAGTGGCGGCAGTGATGTAACTAAGGGCAGCAAAGCAGTAGGCAATCTCTCTGGGCTGAGCAGCTGCAGCATACAACTTTAGGCTAATTTTAAGAACGGCAGCTGCTGTGATATTGGAAATAGCTTCTAGGCTCAGTCAGCACATATATAAAGTTGGGTTAATATTTCATATGTATGCAAAACAATATGGTAACTATTAAAAAAAACTATTAGTGCAATTCAGTAGATATCTGTATGTACGCTTCATTTGTGGCTATAACTAAAATTTGTGGTACCACATGCATTTATTTGTAATTCCTGCAGCATGCACTATGCAAATTAAGTTGTCCAACTACAGCTTTTAATATCAATGTTTCCACAAGGGGTAATATAGCCAATCAGCAACCCCAAAGTGTCTGATCTATGATATATAGGTCTATGGCTCTCAGGATCTACTATGTATTTCCTAATGCTCTTAGTATATATGAGCCCAGTGTGTCAATTCATCAGTAACAGTGGAATGGATGGTGGTGTAGCATTGACCAAAAGAACGTCAATGTCGTTGTAGAAGTGACATGTACATGTACCAGCACTTCTTGTGTGCCAAATATGTGTTGTAGGAAGCTTGGTTGCAGCCATCCATGTACTTGTTGTAATCAATTGCAACACCAAATTCATGGCAAACCAAACACCATTCTGTATTGTGTCTTGCCACATAGTTGACTATCTTGCAAAGGCTGCTATTTTACTGTCTTCTCCAACTAAGGCCTTGTTGAAGTTGCTGCGATCGATGCACACAGTGTCATATGTGTATAGTCCTTTCTCGAGCAGGGACAATCTTAGCCAAGCGTACGCAAGTTACTGCACGACTCACTCCGATTTCCATGAAAATGTTTTTTATAGCTATGGGGTCATGAGACATTGCTTTATACAAAAGGTCACATTCCCAGGTCTAGTCGTTTGGGAGATAATCACCGACCAAAAGTTCACCTTTTAGTCAATTTTTGCAACTTGGACTAATTGTAAGTTTTGATCCCATCAACTTACAACTACTGTTTTGGCATCAAAATAAACCTTATTTATTAGACTATTGAAAGTAGTACATAAATTACAAGTATCGTATCTGTGAATATAATTCTGCCTCTTTCTTCTGTATAATTTAGTAACAACCGTTGCCCCAAACCAAATCACACCAAATAATTCATATATAATATGTTTTGCGGAAGGAGCATGTATGATAGATTTCGGATCGGGCTGACCTTGGGCTGAGGCACCACAAGGGGGAATGTATGCATTTAACATAGTCCAACCTTGGTTTGGTTCTGTTAGTGGCTGCTACAATGTAAACAGTTTATGTAGAGTATCATAACTGCAATTATATGAATTTCATTTATGTACCACTTACGTGTACACTGATCACAATAACAAGAATGCACTTCTAAAATGCATATACAGGAAGTAATTGTACTCTATTCATGTAGATGGCTATACAGGGCTTTTGTTGCAGTGTCCATTTCCTTGTCTGTTAGAATATAAGTTCGTCCAGTGTATGTCTTTAGATCTACAGAAATTAAAAGGTCACTAATATGAACTGTCAAAACACCAGCTGGGTCAGGATAGGAGAAGGACTTGCTTGGTCCATGAGGATGGAGGAAGGTTACAGTTACCTCCTGTAATTCAGGATCTGTCTTCAGAACATAGCCAACCCACCACGCACTGTCATATATCACTGCCACGTAGCCTTTAGCATCTTTAATGCTCACAGAGCTGCATAAAGACAACGTGTCTACAGTCTCAGTGCGGCAAACACTGCTTGTACTGTATTCCTTCACCTGTAGGGTCCTGGTTGTCAGCGACAAGAAACAGTGCAGTTTTTGTGTTCCAGCAATTGTTTTGCCTTTTGACAGCCTTTCGCTTAGTAGACTCTGTTGCTCACCCCAGTCTTGGCTTGTCAAGTACTTGAAGGTTGTACCAGTCAATTTCGACTGACAAAATGTGAACAGCTCAAGGGGAGTTGTAATGTGGCCACTGTGTACTCGCTGCAGACTGGCTTTGGCAGCTCTCTCTTTACAGTTCCCCCCACACCATCAGGTGGCCCCTTGCCATGGCTTGTTGCAAAGAAATGCCATTCTGCAACTAATCCAAAGTCTTCATAGTGGTGGCACAAATTGATGAAGTTTTTACAGTTTTTGTATTGTCCAGCGCACCCATCACTGAAATAAATCATTTTCGTTACGTTGTAATTTGTTTTTAAGAATTCTACCAGGTGCCGTTGAAACAGGTGCACTGCCACTGCATCATGGATATTGCAGTCTGAAATGACAACATAGCTGCCATGTGTTAAGCCCACACCTTCAAGGTTAATGTAATAGACAAATGGGTGTAGGGTAGCTTGTGTATTTGTCCAGTGGTATCCCTGTATGGCATCCTGTATAATGAATGTGTAGTTTTCTGAAAAGTCGCCTAAGTTGGTGCTAGGCGACTTTTCAGAAAACTACACATTCATTATACAGGATGCCATACAGGGATACCACTGGACAAATACACAAGCTACCCTACACCCATTTGTCTATTACATTAACCTTGAAGGTGTGGGCTTAACACATGGCAGCTATGTTGTCATTTCAGACTGCAATATCCATGATGCAGGGGCAGTGCACCTGTTTCAACGGCACCTGGTAGAATTTTTAAAAACAAATTACAACGTAACGAAAATGATTTATTTCAGTGATGGGTGCGCTGGACAATACAAAAACTGTAAAAACTTCATCAATTTGTGCCACCACTATGAAGACTTTGGATTAGTTGCAGAATGGCATTTCTTTGCAACAAGCCATGGCAAGGGGCCACCTGATGGTGTGGGGGGAACTGTAAAGAGAGAAGCTGCCAAAGCCAGTCTGCAGCGAGTACACAGTGGCCACATTACAACTCCCCTTGAGCTGTTCACATTTTGTCAGTCGAAATTGACTGGTACAACCTTCAAGTACTTGACAAGCCAAGACTGGGGTGAGGAACAGAGTCTACTAAGCGAAAGGCTGTCAAAAGGCAAAACAATTGCTGGAACACAAAAACTGCACTGTTTCTTGTCACTGACAACCAGGACCCTACAGGTGAAGGAATACAGTACAAGCAGTGTTTGCCGCACTGAGACTGTAGACACGTTGTCTTTATGCAGCTCTGTGAGCATTAAAGATGCTAAAGGCTACGTGGCAGTGATATATGACAGTGCGTGGTGGGTTGGCTATGTTCTGAAGACAGATCCTGAATTACAGGAGGTAACTGTAACCTTCCTCCATCCTCATGGACCAAGCAAGTCCTTCTCCTATCCTGACCCAGCTGGTGTTTTGACAGTTCATATTAGTGACCTTTTAATTTCTGTAGATCTAAAGACATACACTGGACGAACTTATATTCTAACAGACAAGGAAATGGACACTGTAACAAAAGCCCTGTATAGCCATCTACATGAATAGAGTACAATTACTTCCTGTATATGCATTTTAGAAGTGCATTCTTGTTATTGTGATCAGTGTACACGTAAGTGGTACATAAATGAAATTCATATAATTGCAGTTATGATACTCTACATAAACTGTTTACATTGTAACAGAACCAAACCAAGGTTGGACTATGTTAAATTCACACATTCCTCCTTGTGGTGCCTCAGCCCAAGGTCAGCCCGATCCAAAATCTATCATACATGCTCCTTCTGCAAAACATATTATATATGAATTATTTGGTGTGATTTGGTTTGGGGCAACGGTTGTTACTAAATTATACAGAAGAAAAAGAGGCAGAATTATATTCACAGATACGATACTTGTAATTTATGTACTACTTTCAATAGTCTAATAAATAAGGTTTATTTTGATGCCAAAACAGTAGTTGTAAGTTGATGGGATCAAAACTTACAATTAGTCCAAGTTGCAAAAATTGACTAAAAGGTGAACTTTTGGTCGGTGATTATCTCCCAAACGACTAGACCTGGGAAGGTGACCTTTTGTATAAAGCAATGTCTCATGACCCCATAGCTATAAAAAAACATTTCATGAAAATCGGAGTGAGTCGTGCAGTAACTTGCGTACGCTTGGCTAAGATTGTCCCAGCAGCTTCTTGGCAGTATCTTTGTGCTCAGTGGTTGGATTCTCTGACAACCATGTTCAATGCTTCAGAAGTGATGAATAAGTGGACTGGGTGTTCTGGTTTAACCTCAGTAAGGCAGGCATTGTGATGGAGATACCGTTGTTCTTCTGCCAATCTTTTTAATGCAAGCCCTAAAGAGTAATGTACTTCAATTCAGATTTAAAAACAGCTCAATTTGTTACTTTTTAACCCTGCTTATGGATTTGCTGTGGCAGTGGTATTATTATACATGCAAAGTGTGCAATATTTAATCATGATGTTAATTTAAAATCATCACCACACCACACCTGCAGATATAATTATACTTAGGAACAACGGATGGTGGATTATTGAAATTGCTTTTTTTTTTAATTAAAAGAAAAAAAAAAGTACATGTAATCTTCCTCACCCCCTACATTAGTAGTGCAAGTGCAATTGGTACAGGTCATTTCAACTATTTGCAACCACCTTAATACTATTAGTGAATGGCAAGTTATTATGCACGCTATCCAGTTCAGTGCTCACTGCTGGCAGAATATAGCATATTTTCAGTATAAAAATATGTACTGCATTGCTTTTTTATGCTTTCCACTTCATATGTAGCAACGTTTGTCCGGATTGTTACTACACGTGATCCAGCTGAAAGGGGTTGTCAACTAACTGTTCATTTTGATCACTCTACTGAAGTTATTTACAAATCTCTTCGAAGCCAAGGAGTAGTGGTAAGATTTTTTTAAAACTATTTACACTGTGTATAAAGCACATTCATGATATGCATAGTCCGAATCATACTGAACATCGGATGAAACTAATTTCTGTCTGTGCACAGTGGTACTAGCTTTAAAATGTGAGGCCAGCCCTCTTGGTTTAGAATTGTCCAAAGTGGTAAAATGTTATTGAAATGGATGGAGGGGGCAATACTTACAATCACATAGCACTGCAGATTTTCATGATGTGCTCTGTAATAAATTGGATCTGTAATAGGGAAGAATGCCGATATATCTTACATTGTATCACTCATACTCTATAGAATTTCTTTTTCGTATGGAGCACATTTTATACTGCTAAGCACTGTGAAGTGGAGGTGGGGCTGCCTATGGACAAATAGTTTTAGCAATTTTTGATGAAAACATTTTCTTAACTGTGTCCAATGCATGTCGTTGGATGCCAAATTTGTACTTCTCAGGTTTAATGCAAGTGCTGAAGCAGGCCTTTGTTGATTAACTTAATCATTCATTGTGGCTGTACACTGCACACATGGTTACATTTAACAATAATGGTTACATGTGCATGTTATTAATAATAATGGTTACACGTTTACATGTATAGCATACCCTAACCATTATAAAAAATAAATAAAATCATATATACCCAACATTGGGTATACATGTTGTTTTTTTTTCTGCCATTCGAACAGGGCTGGCAGTATATCAAGATGGGTTTGGTAAAAATGCCAAGATATATATTTTGATAACAGTCAAATGTATCTAGCTACCCTTCCAAACCTTTTGCAGCCCCACAAGCAGGGAGTATCCTAAATAGTGTCTTACAACCTTTTAATGGGAGAGGAAGGCACTGTTTTATACAAGAATGGCCAAAAAGAAATTCTTTGGTCAATAATATAGTTGTATTTTCATTGTTGAAATCAATACGCTGAGGAGTTTTTCACTGTCAGACAAATATATCCAGGTTTTTTCAAGGAATATGTACATGTACATGTTTTGATTGGTGTGTGCGTATTTAATTGACTCATTGTGTTTTGTACAGTTATTTTCCCACATGTTTCTCAACTATAGACGGACATTCGTGAACCAACTGGCTTGCGTATTGCTCCAGTACCATTGTATAATACCTTTTTGGATGTTCTGAAATGTTATGAAGCTCTAGCAGTTTGTATCAAAAACTTGCAGGTTGTGTGACTATTGCTTTGATAGGATAGGAATCTATTAGTGAACATTTATAACAATAATGTATATAGGTGGTTGGTAGAACTTATTGTAATATAGTCCTTTTGTTTGTTTGAACTTTAGTATATATACATGTATAATTGGAATCTATTATGTAATTATTAAATTTTTCTGCTTTTGGTAATGTGTAATTCTCATGCAGTTGACAGTGACTGAGGTAGTCACTGTAACCTCCATGTTGGCAGAGAGCCTAGAAGATAGAGGATCATCAATTCTCATTACTTTTTTAAGCATCTACATGTACCCCTGCAGACAGGGCCCATCTTTTAATCTACACGTCAGCTCCACATGGTTTGTCTTGGCTATTAGTCACTCCGGCCACCTATATCTTGACCCCAATGAGTTGCAGACAGTGGTCAAATGGTGGTTAGGGGTAGGTACATGTACAGCCAGAAAAGCCTTGTGCTCTTTGTGCCTAAATACAGCAAGCACTTCATCGACTTGGAAATCACGTGGCCACTTGCTTGCTGGCATGGTGGTGATGTGGTCTCTCACCACTATTGCCTGACAGATCTGGTTCTGCCGCTGTGCCCACCAGGTGGTGAGGGTGGAGAAAGGCAGTGGTCTCACACCTGATCACAAGCACCCAGCAGACATACTTGCATTGCCTTTGATGTTACCATCACATCCCCTTTGTCTCTCCCTTGGGAAGCAGCACTCGAGGCAGAGGCGTGAAAACACAGAGCCAATGACCCCAAGTGCTCTGAGTTGGGGTGGGTTTGTGTCCCACTCACGTGCACCATGGAGACATGGTAACTGGGGTAAAGAAGCTCACACAACCTGCCTCGCATCCTGCATTACCACCACTTCTTCTTGCCACAAGAGTCAAGCCTTGGCAGAAATATATAGCAGGCCCTCGTCTGAGCTATTGCTAGGGCCGTTCTGGGTAGGTCGATGTTTGCCAGGTGGTGTACATGGTGTAATTGTATTGATGTTGTTGTGAATATGTATTAATAATAAATATTAGTATTTAGTTCAGTTGTTAATTTATTTCATATGTTTACATGTATGGTACTTTAATTTTATCTACATGATTTCTCCCTACTGGGTCCCTTGTTTTATCAGCAATGTTTAGTTCTGACTTCTAAATAAAAAGGTTTCAAGAACCTATAGCTATAACATGCAAAGTGCACTCACATTTATTGTTGATCTCAATAGTATTCTTAAAAATCCCATGTCCTGTGCCCTCTTTCTATTTATTAAAACCCGGAGATATACATTTTAAAAATAAATAAATAGAACTAGTTGTGTCAAAAATAGTCCATTTCATAGTGGGTTAGTTTGTTTACATACATATGAGGTCACACCAAACAATACAACTAATAATGTCACACAATGAATGATTTTTAAACTGATCAAAATGCAGTTCCTACTGTTGTTTGGTTAACATGCTGAACAATAACTACATCATCCGGTTGTAAGTTATGAGGCTTTTCAAGCTCAATAAAGTTCTGGCTGTATAACTGTCTCCCAGCATGAACCAGCAAACTTTCTACATCCTCGTTTCTGCCATTGGGCAATGCTATATTTAGTTTTTCACATTCTGTTCGTATAAAGTCAGGAGTCACATTGAGGGCTGGATAATGATGGTTGAACCATATCTGCCCTATCTGTCGAGCATCATCATCCCCAAGTTCTTCTACTGCTTCAGTTTCTCGTCTATACAGCCCACATAGATAGATATTTCGGGTTATAATTCTTCGTCCTTGAAAAGCTGCAAAGTGGTTGAATGAAATAAATTGTTAAGATGATGCTGGGGAGATGAAGGGTGCATCGTTTGAGGCTTCTACTAGTTATTGGAACAAACGGTAGTATGTGTACATGTAGCTAAATGTGTTATCTTGTAAATAATATATATAATAATATGATATTATTATTATTGTAATATCATAAATTATTCATCGCTGCCAAAATTATTCAATAAATATCATAATAACACCAAAAATGTCGACAAAAATGCCTGCCATAGTGCATATATTATTTAACTATTTTCCCCAAGGTATTTGATATAATTATATACAAGATAATAATTGCATTCCACAATCTTTAGCATCACTATCACAACTACCAGTTAGCCAGTTCATCTGCACAAGAATGGTACAGGGCATTTGAGTTCTCGGTATAATATAGTGACACAAAGTCCTCATTTGATGCTGTGCTACAGAAAATTCTCCAGCTTATATTGGTTAACAATAATTATTGATTTAGGTATGATTTCTGGATTTACTTATATGCTTGTATCCCAGCATACACAGGGCACTTCCAATCGACTTATCGGCATATTTTTTCGACATGTCGCTATGAATTAGATAGAAAGGCTTTCTATATAAATCCGCAAGCGACAAATTTGTTATGTAATATTGAAAAGTTGCCAGTAAAACGTCGCCCCATGTATGCTGGCTTTAAGCAAGTACACAGCAAACAATACAGATTGCAAAAATTAAGTGTGCAGACTACCTTCTCTTATTATTTGATGGCGTTGTTTAATTTGGTTTTCTGTCTGTTGGGCTTTTTGTTCTGATAACTCTGTGAATCGTTCTTGCAAACTGACCCACTCGTTCTTTAAACTGTCTCTTTCCCTCTCTAACGATTTCACATTCTCAGTTAATTTTTGTAATTCAATTTCAGTGGTGGATAGTTGTGAAGTGAGGTCAACAATTCTATGTTCAAACTTTGGTAGTTTGGCAATTAGCCATTCATCATGCTTTGTGTCTTCGATCTTCTTTCTCCAAACTTCCTGTTTTGCAGGACCAATAGCTGCAGCAAAATAGTCCTTTTCAAGTGTTTTTTTATCGTCTTGGTAATTGTTGTATGTGTAGGTAGGTGGCAGTTGTCTCTTTATTCCATCTTTTTCATGTGATGAAAGTTCAAAATCAATTCTCTCACGAATCTGCTGATACAGTGAATTGAATTTTGCAACACAATATTCCAGGGATTTATCATAGTTGCATTTTAAATATTTGTGTAGAATGCCACTGACAATATGGTTTGTTCCAGTTGTCTTATCAACCTCCTCCATGACAATCTGACTAGTAAACTGTTCTTGTAGTTCCTTTTCCCATGTTGTTCTGGAGTCAACATCTAGTTTTGGGGATAAATATTTTGCTGCATCTAGCAAAGCTGTTACTTTTGCCTTCAATGTAGTTTGATGGATATGCATGAGTGCTCTTTCGCCAGAATTTCCTGTTGTCATTTCTTCCATTGGCAGATAATTCATTATCTCTTTGTCCATATCTGATTCATAACTCATCAGTAGTTGATTCATTATTGCTTTAAGTCGGATACTTGTAACTGTTTCCCATGTGCTGTCAAGGCAAGGGACTGCATTTGGATCATTGACAGCTTCAAGGTACTTAGTAATTAGAAGTGCCAGCGTAGGCCCATCAATGCCTTCTGAGCTACCAAATCCCCTTTTTATGTGGACTTTCTCTCGTAAGGATTTTACTAAATCACTCACACGGGATACAAATTTTTGTGATAGCTTGTCTTCATGCAACTCAATATGCTGTAGTACCTCTTCATCCACTGTTGGAGGTGGCAGTGTCAAACAATCAAGAGAATGAAAACAACCTTTTAATGCCCTTGCAGTTTCATTGGTGTCATCTAATACCTCATTAAAGAGGTATTCAACAGGGGTAACTAATTTTCCACTTCTATCTGCAGGCTGTAATGTTACATCACGTAACAACCATAGAAAGTCAGGAAAATGTTGTTGATATTCAGCATCACTTCCAGAATTTTCTGCTTTATTTTCATAAATTTTGATATTTGTTGCCAGTTGTGAAAAGCAGCTATGAGTACAATGGCAATAAGTATGCAATATTATTTCATGTGATTTCATGCACATTATTCCAATCAATATGAATCACTGAAGCAGCTAGAATATGCATTCTTTTAAAATGAAGAGTAGGTGATGGTGCATGGAAGTATTGAAATTCACTTGACTTTATTCTTTCCATTAGCTAAAAGGGGGGGGGGGGGGGGGGGGGGGGGGGGGGGGCAGTGTAGCGCTATCTGCTGCAGCAGTTAATTATCTACAACAAAAAAAAAACCCAACAAATTCTTTAAAGCCTTTTGCAAAAAAGATCAATAGATTGAATTTTGAAATTTGGCCCTTAAAAACAAGTGCCATTGATATGATTAGCGATTTATTTTGGCATAAACAAGGCCAGAAATGGGTCAGCATCTGAAAAGGCTGAAGTGCACAGGCACAATGCCAATGGTGCCAAGTGCACAGAGTTGGGTTGGGTCTGCATAGCCTATGGTTGTTGGGGTGTGGAAGCTCAGGGTTCGATTTCTCGGCTGGCTGCACATCTGGCTTTGCAGTTGCAGTGCAGCAAGTCAAAGGCCATTACAAGCATCTACCAGAGACTGAACCTCACCTTAGTTCTTGCTATGTCGTGCTTGATTTCAGCATTCAGTGGGTGAGGGCTGAATATGTGTTTTGCGTTTATTTTTTTGTGTGTAGTCTAGTTGTATATGTTTATATATCAAAAATAATAATAATACGAGGAAGCATGCTGCCAATGACCCAAAGTGTTGAGAATTGGGTTTGTATAGTTGAAACGTATAGTAACTGGGGGAAGGAGGCCCAACACATGTTTTCAAGACTGGCTACCTATTTAGCTATCCATCTTTCCTGCCCCAAGTCCAGAGTTCTGGCTGACATATATGGCTGCCTAAACATCTGCAAGAGCCATCCTGGGAAGAGGCCTTAGCCCAATCCATCTCTATTATATTGTTTTCCTTGTAGCTATAGTTGTACATGTAGTTTAACTTTTTTATGTGTATTCATGTAGTATCGTTAAAATCATAATAACAATTAAAATAATTTTACATAGTCTACCGAGATGTACGTACAAAACTAGTAATAATAATAATAAACAGGGAATACATACATAGAATGTTTAAGTATAGAATTGATTATACCGGAAAAGAAATACTTACATATGAAATATTGGTGCTATAGCTGTAGTTTAGTGGTTTTATTTGTAATCATAATGATATAATACAGGCAGATTTCAAGTGAAAATGATAGAAACCCAGGCCCAAATGCTAACCACCAGATTTCTACAACCAAAAGCGCAACATTGATGAAGAACTCAATACACGTTGCCCTCCATCCAATTATTCATCTTTTTACATGTAAGTCATGCACTTTAAGTGTACACCTCACCGAAATCATCTATAAGGCTGGGTGGTTTCCGCATAGCAAAATACACTGTAAATATTTCACACAGGGGGTGGCTGCAGCAGAATACTGACGAGGAACAATTTAGTTTATAGATACGTATACTAGTATAGTATATTTTGGCTGCTGCTGAATGCTGAGATAAGCTGTAGAGTCTAAGACGACCTCTACTCAAGCAAAACTGGGCTTGTTGCCATGCTGCATTGGGTGGGTCAATAGACAAGCAGTCAGAGAAACACTGGCGAACATCAATGTCAAAGAAATGCAAGCCCTCAGAAGCAAGGGAAGGAATGTGAGCAAATCTACAGAATCCTCCACATTGGCGAAGGAGTACCAAAGCAACTTGGGAATCAAGGGATCCGACTTATTATTATTATAAACACATTATTATATATATACGGCCAGATTTCAAGTGAAAACGATAGAAATCTACGCCCAAATGCTAACCACCACGATTTCTACAACCAAAAGCACAACATTGATGAATAATAATAATAATAATAAATCGTGAATTTGCAACTGCTGCAAATCGAGGAAATAGGTTATTTGAAGTAGTCGCGAAATAGATTATGCAATAAAATTTAATTTGTACGCACACTCTATAGAGCTATATCATATTGCTTATGGCTTTTATTTCATACGCATCAACGCATGTATTTAAAAAGCACTTTCTCTAATAGTCTATTGCTTTGCTGTTCTTATTATCTGTGGCCTGGTGTAATATCAGACTGAGAGTTTATATAGAGGCATATTGAATTAATTGCGCATGCGCGCGCGATAACTAGCCAATTCTTAAATGCTCCTACACGTAGCTAGTAGTAACTTGCATCTAAAAACCTGCTATTTACAATGAGGATGATAAACAATCACATGGTCAGTTTGCGCGTGACATGAAACATAGATGGTTATTGGTTAGCAGTTAGCTTTATAACCTACTAGACTCCGCCTAAGTCTATTTGCTCGCTGTTTTCCAATGCAAGTTGGTAACTCGGTTGGGCCGTTCCCTAGGGACCGGAGTTACAATAATAGCCATCGCAGCCGCCGAATCAATGTAACAACCGAATTTCCAACTTGTGTCCTTCATGGTACACTGTATGCTGACTATTGCCAAAACGACGTACATGTACGTCATTTAAATAAAAATGAAATTCATACACATGTAAGGTTTGGTAAATTCCCTAACGAGCTAACTAGTAAGCTATAAAGATTTGGTCAAAACTTTTATTATCCAAGTTACCCACTTCTAAATTAGTTCTAATCTGAACATATGTAATGGGCCGTCGCCGCAGAATTTTACGCATACGTGAGCATGTACATCGTTTATGTTACGTTTGGGTGTTAGGCTCTATTGTTACATGTAATGCGAAACCGGCAGGATATTGCCCGTGACTGGCGTGACAACTTTACACGCGTGGGTAACTACGCTATGGAATGTGTTTGCGGGTGGTGTCCAATGGGATAATATTTATGTGCAGTGCACAAACACTTTACCTCATCTTTTCAAGGTCGGTCTTGTCCGGCACTCTCATCGAATTATATATTAAGAAGGAGCTTATCAATACGGCGAGCACAAGGATGCGAATATCTTCAGATCCGTTGGCAACTGGTGCATTAATGCCCTCTGTGTCCAAACAAACCATTGCGTGGTCACCAAAGTCCAGATATGATGTTCCGAGCCATATTCCCAGAGTCTGTGCGTTGAAAGTGTGACCTAATTTAAAAATATCAGGTGCACCTAACATCTTGGAGAGTATGTAGGACTTTCCGGTTCTGTATGGACCACAAATTGCTAGCACAGCAATTGGTTTTTTAATCGATGTCAAGAGCTCAATTGTAGTTTGGCAGAGAGCTAGTTTATTTCGTTCACCTGGTTGTAGACGCACTTCATTTCTCACCCTGTCGTACCGAGCATTGTCTGGAATCACAAGTGGCACAGACGAAGGTAGTAAATCACTTCCAGGAACATCAAACTGACGAATACAGTACGTTGCCATTAGTAAGCTGCGAAACCCCACGCTGAATGCTGGTTTATTTCGGAAAGCGGCTTTATATGGATAATTCAAGAAGACAAAAATTTACGGGGAGGGGGGGGGGGGGCCGGGGGGGGGGGGGGGGTGATAATGAAGACGTGGGCGTGGCTGCTAATATACCGATGCATGGATATAAGAACCGGTCCGGCCACAGGGAAAATGTAGACAGTCCCGGGGAGGGTGCGGGAGGGGTGCACGGTGCACCCTTCCCGTCCAGCTAGGTAAGGGGGTATGGGGTAAAGCTCCCCCATTGGCCATGGGGTCTGGGGCGGAGCCAACGCTTTTGTGATACGTAGATCCTACAAAAAGTGCGTGTGTTACACGTGTTACGCGCAAGGTAAATTCGCTATTGATATCATAGAGTCCCAGGAAATGAATAATTAACACCCACATATGCGCGTAGATAATAATGCTTGTAACTTGGCTCTGGACGCGTAGTGTACGTTCTAGTGAGCTGGCAAAGACATTCAAGCGTGAGCCGATTGCGGGTGGTTGCTGTAACGCACATATAATAATAGTGACATTCATCGTTGTCGATCGTTTCCAGTACAGTACGCAATGATTACAATAATCATTAATAATTTAAATGTTCTGGCCGGCTAAAACCGGTCGGCGCGGCCTGACCGGCTGGACTGGATGCTACGGCCCTGCGGATTCAAAAAATACTGCTATTATCTGTTTTATACTAACAACATGGACAACGGCGACAAAAGTGTGTTTGAAACCGTACATTTTCCGTTATGCTTATTTTCTACCATAAATACATTGGACCTTTTGCCTCTGACGTCACACAAGAATTGGGGGGGGGGGGGGGCAACTTTAAAAATGGCATAACACTTAGAACCCTACATGATTTTCATTAAGAACTAAATTATCACACGTTTCATTGTTGTTGTATTTCACGATGGAGCTTTTTAAGGGATTTCTATACAGCGAATTGGAAACATTGTGGAAGTCGCTAATGAGACATGCGCAGCCGTGCTTTTCAATTTTAAGGGTCAACTTCCGGTAACTTGAGAGCACTGTAACATCTGCACCGTAACTGGCGAGGGTATATAATTTTGGAATATAGTCAGGCATTCATTTACCATTCATTTCGTACTTACTGTGTTGCTTCATGAGAGGACTTATGTTTTGTCATTAATTTGTGCGTCATAAGGCAAAAGGTCGATTTGTGTAGCTGTGTAATGGTCTGGGATCGAGTGTAAATTATTGTTGCGCGTCAATTGAAGCGCTAGCATAACAATGCTAGCAAAACAATCTCGTCTTTTTTGCTACGATCTTCTTGACGCTAAGGATGAACTTGATGAGGTACACTGTTCACTATTGAGAATATAAACTAGGTTTTTTTCGTGCGTATAGAAATTGGAAAAATCATACCACGAGCTCAGCGCAGTGACTGCGAACCGTCGTGAAAATGAAATATACGATCATCTTAACCAAAAGGTACGTACGTTGCATTAGGTAGTATATTGAAAGCATAAGTACGTCGTGTGCCATTACAGAGGCCAACTGTAATAGCCGTACAATATGTGGTATACAACATGACACATGCATTGGTGTATTGTTGCATAAATGTCTCTATTACTACTTCCGAAAAGTTTCATTGGTCAATGGATTGACTATATGTGTAGGCCTTTGCATTGCAGAGTTCTCTCGTGCCATTACGTAATGTATGTTTCGATACGTTACGTCATGAAGTTGCAGTAAAGGCAGCAGTTTAAAACTCTAGTTAATTGACTGGTGACATTACACCATACATGGAAACTAACTGCAATACCTAACTTAAAAAACTATTGGATCATCATACACTGGTCAGAAATTTAGTCTATATCTGCAAGCGTACATACCTAGTGCAATTATAGCCTCTGGAGCGAGGGTGTATCAATCTTATCTTTAATGTATTATTAAAATCTTATCACAAATTAAGATATTTGACAATCCACTGTGTTAAACTACATTCACTTTGCAAATGATCTTTGAATGGTATTGCTCTAGTGTAGGGTTCTTTTATTGCAGGGCATTGTGCAATGAAGCACTTGCCTTCCTACCAGTATTCTTGTTGAGCTATTCTGTGATTCGAGGGTATTTGTTATCATCGTCTGCCATATAGCCATTGTTCATGTGTTGTGCACACCATTTGCATATAAGGGGCAGGCTGATATAATAATTCTACTACCAAAATTTGTGTGTGTTGCTCTGATCCTGCACAATTAGTAGTACTGCATATATATGACACAACAACAAAATATGGACTATCATAACTGACGTAGAGACAAAGAGGTGCAGTCAGTATGTTGTTCATGACTGTGGGAATTGTGAAGGGTATCATATTACCTAACCATATTCCTTTACCTATGCTATTACTGCTTGTTTGCAGTTTCATATAGCCTGCAGGGTGCCCAGGCCTCCCGCATGTGGTTACCTCGTTTGCTTCTATTATGAGATCTCTACGGACAGTCTTCTTTGTGTTTCTAGTGCCTAGAACCTTGACTATTGTTACAAGTGCAAATAAACTCATGATATGTTACCCTGGCCTATTCATATGTATTCCTACCACATGTAGATTAAGCAGCTTTGCATAGGCTGCCTCCAAGTTACATTTATTGGAACAGGAATTGTAGTATCCTTAGGCTGTGCCTTCATACATTGTGCTCATTGAACACTTGTGTTCAAGCATCTGTGTACTGTATTGTGGTTGGATTTCTTGGCAGTGTCAATTGGATAAGGCAATAAAAGCATTCATACACATTTAAGTTGTTGGCCTTCAGAGTCCCACTAATCTGATTTCAATACAACATCTGGAACAGATAGGCACCGAAGAACTGGCAAGTCTCATTTATGCTGAAAATGTTCGGAAGTCATGTCTCATAGTTTACCCTCTTGGCTTCAACCTCATGCATTTAGCATGTGCTTGAAGCCTTGGAGTGTAAACAAGACTAAGCATTCACCATTAATGTACAATAACTCTGCTTTAAGCATGCTGTTTCACAGTGCATGTATTCATGCAGCTTGGCAACTAAAACTGTAGATCTCCCGCGCTAAATATTATATCCCATAACTTTAGCAAATATTGACTCTTGCGTTCACAGCTAGTGGCATGGATCGCACTGTTGATTTCCTAAAAGTACCATAAATATTCTGGGTGATTTTTTTTGCGCTTCATCTGCATTTATAAATATTGTGACCATTAAATATCACAAATGCGGAGGTGTATTCAGTGTAAAATGTATTTTAGTTTATTAAACCTTAATGATCCAGTATATTCTCCTAACCAGTTAGACGTATATTTATTAATACTAGTTAATACCATGAATACACTGTGTGTGTCATGTGCTTCTTGATATTAAGTGCATGGTGTTAGATGTACGCCATGTACAGAAAACATTGTCATTTGGTTTAAGTGCATCATCAGCCTAGATGAATATTTTTCTTGTTAGGTTTGTAAAGGTGCTCAGGAACATGAAGAGGTTATACTTGGGTTATTGTATTCGCTGTTGATTGACCCAACTGCTGCCTCAAAGGTGAATGGCAATTGTGTACCCTTCTTGTGTATAGAAGATGGTGAATGCGATTATAATATGTAATTTATGGCAGTTGTGTGACCATGATAGGAAGTTAGACACTAGCTTTTAAGTCCAAGATATGTGTGGCTTCCTTAAATAAATAATTTATTTCATGGAAATGTTCTTCAGAACTACTCTACATTGGCTATGATTGCTCGCGATGGAATGGCTCATCTCATTCGGATGGTAGAAATTATAATACTGGAAAAGCTGCCGAAACTTCAAGATGGGGTCAAAGATCAAGTTTGTAACCTTTACTTTGTTTGTATTTCTATTAAATATGACGTGTCTAAAAGCTGTTTTGGCTGGTGCGAGAGCTTGTGCAAACACGTGTTATAGGAGCTGATATCTTATGCTATGCTCTTTTAAAGCAGTTACCAGGTTGGAATTTTGCTGGTGTCAAGTTGTTTTGTATTTCAATGTACTATTATGTAATAAGCTGGCAGTATCAGTAGGGGTGACATATGGCTAGCAGAATCTCTCTTACATTTACTGCTGGACAACAGGTTATATTTCTCATGTTTGGATGTTCATATTGGAACATTTGCTTCTTTGCACCAGATCGTGGTTGGAGTCGCAACCTGCTCTTGTGGATAGTGTACTATTCACATATTTGTCTTTAATTCCATCACACTTTTCTGCTAAACTATCAACTCTTAGAGAACAAGAGACTGGTTTATGTATATCATTGCTCAGAAGCAAGGTACAGGCAATATTGATTATTTTTGTGACAGTATAAATTAGATGTATTTGGGTTATGCATAGCATATTTGCACGTTCACCCTGTACAAACTGTGAGATATCTTATCTGCACTTGGTTAAATTGTAGTGTTACATTTACATGTATTTTTCTACTTCTCAGTAGGAAATAACTTGTTTTGGTAGTGTCCTGTTACTTTTTTTATTTACATCCCTTTTTGGGAAGCACTTGTTAACATGGGAAATACGGTATTTTTCCCTATAGACCTGTATTCACACTATAAGCAAAGGAATTGGACTTACTCAGCATTGCTAATGATTTACATGTACATGTAGATGTCTAGATCAAGCATCACTTGGGAAGATCGATGCCTGTATAGAATGCACATGTAGTTATTTTATGTGTAGCTAAATAATACACTTTGTGTGAGATCTTTTTAGTTATTAAAGTCACAGTAGTCGGGAAGATCAGTCAGTCCCAAAATACAATGCCTTTTTTGAAGTTCACAACATTTCAGACAGATTATCTTGACATCCATATATTTTTAATGGCAGCATAAAGTAATTTTCTCCTGTTTATTGAATTTCTGTAGCCATAATCAATAGCACACTAAATCAGCTAACATATTGATGCTCAACCAGTTAAGCAATAGGCTGGCAGCACTTGGCTGGGGTCCAAGGTTGTATCAATATGAATTAATTGTAGTATAATGAATTTCAACAGTTTATGGACCGCATACAAATTGGACGAGATCTCATTCGACTACTTCAGAATGTGGCAAGGTACAGTATGATATTATAGCAGGTAATATGTTGTTGAAAAAAAAAACAACAGAATTCCTGAATTTATGGATTTGTGGAAAGACATGCTGCAAAACCCTGAACGGTTGAGTCCTCAATTCACAGGTGAGTTTTATTTGTTTCTATTTCTTGAAATGGATGCTTATTTGTACATGTATTGACATACATGTAGGAGCTCTTATGATCACTTCAAAGCGTACCTCAAGGCGTTTTATCAGTGGACGAATTACTCCTGAGCTGGAGATCAAGTTGAACTTCTTGTTGTCAAAGGTAAGTTGTTCTTTCCTTATCATCTACCTTATATAAATACTGTATGTACATGTACATCTATTTTTTGTATGGTTAGTAGGGTGTATGTGACCAAAGTGGTTTTAATGGTCGGGCATACACAAGGTGACTTCAGGGCGACTTGTCGCATGTGTAACACTTTGCCAAACTATATTATCGATACTATCAAAAACACGCAGGATACAATTCCATGCACTCTACTAACTCTGTGACAACCTATCTATTATATATATATTGTTCGTATTCATGTCTGTCACCAGCTTGATTCTGTCCAAAATAATTGGCGTATTAATTAATTGTAGGTCCTCTATTAGCATACGTGCTACGTATGCAACTCAAATGAATATGTGTAAAAGCTCCACAATTCTTTAGTTTACTGATGGGTTGCGGAACATTTACCCATATTAATTTGAGTGTCATGCGACAAGTTGCCCTGAAGTCACCCTGTGTATGCTGGCCTTAAGGGTGTGTCTTTGTAAGTATGTGAAATAGTGATTGGTAATGACTTCTTTATGATCACCTCTGTTTTGTACTACTTGCGCTAATCTACATCTCTATTTGTACTTAATGTTTTATATTTAATGTTGTCCGCATGTTTGCAACTCAATATGAGACACATCGTGCACCAATTGCTATAATAGATTGTGCATGTTGGACCTCAAATCTGCTGTTACACACTATAGTACAATCCCAACACTTTATGAATAGAGGATACATGTATGCTTGCAATTGACGCGCACATCTTAAATCATGTGTATTATTTGCATTTTACAATGTTTAGAAAATGGATATTAAGTACTTGTGGAGAAAGTTATAGTACATTGTAGATGTACATGTATACCCATGTTCAAGGCATCTTGTGTGGCAGCGGAAAATGCACTGTTGTAAGGGTGAATGTTCACACTATATTACACTCTGTAGGATATTGTGTACATGTATCTACGTGTGCATATACAGTACAGGGTGTTCCGCAAACAAGGTAGTTAATTACCTGGTAATTGTTGCTAAATATGGGCTGAAATACTGAGTAATGAACCAAAAATAACTCTCTAAAAAATCAAAGAAATTGAATTTGTATAAAATGAATCAATTTCTGGCAATACAAAAAACATAGTTTTATAGGCATCCAAAACTCCAACATGTATTTGAATTTTAACATGCCGAATTTATTAATAATAAATCATGATACAATGATGGCTCATTTCAAGTAATGTTAATAAATAATGTAGGGTGGGTAGGTAACTGCAAACTGTCAATTTATCCATAATTGATTTTGATTTCTGCAATATACTTGATTTAGGAAGATTTTTGAGATATTTATCAGTTTTTAATTATACACTAATATTAGTTTTATTTCACCAGCATGTCTTCTTTTGTTGAACAGCCATTATCAGTTAATGTTTATGGTCAATTTTCCTAGATTGTATAACACCTTGTATATCTGGGTTATTTAAATGGATGGAAGTTCTATATTTATTTTAGGTTAAGTTTGGACAACATAAGAAGTACCAAGAGTGGTTTCAAAAGAAGGTTAGTTTGCTTTGTTCTCTGTGTGATGATTAATACAATGTAGTTTAGATGAATCTTTTATTATAGCATTTATCTTCTCCTGAGAGTCTTGAGCTGATTCCAGAATTGATTCGCTATATTTGCTGTGTTATCCATCCCACAAATGAAATTTTGGGCTCTGATATTTTACCACGATGGGCAGTAGTTGGATGGCTTCTCTCATTGTGCCAGGTACATGTACATGTATAATGCAAGTTGTTAGTATACCTTTTATCTATTTATATGGAAAGAGCTGTGTACATTTTGTACATGTACACGTACATCTATTTGTGGCTGTGTTGATAATTCATGTACATGTATGAAGTAGTGTTACCATATGAAGGCAGATTCATGTACATGTACACATTAACATGCATGTGTACCTGCCACTGTGTTAGCAGTGACTATTTTGTAGTTAAGTGTTGATAGTGACCCTAGCTTTGGTTCATTAAGTCATGTAACATGGATAATGATGCATGAGTTTTTGCATTGATGTGTTTGGACAATAGTTAGTAATCACTCAATTTCTGTATACAGTGTAGCTCAGTATATTTATTGGATAGGATTTTAGATTGGTAGGCCTTGTATCTAAACTACATTGTATGTATATATACTGTGGGTAGAGCATGTAATGTATATGTACATCACAAGTAATTTGTTCAATATGTTATATTATGAGACATGTACATCACGAATTGCTTTTGCTCAACTCCTAACATTGTTGTCCAAGTGATATAAGTGCATTGCTGGCCAGCAAGAATTCAATGACTAGTTCAGTTGGGAAGTTATAAACTTACATGACAAGGGTTGTTGATAAGAAAATTGCTCTTAGTGTTTGTATAAACAAATACACATTCTGAGAATTTAATTACGTTCATGTAAACGTTCTAAATTAGGGCAGCCATCTGAAATATCTTTTTCAGTATAATTTTATTAGCTCATGAATAGATTATCTAGCTCTATAGTGAGGTATTATGTTGTCAGGTCAACAGGAAAAAAAGCTTGTGCTGTTCTTGCACCTACTCCCATTTTTCAACTCCATCATTGGTTTCGTGACTGAGGACATTAATTGTTTTAGAATATTCTCTACAAGCTTGAACGTCTTGTGCTCACTAGTCAGGGATGCATAAGTCAGGGTGGAATGGGTAGCTTTAGAATTTGGTGTCAGAATTACATGAAACTGATTACCCATGGTGAAAGTGTACGTACATGTGGGATACACATTACACTTATTCAATTGTTACAATCCTAGGTAGTAACTGCAAACTCAATCTGAGCTCTAACTGACAACACAAGTGATAAATGCAGTAGTCACTAATAATCTTATTTTGCATAAATTAGGATTCTAGTGCAAAAATAACTAGAAAAATGGGAGCTGGCTTCAAGAAAAGGAGTTAGAACCATGTGATCCATATCCAGGGTCATTGATATGAAGAATTTTCGTACCTTTGTTTTACTGCATTTGTGTATTGTGATAGTGTTTTGGACCTCTGTATAGTAAGCAGCTATGAAGTGTCATTTGCATTGCGTAAGGTCAGATAAACATAATACATGTTGTAAATGCACCATCGTCCGGTATGCGTTCTGTGAGTGCATACTGTAGAATGGATTTATTGCCATTGTAAAAACAAAAACTAACTTACTTTTGTGGTCTCTTCACCTCAAAATCAGAAGCTCCTCTATCATCAAAAGTGCATGACTATTCCTTTCAAGTTCTTTATGACAAATCCTCCCTTGTTAACAAGGCCAGGCTGCTATTGGTTTCAGCCCCCTACACGTCAGTTTGGCTTTCAACTACATGTACATGTACTCCTACATGTATGTCCCATTGTCCCTAGATATGCACCTTGATCCAATTGAATTTCTTATCAAATGGTGGCTGGGCCTGGAGGGCTCTCATTCTGCCTGCTGCCCTCTGGACCCTCTTGAACGCCTTGTCTTACCTGTAAATGTGGGGGGTGTGCTATTTCAGGCTTTAGTGCACTTCCTCCATGCTTCTGTACAAGTAGAGGCTGTCACTGGGCTCATTCGCAGCCAAGAGGGATCTCGGAAGGTCCATTGCCCTGGATAGACGTCTCTGTTGTTTCACTGCTGAATTCCTCAACTTTAGCTGCAATGTTTAGAGCAGTCTTGAGGCTTGCAAGGTCACACAAGGCCAATGACCTTAAGTATCAGTCTCAACCCTCAGAATCCTATGGGGCATTGGGCAAAGAGGGTTTAGGTTGTTGTGCTCATGTCATATCTAGGCTGGTGATTCGCAGCAGGTGTTTTCCCCCTTAAAAGTATTTGCCTTAAATCAAATGCTAGAAACCCATAGAATTCTGAGTTTTGTTTGTCCTATGAAACTACAATACAAAACATAATCTAAAAGGGAAGGAGACAATATATGAAAAACATACATGTACATGTACATATACATTGTAGATGTAGATGGACCTTTAAGCACAAAAAAATAAATAAAAATTGTTGATTTGTAGACACAAGTTGAGTAAAAAGTAAGGAGACAAGGAATTACTGGAATTATATGTTCATTAATTTATAAATATTACATTTAGCAAGTTAAGGTAGGTAGGTTTGCTGAATAATGATAATGTACATGTAAGTTTAAATTGATTATTTTCCATCTTCCTTATTTCCTTTTTTACTCAACTGGGGCCTTTGTATCCTAAATCACCAATTTCATTTTAATTAAACTTTTATATTTTGTTTCACTCGTTTTTATCTAACCAGAGTGTGTCTTGGAGCACACTGTATGTGTTAACATAGAGATGTGGACTGATAGGGCTAGCCACAGGTACATGCATATAGGTGTGTCGGGCACCAATTTTGTGCCTGTTGACTCTCTAAAGACACGTGACAGCTGCTATATATCATACAAGCCAGAATCTCCACTTCTATTGGTTCCAAAGCTGTTATGGGCTATTACTAATCGAATTCAAACATAACTCCCTTAAGAAAACCAAACTCTGCAGTAAGTTTCTAGCTCCTCTTATCTAAATCTGCTTGCTTTAGTCCAATTGATTGATTTTATAATACTTTGGCAATAGTGGTATTGGGTATTTTTGCTAATCGTATTCACAACACTTCAAATCCTACATACACTGTAGGGAGGACGATAAGAGTAAGAATGTGATTTGAACTGAATTTGAGTCGTGCCATCTTAGCTGCATGTACATGTACATGTAGTTGTGGTTGCCTCTGGATTTGCTACTAAATTCCTCATCTCTTATGTATCTAAAGGTTGTACTGAATAGGACTACAGTAGTGCTAACCACCACTTTCTCCGAACGTTTTTGCTACTAATATACATGTAAGCAGACTAATTATGTAAAAACTCTACAGTAAAGATGAATACTATGTAATAAGAAAATCTTAAGGTGGTTAGGAAAAAGAATGGCAATTTCTATACTATATACAAGTGAGTCTTGGACCAAAGGAACCCTTTGTTACATGTACATGTACTTAAGCTACATGTATGTTTGGTTCAGATAACATATAATCTCAATGCCTATTGTGGTGGGAAGGAGATGGGACTTATAGATACATTTGTATTGGGACCAAAACATCTGCTGTCTCAACAGTACATGTAACTGGAACAATCATGAGGGGTTCGTTATTTCCAAAGCTACTTACTTGTGTATATATAGGAAGGGGCAATGTTGTTAAGGCCATTTTTTTGTGTTTTTCAAATGCACATTGATTTTGCTTGTTTTCAATTATTACTGCTTTCATCTTAAACAGGGAATGTTCACTTTATCTTGTTTTGTCATTTACTGAGTACTGTATTGTAATGTACATTGTATGTATTTGCAATTTTGCCTTGTAGGCTAATCCAGTAATTTCAAGTCTTTCAAAGTTGGCACTGTTTTATGATTGGCTGTTCTACAGTGAGTCAGATAACATAATGAACATTGGTAAGATTGTTTTTAACCCAGTAAACCATGACTGATTGGTTATTCTTATTTTTAGAGCCTGGCATTTTGCTGATGCATCATTCTTTGAGGTCACACCATTTGATGACAGCTTCACTTTTGGATTTTCTTTGTAGGGTAAAAGTGTGACATGCATGATAGGAGAATACATTTACTGACTGATTTGTATTTTAAAGCTGATTTCATCATACTCTCCTGCATTGGACAAGACTGTTGAAAGTGGAATAAAGATGGCTCTAACTGATATATTGCACAAGGGAGTTGTACCGTATGTTGTTACACCAATTGGTTCCAAGAAATACATGTGCAACATTTGTAATAACTTTTGTTTGTCTGCTTGTCTTCTTTATTGCTCTAGATCATTGGATACTTTGTTTGACAGCCCGAAGCTTGACAATGATTTGAAAGCAATGCTAAAAGCTAATTTTTCTGAATTTTATCCGCAGGGTTAGTTTCTGCAATTAATTGTTTTTAAGCAATCAATGTGGTGTTATATTGTATTTGTAGGTGTGGTTTATCAAGCTAGCTGTATTGTGGAAGAGTCTAGTTTTGTCGACCAGTTTGCCTTAGGTAGTAACATTCCAGAAGAAACAGTTATCACAATATCTGATGATGACCTGATTGGAGAGGATGATGAGGTTACATCAGCATTTTCAGGTTTTTCATATACTAAGTATTGTTTTAACAATTACACATCAGATTGATTATCCATGTTACCTTAGACGTTGAAGGTAATGAGCCAGAAGGCTTCCAGGTGATTACAGAAGGCAGCAATGAAGATGATTCAAACAGTAGTACAGGAGATGCTTGGGCTAGAATCCATGAGCTGTCCACTGAACTTCAAGAGAAGTTGTTATCATTCAGAGAAGAAAGGTGTCGTGTGTAATGCGTATTTGATTAACAGGAGCACACATGTACATATACATGTGTGGGTGTGGAAATGTTCTATTAATGTGTACATATACCCCAATACATTTGCATGCAATAACAGAACATGCATGTACAACAAAGTAAACATTTACCCGTTCTATGCATGTACACTGTACGTGTACATGTACATCAAACATGTCCTCAGGCAGTGTTTCATATACATTCACTGTAGTATCTCATAGTTGTGAGGTTGTGATTACATGTAGTAATGAGATTGTAGCCAATATAAAATTATGCCATTGCCTTGTATGTACATGTATACATTTATATACAATAAATATACATTTAATAATGTGGGACGTTATATGAGATTTTGGCACTTGTGGATTATAATATCATTAAGGGCTGCAAAATTATACATGTATCTCTGCAACAGTGTAAGCTATCGATGTCAGATTTTCACTATATGTAGGAACATAGTTTCTCCTCACTTGGCTTACATGTATTTGCTAATCCACAAAAATACCCTTAGTACATGTACTTGGAATACTGCAAGGCTCTGGCTAAAGTTTACCCTGTCTCAAAGCTGTATATGTACATGTTGTACGTGTAGTAGGTAATTTAACTGTATCTAGAGGAGTTCTTTGTGTACTGAATGAACTACATGTAACAGGATATAATTTTATTACTTCAAAGTAATGAGATATATAATGTAATACATTAAACTTTGCACTTTAATAAGGCAAATAATGTCCCACTTAAGGCAGGAGCTGCATCATTGGCACAAATCTTTGGCATGTTACATTTTGGATGGCAAGGTTGCTTTTCTTTACTAAGAGTACATACATGTATGTGTACATGTTGTATACAGATGTACAGTAGGTTGTAACTATGATTTTGATTTGCCAGTTACGTTTTCTTTTTATTAATGCATGTATCATATATACTGTTTATGATCCTACCTCTGTGTACATGTACAGTGTATGTGATTAAATGTGTTTTATTAAATGATTTATCGTATCATTTACATATGAAAGAAATTCAAAACTGTTGGACGATTGTTTAGAACTCTTGGAGAAGGTAACTCAGTGGCATATATATCATGATATTTACTGAGTAATGCTTTAATTTTAAGACTGGACAGAATGAAAATGCATATACAGTAGTTGCATTGCTGCTTGCAGAATTACTTTCAGATGACTTTGCAGCTGGTTGTATAGTTGATCATGAGGCAGTCTCACAAACAAGGTATTAGATAAATGGCATATCTATGATCTATTTTCAGTAATTTTACCCAATAGACCGAATGAAAGGCATTGCCAGTGTTTGTTTCGGTAAGTGTCGTATATTTGATTTTGTTAATCTCAGTGACCGATGTGGTGTCAAATGGCTTGGTAAAAGAGTATTTGCTAAGGTCGGCATACACTGGACGACTTCTAGTCGACTTGTTGCATGCAACTCGAATGAATATGGGTAAAAGTTCCGTAATTGTTTAGTTTACTGATGGTTTGCGGAACATTTGTCCATATTCATTTGAGGTGCATGCCAGCCTATAGACTACATGAGGTACTGAAAGTGTAACTTTGCTTATAAATGCAGCAATTACAGTGTCTATGTTTCAACACTGTACCACTGTAGTGCCTACAGCTGTGCATATACATGTACATGTACTTTGCAAAAATGGTAAACTATTATCTAAACCAAATGCTGTACATTATTATGACTCTATTATAAGAGAAGAAAGATTTATTAGTACATGTATTGTACATATACCTGTTGTGCTTATAAATGTGCATGTGTACCTTAGAAGGTGCTGTATAGTATTACACATACGTTTTCTTGGTCCTATCCTTTTGACTGATGCTTTTTTTCTTAAATTCAATTTGACTGATTTCCAAATAAATCACAACAGTTTTAGTCATCAAGAATTCTGATTGGTTGTGTTTGTGTGTTTTTTTGGCAGCGTGCACAATGAAGCTAAATCAATACTTAATTTTGCAAATTCAACGGGAAAGAAGGTGCTAAAAGGGGGCATGTGGGAGGGATGTATTATTGCATAGAAACTCCCAGTACAGTAAGCATGTGCCCATTTCCTCTAGGTCTAGGAACATTTCTTGAAAAATATAAGCAACATATAACTTAGCATTATGCCACATGTACATGTAAAAACTATGTTTTGTACTTGTCCTGGTTTGAATGTACATGTACATGTGTAAATGGGTAAATGTACATATATGTACATGTAGGCTTAGCCTGCATGTATGTCAATTTATCTTTAAATCCACAAATTTACTCTTCTTACATTCATTCTGTATTGCACCTAGGAAGCATTCAGTGCAATTTAGTAAGTTGTAGTTTACTGCAATTGCGAGAAATACACAATACTGTATTGTGACTTTTTTCTTTTATTCATATGTGTGTATAGTACATGTACATTTGTATATGCAAGGTTTGATATTATTTATTTGTTTATTTTATTTAGGCACGCATGTAATTCATCGTCAATTCTGTCACTTCTTGTTGCCTTACATCGTTATCTACCCAAAGTGGGATACTTTTTCCTTTTTTATTTGCAGAAAACCAGAAGGTAATGTATAATCACATATACACATGTACATGTATGTACATGTACATGTACCTAATGTCATAAAACATTGCATTTTACATTTTCAAGATTGCAAGACCCTTTCGTACCATATTCAGATTTTGTTGGAATGTTCTCAGAACCTTTTGTCACTTGTGTAGTTCGTGATATGAAGGTGCAGCATACATGTACATTGTTTCATTATACCATTTTTAAAAAAGTTATTTTATCCTGGAATGCCTCTTTTTTCAGGAATGTGTTGAAAATGAACCTGGCATATTTTACATGTTGCTTCCTGATATTTACAAACAGGTATACTTTTCTATAGAGTACAGAATGATTATGCACATTATGAAAATGTGAATGTGATGGATACCAATTGCTGTGATTAGGCAGGCTATGGTAGCATCTTAGAGAAAAAATCTGGCAATCCAGTGGCTTCCTACATGTATGCAATTCTAAGCTAAAATACACATGTACATGTAGGTAAAATGAAATTATCTGATTTGTTGCAACGCGTATTTCTCGTGGGGGTTTATTATTTCAATTTCCCATGCACCAAACTATTTGCTACATGTATAAGATCTTAAATACAAGCACACACAGCTGAAACATGCTTTTTTCCTGTCTGGGGTAGCAAAAATGTTCCTTGTATAAAAATTTTACTTTACGCTCAATAGTGCCAATTTGAATATGCTCTCGTTATGCAGTTTCAAGATAAAATAACTGGAGTGGCCACTCTACTAAATATGGTAGTTGCGAACATTGATCCTGTACAGGTATTATACATATTTACACAATATCTACAGTATTTATGTGTATTTAATATTTGTGTTATCTGGCATGGGAATTACAATTTTAGTTGTGCAGGCTTGTGCATAAACTGATGCTGAAGCAGTTTCAAATTTTTGGTCATGACTGTCAGCTCCTGCAAGAAACAATCAGTATGAGGTGTTAGTAATAATAACAATTTGTTAACATGTACATGTATATTTTTAATCCCAAGTTAATAGCTTGCAATGGGATTCATTTGAGCAGTTCTGTGTATGGCAGCTACTGAGTGCTGAAGACCCAGATATTCAAACCATTATTCTTATATTAGAAAAACTTTCTCCAGAAGGTATAATATACAGAGGTTTTTTCCTGTCATTTATTGTATGCATGTACATGTACATGTATAAATAATAGTAGTGCTTTTGAGTTGACCTACATATATGTAATTTAAGATTGTAACATATTGTCTACATGTATTTGCATCCTAAAATGTGTACTGTGGTACTCAAACTACTCCTTTACTTGTTGCTTCATATCTAATTCCAGCAGTGAGCATTTTACACCACTTTTTAAAATCTATACTCCTATGGTGGAGCTAACTTGTGATTAAATTTGTCATGAATATGCTAATTTTGGCTGGATGCAATAACATTGCGTGACATCTATAGAACTACAGAACACTGTAAACGTTAGAGAATAAAACAAACATGAAGCGAATAGTCTGGATAACTCAAATTTCACCCTCTTAGTGTATTTTTTATTTACATCAAACCCATGTTGTTTCTTTTTGGTAATCACATTTACAGGCAAATGCTCTAATTTGTGTACCACTACCTACGTAGAGATATTACGTTGCTTTACTGTATGTTTGCAAATAAGTACTGAAAGTGATTAGTTAGAAGCGCCATGCTGTGTGTGTCTGGACTTTGCACAGATAAAACAACAACTTGTAATGAAAGAAAAAAAGAAGCAATTTTCATAGTTGCTGACAATTTTATTCCTAATTCCTATGATTGTTGGTACGAACTAATATGGAACTTTAGTATTTTAATCAACGAACGTGCGGTGGGAACTGAGCGGGATGAAGGGTTGTTGGGATCCACTCTTCAGGCCATGTATGTAATATATACTAAATTTAAGATCACTAGAGCTGTATGGATAAAAACTGCAAGGAGTCCTGTTTCTTCCTCAAGGATATCAGCCTAATTCATATTGAAAGTTGTTAGATAAACATCCACAGATTGACCTATGGGATGCAAAGACCTTTATTGAAAGCAATTATATGTACCGCTCCCACAAACTGTTCTTCTTTGGACTGATAATGAAAATTGCTATTTACAATTTTGCACACATGAGTTAATGCTGAATCCAGGGAGTAACAAGTGGTCACATTGTATCACCAGCCAGTTGGACTAGATTTGTCACTTGGTCCTACACTAGAACATGTATGGACATGATGCTGGAATATCCAGAGCAATAAATCCATGATGTGTGTACATCGGCTTTCCTGTGCTCGCAGTTAAATTTAGAAAATAAAACTTTTTATCTCCCTCCTTTTCAATTCTACAATGCTTGAGATGAATGAAACACATGTACATGTACATCTCAGTATTCCAGTCAACAAAATGAGTACTACATGTAGTCAAAATGTTTCTCTAAAATTGTGCTTGATGTCAATCAGTAGTCTATGACATTCTTCCCTCTGCTTCAATTATATATAATTATATACATACATGTATACACTTCTGTTTCGTTTCAGTATTATTTACATGTATCAACATTTTTGTCAATCGATTGACACATAAGTCCGCATGTAATTCAATGTACCTTGTACAATATGTACATGTATACTGTGTCCTTGGGATATGTGTGTATGGATGAGCGCCTCAATAGGCATTGTTTTTTTTATTTTAGTACCATTGTGTCACTTTGCAGGAAAGTTTTGAACTTTCATAACGAACACTTTTACAAAACATATGAATTGAATGACGTAGTCCATTTCATTATTCCTGCAGTGTGACTCCCAAAAGCTCAAATAAAAAATCTATAATTGCCCCATATATATTATCACTTCCATTCACTATCAACCTTTTGACCTTTAACATCTATCACAAATTGTACCAAAAGATTCATGTTTGTTTAGTCAGAAAACCAAAAAACTTCAGCAGAACGTTCTTAACTGCTAAAGCTGTGTTAGAGGTATAATGCAATTAACCTCTGGTATCCCCGGGGAGGTGGAGAAGAAATTTTTCGACTAAGTTCATTATCTCTTTCTAGCTAAGCTTCAAAATGTAATTTACAATCTATTATCAAATTCACCCTTAATCCAATTTGGCATTTGTCCTCACTTGCAGTATGTACTGTCAGGGCCATGCAGTCCCACTTGGTTGGACCAAATGTTAATAGTGATGTGAAGATCTTACTACATGTATATGGGTTTAGCAATTACAATTTACATATAATTATGTTTACACTGACAGAATCAGTTAATTATATACATGTATCTGTTTCTTTTATGTACAAACGATCAGAACATCCAGAAGCATTTTCAAGTGCTCTTCTGCTTCTTAAATGTGAACCGTACGTTTGCTATGTCTATGTGCATATAATTATTGATGGATGAAGCCATTACAGCACATGCACACTTCTTGAATAGCATGAACTCAGCCTAACACTATGTAAAAAGCCTTGTGATGCAAATTTGGGCAAAAAAAACGCTACTGTGTAGTGTTTTAAGATGTAACACGGAATGCTATACTTAAACATGTCACTTGACAGCATGTGTTCAATTATGCTACCGTGCTTGTACGTTCAAGATAGTGATATCTGACGTCTCTTCCAGTGTTAGTGTTGCTGCATTGGGCTGTCTTTTTTCTCTCCCGGTATCAACTCATTGTGGAGTTGTGGATGCTGTTGGTAGCCACTGGCTTAATTTAAATCCATCAAAGTATGCAAAGTATCTTAGCCAGCTGATGGAAAAAGCAACAGTCAAAATCGAGTAAGAAAAAAAATGTAATGATTTATGTGTGTTATTTATCCTACTGTGTTAGCATACTGCTTGAACATCTGACAAGAATTTTGACCTACTTAAGTAGCAGCCAGATTTTTGAAGGTGCAGTGTCTGAATTGATGTTACAATCATTTTATTTGATTAACAGTTTCAGAACACATCTTACCAAAGTCATTGATTAAGTTATTCACAAGTTTTCCAGAATTCCTTGTGAAGTACGCTGGTATACTTATATGCATGTTGATACTTTGTGCAACTGCTTCTTCCTTAGATTTGAAAACCTCTATAGAATGGCCAGTACCTATGCAGAAGATAGTAAAAAGGTGAATTCTCTATGTAAAAGTATATATATATATGGGACAGTTCACGCGAAAATGATAACTCGCTTTTATATTTATAATGTTATAAAATTTCCTTATGTTTGAATCACTATAACTTCCCAACGGTTTAGGCTATCTACTTCGTATTTACAACACTTTATACCACACCATTTCTCTATGGTAAAATACATTTTGGTGTCTTGCACGTGCTCCGTACCAGTACTGCAACGTTTTATACCACACCGGATTCAAACCTGCCATAACTTTCTGTAGGAGTTATCAAATCGCTTCAAATTCGGTTTGTAGGTACAAAGGTCCTGTACCTATCGATTTGTATTGTTCGTTAATTTTTATGCCATCCGTTACGGAGATACAGTTGAACAAACTACGTGCACTTTTTCCCGCTTGATACGCGCCAATGTTATCATCCCAGCCTCCCATACATTGAGCGGGACGCGGTTTGCCAAAATCATTGGCGCGAATCGAGCGGGAAAAGTGGACGTACTTTGTTCAAATGTATCTCCGTAACGGATGGTATAAAAATTAACGAACAGAACAAATCGATAGGTACCTACAAACCGAATTTGAAGCGATTTGATTACTCCTACAAAAAGTTATGGCGGGTTTGAACCCGGTGGGGTATAAAACGTTGCAGTACTGGTACGGAGCACGTGCGAGACACCAAAATGTATTTTACCATAGAGAAATGGTGTGGTATGAAGTGTTGTAAATACGAAGTAGATAGCCTAAACCGTTGGGAAGTTATAGCGATTCAAACATAAGGAAATTTTATAACATTATAAATATAAAAGCGAGTTATCATTTTCGCGTGAACTGTCCCATATATAATTCTATATATATATATATATATATATATATATATGGGAAAGTTTACGAGAAAAGGGACCTAGCGTGTATTATAAAAAAGTATAATAAAAATGCATTACGTTTGATTTGCTATAACTTCCTATTTCCAACACTTCATACTGCACCATTTCTCTATGGTAAAATATATATTGGAGTCTTGCACTTGCTCCGTGTCAATCAACGAACAAAACAAATCGATAGGTATAGGACCTCTCTACCTACAAACCGAATTTGAAGCGAATTGATTACTCCTACCGAAAGTTATGGCGGGTTTGAACCCAGTGGGGTATCGAACGTTGCAATACTGATACGGAGCAAGTGCAAGACTCCAAAATGTACTTTACCATAGAGAAATGGTGCAGTATGAAGTGTTGAAAATAGGAAGTAGATAGCGTTAACTGTTCGGAAGTTATTACGATTCAAATACATAGCAATTATATATATTATAAACGAAGGGCCATTTTCGTGGAAACTGTCCCAATTATATATATATATATATATATATATATATATATATATATGGGAAAGTTTACGAGAAAAGGGACCTAGCGTTTATTATAAAAAAGTATAATAAAAATGCATTACGTTTGATTTGCTATAACTTCCGAACAGTTAACGCTATCACCTTCCTTTTTTCAACACTTCATTTCTCTATGGTAAAATACATTTTGGAGTCTTGCACTTGCTCTGTGTCAGTATTGCAACGTTCGATACCCCACTGGGTTCAAACCCGCCATAACTTTCGGTAGGAGTAATCCATTCGCTTCAAATTCGGTTTGTAGGTAGAGAGGTCCTATACCTATCGATTTGTTCTGTTCGTTGATTTTTATGCCATCCATTACGAAGATACAGTTGAACAAACTATGTGCCCATTTTCGTGCTCGATTCGCGCCAATGATTTGGGCAAATTGCGTTCCGCTCAATGTATGGGGAGGTGGGGATTATAACATTGGCGCGAATCAAGCGGGAAAACGTGCACGTAGTTTGTTCAACTGTATCTCCGTAACGGATGGCATAAAAATTAACAAACAGAACAAATCGATAGGTATAGGACCTCTCTACCTACAAACCGAATTTGAAGCGAATTGATTACTCCTAGGCTAGTTTGAACCCAGTGGGGTATCGAACGTTGCAATACTGACACGGAGCAAGTGCAAGACTCCAAATTGTATTTTACCATAGAGAAATGGTGCAGTATGAAGTGTTGAAAATTCGAAGTTGATAGCGTTAACTGTTCGAAAGTTATAGCAAATCAAACGTAATGCATTTTTATTATACTTTTTTATAATACACGCTAGGTCCCTTTTCTCGTAACCTTTCCCATATATATGGTTGTTTTATTATTTGTGTTTGAATTGGTGATACATGTAGGTGTACAAATTATATCTACATAATGGACAAGTCTATCTTCATGCAACGTGTATGCAAACTGTTATATTACCTTTGGTGTGTACCAAATACAAATATACCGCAAAGCAATGCCTTCTGAGCAATTGTAATATTTAGAAGGTAGTTCATCACCATACAGACTTTGCAAAGTAATTTCAATAACTGGCTACTTATGAAGGTACACATTTGCTTAAAGATGCATAACTAAATAAGATATATTATTTATGGGAAAGAAAGAGGTATATAATGATAAAGAATGTCTACAATAATCCGCAAGTACATGTACGTGTATGTGCACATATGTACTAGTTACATGAATTCTTAGCTAGTGTAATTTCTGCATGTAAAAATTTATTTGTTAAATTTAAATTTTCATACTATACAACATTTTTGTAGCGACCTCAAGAAAGCATCAGCAGAATAGACTTGAAGAGTAAGAAAAGAAAAGTTATGAACATTGATGATCTCCTGGATGCATAATTAGCACCATGTATGTACTGCTTTACATGTACTCTACTACATTGTGTGTAAAACTGGTTGCAAATTTCAAAATCATTTGCATCAAGTCAGTTTATCATCTGTGACATAATGTAATGTGTTCAATCATGAGTCATGCCTCAAGTACACACAGCTCAGGTAACGATTTTTGGGGAAGGGCTGACAGATAGCCAAGCTGATGAGTGAGGCGAGGATATCCGGCAGTGAAGCATTAGCAAATAGCTTGGTAAATTGCTGGTCCTCCCAATTTAGCAGATAACAATTATTTTAGGTAATTTAGAAGAACTGATGGTGGTAATGGTGAGCTCATCGATAGTAGATACAGATTGCATTGAACAAGTCAATAGCATGCAAAAGATGTTTGCTTTGTGGAGAGCAAAAGTCGGATGCAATTGCAGAAACTATGTAAGCAGCAGGTGAATGAAGGGAAAGGCGACGATTGCCGACAAAGCCCAAGGCCTCCACGACTTAAACTAAGTTGGGCTTGCTACCAAGCTGCATCAGATGTGTCAACCATGGTACACTCAGCAAAACAGTGGCGTACATCATTATCAAAGAGTGCAAGACCATCAACGATCAATGAGGGAGGTTTCATCTAGCCAGGTGCACCAGACAACAAAAACGACCACATAGCCTCAAAAGGAGCATGCAGTGCCACCTGGGGATCGACAGAGCCAACTTCCTCCAATTGCTTCAGTAGGTGCAGGGCCACGTCACCAATTGGGGCTGCAAGTATTTCAAAGTGAGGTGATGTAGACCTCTTCATGTCAGATGGAAAAAAGCTTAGGTCACATGGGCTGTACAATTCACATTTTGAATGTTGATATGAAGGCCTAGTGGGGGACCCAGTTCCCGTATGATGGAAAAGTCGTTAGTATGATTTTAATGATAGTACATACAGTATGAAATCTCAAAGTAGAAATAACACTTATGGTTTAACATGGTTTATAATAAGCCATGAACATGCTAGTTAAATCTAAAACCTTTAAACATACTATCCTTATAGATCTAGATTTACTAACTAGTAATGACTTAATTATTAAAAGTCGTTATTATTTTAACGATAGTACTAAGAAAAAATAATATGAAGAAATAACATAAGTACACTATAAACCAACATACATTATAAACTAACATATATGGCTAACAACAACACAACCTAACATATACAATGTACTGGCACACTAACATGCTCAATCATTCACACACAGAACTAAAAGTCATCTAAACCATCAAAGGAACTTACCGATCCCAAGACGGAGATGGAATTTCCTCTCTGGATTGCCACAGAAAGGCGCTGGAGTAAGAACCGGTAGGATTGTGTATCTCCAGTGGTTTGGTGCAGACAATGGCAAAGGTCATTAAGAAAGGACAATGTTTCAGCACCAAACACACCAAGAGACTCACATGCTATGGGAACAAAGAAGTACTTAGCTCCAAGAGAGGAATACTTCTTCCTGTTTTGAGATTCAGCCTCTGCTACTACCAATCCTGGGCCTCTATCAGCAGTGGAAAGATGTCATGGTGCCAAGGTATCTGCATGTAGCATCCCACACAAGGAGTTTCCCCTCTTTCCAGGGAACCATTGAAATGCCATCTGGCCTTTTATCATCAGATCCAGCTACTGCAGAAGGCTCCAAACTATACATGTAATATCATTAAAATTATAATAACGAATTTCAATACTTAAGTTATTACTAGTTAGTAAATCTAGTATCATATGGGAAGGATGTCTGAGTGTAATAGATTTAATTTACCATTGAATGGTTTATGATAAACCATGTTAAACCATAAGTGTTACTTCCGGGCTGAGATATTCACAATGCCTGTAATATCATTAAAATCATTATAACGCCTTTCAATAATTAAACCATTACTAGTTAGTAAATCTAGTACCATATGGAAAGTATGTCTGAGTGTATTAGATTTAATTTACCATAGAATGGTTTATGATAAACCATGTTAAACCAAAAGTGTTATTTCTACACTGAGATAGTCACAATACATGTAATATCATTAAAATCATAATAACGACTTTCAATAATTAAGCTATTACTAGTCAATAAATCTAGTACCATATGGGAAGGATGTCTGAGTGTTTTAGATTTAATTTACCATTGAATGGTTTATGATAAACCATGTTAAACCATAAGTGTTATTTCTACACTGAGATATTCACAATGCTTGTAATATCATTAAAATCATAATAACGACTTTCAATAATTAAACCATTACTAGTTAGTAACTCTAGTACCATAAGGGAAGTATATCGGAGTGTATTAGATTTAATTTACCATTGAATGGTTTATGATAAACCATGTTATGTTTTTTCCAGGCTGAGATATTCACAATACTTGTATTATCATTAAAATCATAATAACGACTTTCAATAATTAAACCATTACTAGTTAGTAAATCTTGTACCATATGGGAAGTATGTCTGAGTGTATTAGATTCAATTTACCATTGAATGGTTTATGATAAACCATGTTATGTTATTTCCAGGCTGAAATATTCACAATGCATGTATTATCATTAAAATCATAATAACGACTTTCAATAATTAAACCATTACTAGTAAGTAAATCTAGTACCATATGGGAAGTATGTCTAAGTGTGTTACATTTAATTTACCATTGAATGGTTTATGATAAACCATGTTAAACCATAAGTGTTATTTCTACACTGAGATATTCACAATGCATGTAGTATCATTATAATCATAATAACGACTTTCAATAATTAAACCATTACTAGTTAGTAAATCTAGTACCATATGGGAAGTATGTCTGAGTGTATTAGATTTAATTTACCATTGAATGGTTTATGATAAACCATGTTAAACCATAAGTGTTATTTCTACACTGAGATAGTCACAATACATGCAATATCATTAAAATCATAATAACGACTTTTAATAATTAAGTTATTACTAGATAATCAATCTAGTACCATATGGGAAGGATGTCTGAGTGTATTAGATTTAATTTACCATTGAATGGTTTATGATAAACCATGTTATGTTATTTCCAGGCTGAGATATTCACAATGCTTGTATTATCATTAAAATCATAATAACGACTTTCAATAATTAAACCATTACTAGTTAGTAATTCTAGCATCATATGGGAAGTATGTCTGAGTGTGTTAGATTTAATTTACCATTGAATGGTTTATGATAAACCATGTTAAACCATGTGTTATTTCCAGACTGAGATATTCACAATGCCAGTAATATCATTAAAATCATAACAACGACTTTCAATAATTAAACCATTACTAGTTAGTAAATCTTGTACCATATGGGAAGTATGTCTGAGTGTATTAGATTTAATTTACCATTGAATGGTTTATGATAAACCATGTTAAACCATCTACAAGCGTTACATTGACGACATTTTCATTGTCTGGACACACTCAATGGCTGACTTCCAAACATTCTTTGCCAACCTCAATGGCTTCCACCCAACAATCAAATACGAGTACTCAATCTCAGAAACATCCATAGATTATCTTGACATTACCATCTACAAAGGAGATCAATTTGCAGCCACATGCTGACTTTCCACCAAAACACATTTCAAGCCAACAAACTCTTTTCAGTATATCCACTACACCAGCCATCACCCACTCAACACAAAAGCAGCCATTATCAAAGCAGAAATCCTGAGATACCAGCGTCAATGTTCTGACCCTAAAGACTTCAGACACCTCAAACAGCAACTCATCAACCACTTTATCGATAGAGGCTACCCCTTCAACATCATCAATAAGATCATCATATCAGTCTCAAGCCAACCGCGAAACCAACTCACAACACCATCAGCTGCACCATACCCATTTACAGTCCACTACGATGCCAGAAGGAACCATCCGATCAAAGCCTTAAAGCTAAACCTAGATCACCTTGAAAGGGACGCCACCACATTTCCTATGGCTCGCAAACGGCCAGTCATTGCATACAGAAACAAAACAAAAATCAAGAAGATCATCACAAAATCACCATTGAATACAGATGCCATTACAAACAACATCACACCCGAGATCAGAAGCTACCACATACCACTCCTACCACAGCCATGTAATAAAAGTAACTGCAGGTCATGTCCCGATATCATCACAACCAACACATTCAAGTGCACCACCACGGGCCTAAGGATCCCCATACAGCATCATCTGTCCTGCGAGAGCAGTAATATAATATACGTACTCCAATGCAAAATCTGTAAACTTCAATACGTGGGCGTAACCACGTCCACACTGAGGGAGAGGGTAAACCAGCATAGGAGTAGATTCAGGTCCAGTCGGGAGCCCAGACAGCGTATCTACAAACACTTCGACCATACCCGCAACTACATGCACTAATGGGGGGAGGGAATGATTAGTGTAGACTTACGTAAAAGGGGACACGTTCACTGTATTCTCTCTCGTGCCAAACTTTAATGTCACTACAAATGCATTTCGGCCATGCTGGCCTTCTTCAGTGCAGTATACAGCAAAGATTGTAACGAAATGAATAACAGGTGTTCGTGCAGTGCATAAATAGTTCTCGACAGGTGCTAAATGTGAGGTGTGTGCAGCTGGCTGTTACATCACATGTATACATCATTTAGCCCATACGGGGTTCTTGAGTTTAGCCTATTGATCCAGATTTCTTCAGTTGCAAATCTTTGCTCTGGATTAACTCGCATGAGTGGGATGATGTTTACTCTGAATGCCCCGTGCCCTCATGCCAACTAACAAACCGGATCGCTACCAGACGCGCAGCGCCAGCAACGCACTCGGGCCCAGTCCACCGCACGCAGCAAAGGGAATGAAACCATCATTGGTGCCACCCTGCCCCCTGACTACCCAAAAACTTCCAACCCGAAACGCTCACGTAGCCCAACCCATGGCCTCAAATGCCAAGCGCAATACGCGACGCAAACAAAACGGGCTCAACACCCCTTCACCCTCTCCCCCACCATCTGCTAGAACGTTCTCCCAACCAACACCTCGTTCCCCAGCCATACCTCGTTCCTCACAACCGACCCTGACCCATGACCACCTGCCACCTAGCGCAAGCTCATCCCCTCAACCATCATCACTTGCAGCTCAAACCACTGGTCAACCCATCCTAATCACCCCCTCATCACCTCCATCATCAGCTTCTGATGCCCTACCTTCAACATCAAATGTCAAAGACCATTTGCCACCCATTCGAACGAACTTATCCCCACCACCATCACCAGTAACAGCTCAAACCACTGATCAGCCTACCCATACCGCCCCATGTCACTCACTCCCATCAGCATCTAATACCTTAACCCCATCATCAATCAATGACCAATTGCCACCAGTCAGAACTAGTCCACCACCCCCACCATCATCTGCAGTAACCCAAACCATTGATCAACTCACCATCACCATCCCCTCCCCCCCACCACATTCATCAGCCTCTGATGCCCCATCTTCACCATCAAATAGCAATGATCAATCACCACTCATCAGAACATGTTCTCCCACACCACCAGCAACAGCTCAGACCATCGATCAGCCTACCCATATCACTCCCTTCCCCACACCACCACCATCAGATGCCAATACCATCTCACTACCACAATCACCAGCAGCTCACATGTGTCCCATGCCAACTGTCCAGCCCAACAAAACATCAAAAATAGAAAAGGCACTCCTCGACAAAGAATACCAGTCTGTTATGGACAGGTACCCAGGTATGAGGAAATTTTATGAATTGGCTCGGCACCATTTGGCTTTCAACGAATAGTGCCTGCAGAAAGGCGTATTCCCCCTAGGAATCAGGGCCTTTGCCACATGTGCCACATTTGGAGCTGATGATACACCGAAGACCAAGTACGTCGAAATCCTCACAAGGACCAGCACGGAACTCACCATAGCAAACGTGCAACATCTCCACAAGGTAACCGCACAAACAGACTCAATGCTAGACAAAATTGAAAAAGAGCTCGACTCAGTGAAAGATGAAGTTATCCTGAGCCAATGGCGCAACACCCAAACAACTGCACTAGAGCACATGACAAAGCTACATGATGCACTACAGGAGAAGAGGAAAAAGAAGATTCAGAAAACGGTACAAGCACACAAAGCAAACCGAATATACACAGAAGAGTGCCTCAGGACCCGCACCCTACCCTCCAAACTCACACCCCCAGACTCCCAAAGAGAGGTGACAACCCCCCAGGTCCCCCCTCAGCCCCTGCTTCCCGAGTCCACCCGCCCACCAAGGCCTACTGCAACAAACACCAAGACCACCCACCTTCAACAAGTCCCCCCTCAGCCCCTGCTTCCCGAGTCCACCTGCCCAACAAGGCCTACTGCAACAAACACCAAACCCACCCTCAACATCCCCCACACCCAAAAGTACAAGTCCCACTGAAACAAAAGAGCCAACAGAAACAATACCCTAATACCACCCCACCATTGAACAGTAATCAGCCCAGTCGACAACAGAAGCAACAATACAACCCCACCCCAATCATTCCACCATTGATGTCACTCCTGCCCCAACCAACCTACAAGCCCAACATCCATCAACCCAACCATGATGCGCCATCCTGCAACCCCCTCAGACGAAACACGCCTCTCCTACCCCTCCCACCCCCTCCACTCATGACACTAATGTTTGACAACAGGTGGCCACTAATCCCACCCTGGATGACACCTGTACCACAATCCCTCACAAGCTGGCCATACCCCACTCCGCACGCCTACTACCCACCCATGTACCAATCCCAACCACCATACCTCCACCCTTTTTAGAACCCCTCTACTCCACATCCACATATAAAGACTCCAGTGGCGTAGAGGGCATTCAAGGAGGACCAATGCAAATTGGCCCCTCCCCTTTAAATTACCATTGAATGGATTATGATAAACCATGTTAAACCATGTGTTATTTCTACACTGAGATATTCACAATACATGTAATATCATTAAAATCATATAAACGACTTTCAATAATTAAGTTATTACTAGTTAATAAATCTAGTACCATATGGGAAGGATGTCTGAGTGTATTAGATTTAATTTACCATTGAATGGTTTATGATAAACCATGTTAAACCATAAGTGTTATTTCTACACTGAGATATTCACAATGCATCATTAAAATCATAATAACGACTTTCAATAATTAAACCATTACTAGTTAGTAAATCTAGTACCATAAGGGAAGTATATCTGAGTGTATTAGATTTAATTTACCATTTAATGGTTTATGATAAACCATGTTATGTTATTTCCAGGCTGAGATATTCACAATGCTTGTATTATCATTAAAATCATAATAACGACTTTCAATAATTAAACCATTACTAGTTAGTAAATCTAGTACCATATGGGAAGTATGTCGGAGTGTATTAGATTTAATTTACCATTGAATGGTTTATGATAAACCATGTTAAACCATAAGTGTGATTTCTACACTGAGATATTCACAATGCATGTAATATCATTAAAATCATAATAACGACTTTCAATAATTAAACCATTACTAGTTAGTAAATCTAGTACCATATGGGAAGTATGTCTGAGTGTATTAGATTTAATTTACCATTGAATGGTTTATGATAAACCATGTTAAACCATAAGTGTGATTTCTACACTGAGATAGTCACAATACATGTACTATCATTAAAATCATAATAACGACTTTCAATAATTAAACCATTACTAGTTAGTAAATCTAGTACCATATGGGAAGTATGTCTGAGTGTATTAGATTTAATTTACCATTGAATGGTTTATGATAAACCATGTTAAAACATGTGTTATTTCTACACTGAGATACTTACAATACATGTAATATCATTAAAATCATATAAACGACTTTCAATAATTAAGTTATTACTAGTTAATAAATCTAGTAATATATGGAAAGGATGTCTGAGTGTATTAGAATTAATTTACCATTGAATGGTTTATGATAAACCATGTTAAACCATAAGTGTTATTTCTACACTGAGATATTCACAATGCTTGTAATATCATTAAAATCATAATAACGACTTTCAATAATTAAACCATTACTAGTTAGTAAATCTAGTACCATAAGGGAAGTATATCTGAGTGTATTAGATTTCATTTATCATTGAATGGTTTATGATAAACCATGTTATGTTATTTCCAGGCTGAGATATTCACAATGCTTGTATTGTCATTAAAATCATAATAATGACTTTCAATAATTAAACCATTACCAGTTAGTAATTCTATTACCATATGAAAAGTATGTCTGAGTGGGTTAGATTTAATTTACCATTGAATGGTTAATGATAAACCATGTTAAACCATAAGTGTTATTTCTACACTGAGATATTCACAATACATGTAATATCATTAAAATCCTAAAAACGACTTTCAATAATTAAACCATTACTAGTTAGTAAATTTAATACCATATGGAAAGTATGTCTGAGTGTATTAGATTTAATTTACCATTGAATGGTTTATGATAAACCATGTTAAACCATAAGTGTTACTTCTACACTGAGATATTCACAATACATGTAATATCATTAAAATCATAAAAACGACCTTCAATAATTAAGTTATTACTAGTTAATAAATCTAGTACCATATCGGAAGGATGTCTGAGTGTATTAGATTTAATTTACCATAGAATGGTTTATGATAAACCATGTTAAACCATAAGTGTTATTTCTTCACTGAGATATTCACAACGCTTGTAATATCATTAAAATCATAATAACGACTTTCAATAATTAAACCATTACTAGTTAGTAAATCTAGTACCATAAGGGAAGTATATCTGAGTGTATTAGATTTAATTTACCATTGAATGGTTTATGATAAACCATGTTATGTTATTTCCAGGCTGAGATATTCACAATGCTTGTATTATCATTAAAATCATAATAACGACTTTCAATAATTAAACCATTACAAGTTAGTAATTTTAGTACCACATGGGAAGTATGTCTGAGTGTGTTAGATTTAATTTACCATTGAATGGTTAATGATAAACCATGTTAAACCATAAGTGTTATTTCTACACTGAGATATTCACAATGCTTGTAATATCATTAAAATCATAATAACGACTTTAAATAATTAAACCATTACAAATTAGTAATTCTAGTACCACATGGGAAGTATGTCTGAGTGTGTTAGATTTAATTTACCATTGAATGGTTAATGATAAACCATGTTAAACCATAAGTGTTATTTCTACACTGAGATATTCACAATGCTTGTAATATCATTAAAATCATAATAACGACTTTAAATAATTAAACCATTACAAATTAGTAATTCTAGTACCACATGGGAAGTATGTCTGAGTGTGTTAGATTTAATTTACCATTGAATGGTTTATGATAAACCATGTTAAACCATAAGTGTTATTTCCAGGCTGAGATATTCAAAATGCATGTAATATCATTAAAATCATAATAACGACTTTCAATAATTAAACCACTACTAGTTAGTAAATCTTGTACCATATGGGAAGTATGTCTGAGTGAATTAGATACAATTTACCATTGAATGGTTTATGATAAACCATGTTAAACCATAAGTGTTATTTCTACACTGAGATATTCACAATGCATGTAGTATCATTATAATCATAATAACGACTTTCAATAATTAAACCATTACTAGTTAGTAAATCTAGTACCATATGGGAAGTGTGTCTGAGTGTATTAGATTTAATTTACCATTGAACGGTTTATGATAAACCATGTTAAACCATGTGTTATTTCTACACTGAGATAGTCACAATACATGTAATATCATTAAAATCGTAATAAACTTTCAATAATTAAGTTATTACTAGTTAATAAATCTAGTACCATATGGGAAGGATGTCTGAGTGTATTAGATTTTATTTACCTTTGAATGGTTTATGATAAATCATGATATGTTATTTCCAGGCTGAGATATTCACAATGCTTGTATTATCATTAAAATCATAATAACGACTTTCAATAATTAAACCATTACTAGTTAGTAATTCTAGCATCATATGGGAAGTATGTCTGAGTGTGTTAGATTTAATTTACCATTGAATGGTTTATGATAAACCATGTTAAACCATGTGTTATTTCCAGGCTGAGATATTCACAATGCCTGTAGTATCATTAAAATCATAGTAACGACTTTCAATAATTAAACCATTACTAGTTAGTAATTCTAGCATCATATGGGAAGTATGTCTGAGTGTGTTAGATTTAATTTACCATTGAATGGTTTATGATAAACCATGTTAAACCATGTGTTATTTCCAGGCTGAGATATTCACAATGCCTGTAATATCATTAAAATCATAACAACGACTTTCAATGATTAAACCATTACTAGTTTGTAAATCTTGTACCTTATGGGAAGTATGTCTGAGTGTATTAGATTTAATTTACCATTGAATGGTTTATGATAAACCATGCATGTTAAACCATAAGTGTTATTTCTACACTGAGATAGTCACAATACATGTAATATCATTAAAATGATAATAACGACTTTCAATAATTACTAGTTATTAAATCTAGTAACATATGGGAAGGATGTCTGAGTGTATTAGATTTAACTTACCTTTGAATGGTTTATGATAAACCATGTTAAACCATAAATGTTACATCTACACTGAGATATTCACAATGCATGTAATATCATTAAAATCATAAAAACTACTTTCAATAATTAAGTTATTACTAGTTAGTAAATCTAGTACCAAATGGGAAGTATGTCTAAGTGTGTTACATTTAATTTACCATTGAATGGTTTATGATACACCATGTTAAACCATGTGTTATTTCTACACTGAGATATTCACAATGTTTGTATTATCATTAAAATCATAATAACGACTTTCAATAATTAAACCATTACTAGTTAGTAAATCTAGTACCATATGGGAAGTATGTCTAAGTGTGTTACATTTAATTTACCATTGAATGGTTTATGATAAACCATGTTAAACCATAAGTGTTACTTCTACACTGAGATATTCACAATACATGTAATATCAATAAAATCATTAAAACGACTTTCAATAAATAAGTTATTAGTAGATAATAAATCTAATACCATATGGGAAGGATGTCTAAGTGTGTTACATTTAATTTACCATTGAATGGTTTATGATAAACCATGTTAAACCATAAGTGTTATTTCTACACTGAGATATTCACATTGCTTGTAATATCATTAAAATGATAATAACGACTTTCAATAATTAAACCATTTCTAGTTAGTAAATCTAGTACCATATGGAAAGTATGTCTGAGTGTATTAGATTTAATTTACCATTGAATGGTTTATGATAAACCATGTTAAACCATAAGTGTTATTTCTACACTGAGATATTCACAATGCATGTAGTATTATTATAATCATAATAACGACTTTCAATAATTAAGCCATTACTAGTTAGTAAATCTAGTACCATATGGGAAGTATATCTGATTGTATTAGGTTTAATTTACCATTGAATGGTTTATGATAAACCATATTATGTTATTTCCAGGCTGAGATATTCACAATGCTTGTATTATCATTAAAATCATAATAACGACTTTCAATAATTAAACCATTACTAGTTAGTAATTCTAGTACCATATGGGAAGTATGTCTGAGTGTGTTAGATTTAATTTACCATTGAATGGTTTATGATAAACCATGTTAAACCATAAGTGTTATTACTTCACTGAGATATTCACAATGCATGTAGTATCATTAAGATCATAATAACGACTTTCAATAATTAAACCATTACTAGTTAGTAATTCTAGTACCATATGGGAAGTATGTCTGAGTGTGTTACATTTAATTTACCATTGAATGGTTAATGATAAACATGTTAAACCATAAGTGTTATATCTACGCTGAGATATTCACAATGCATGAAATATCATTAAAATCATAATAACGACTATCAATAATTAAACCATTACTAGTTAGTAAATCTAGTACCATATGGGAAGTATGTCTAAGTGTGTTACATTTAATTTACCATTGAATGGTTTATGATAAACCATGTTTAACCATAAGTGTTATTTCTACACTGAGATATTCACATTACATGTTGTATCATTATAATCATAATAACGACTTTCAATAATTAAACCATTACTAGTTAGTAAATCTAGTACCATATGGAAAGTATGTCTGAGTGTATTAGATTTAATTTACCATTGAATGGTTTATGTTAAACCATGTTAAACCATAAGTGTTACTTCTTCACTGAGATATTCACAATGCATGTAGTATTATTATAATCATAATAACGACTTTCAATTATTAAACCAATACTAGTTAGTAAATCTAGTACCATATGGGAAGTATATCTGAGTGTATTAGATTTAATTTACCATTGAATGGTTTATGATAAACCATGTTATGTTATTTCCAGGCTGAGATATTCACAATGCTTGTATTATCATTAAAATCATAATAACGACTTTCAATAATTAAACCATTACTAGTTAGTAATTCTAGTACCATATGGGAAGTATGTCTGAGTGTGTTACATTTAATTTACCATTGAATGGTTTATGATAAACATGTTAAACCATAAGTGTTATATCTACGCTGAGATATTCACAATGCATGAAATATCATTAAAATCATAATAACGACTATCAATAATTAAACCATTACTAGTTAGTAAATCTAGTACCATATGGGAAGTATGTCTAAGTGTGTTACATTTAATTTACCATTGAATGGTTTATGATAAACCATGTTTAACCATAAGTGTTATTTCTACACTGAGATATTCACAATACATGTAGTATCATTATAATCATAATAACGACTTTCAATAATTAAACCATTACTAGTTAGTAAATCTAGTACCATATGGAAAGTATGTCTGAGTGTATTAGATTTAATTTACCATTGAATGGTTTATGTTAAACCATGTTAAACCATAAGTGTTACTTCTTCACTGAGATATTCACAATGCATGTAGTATTATTATAATCATAATAACGACTTTCAATTATTAAACCAATACTAGTTAGTAAATCTAGTACCATATGGGAAGTATATCTGAGTGTATTAGATTTAATTTACCATTGAATGGTTTATGATAAACCATGTTATGTTATTTCCAGGCTGAGATATTCACAATGCTTGTATTATCATTAAAATCATAATAACGACTTTCAATAATTAAACCATTACTAGTTAGTAATTCTAGTACCATATGGGAAGTATGTCTGAGTGTGTTACATTTAATTTACCATTGAATGGTTTATGATAAACATGTTAAACCATAAGTGTTATATCTACGCTGAGATATTCACAATGCATGAAATATCATTAAAATCATAATAACGACTATCAATAATTAAACCATTACTAGTTAGTAAATCTAGTACCATATGGGAAGTATGTCTAAGTGTGTTACATTTAATTTACCATTGAATGGTTTATGATAAACCATGTTTAACCATAAGTGTTATTTCTACACTGAGATATTCACAATACATGTAGTATCATTATAATCATAATAACGACTTTCAATAATTAAACCATTACTAGTTAGTAAATCTAGTACCATATGGAAAGTATGTCTGAATGTATTAGATTTAATTTACCATTGAATGGTTTATGTTAAACCATGTTAAACCATAAGTGTTACTTCTTCACTGAGATATTCACAATGCATGTAGTATTATTATAATCATAATAACGACTTTCAATTATTAAACCAATACTAATTAGTAAATCTAGTACCATATGGGAAGTATATCTGAGTGTATTAGATTTAATTTACCATTGAATGGTTTATGATAAACCATGTTATGTTATTTCCAGGCTTAGATATTCACAATGCTTGTATTATCATTAAAATCATAATAACGACTTTCAATAATTAAACCATTACTAGTTAGTAATTCTAGTACCATATGGGAAGTATGTCTGAGTGTTAGATTTAATTTACCATTGAACGGTTTATGATAAACCATGTTAAACCATAAGTGTTATTTCTTCACTGAGATATTCACAATGCATGTAGTATCATTATAATCATAATAACGACTTTCAATAATTAAACCATTACTAGTTAGTAAATCTAGTACCATATGGGAAGTACGTCTGAGTGTATTAGATTTAATTTACCATTGAATGGTTTATGATAAACCATGTTAAACCATAATTGTTATATCTATACTGAGATAGTCACAATACATGTAATATCATTAAAATCGTAATAACGACTTTCAATAATTAAGTGATTACTAGTTAGTAAATCTAGTACCATATGGGAAGGATATCTGAGTGTATTAGATTTATTTTACCATTGAATGGTTTATGATAAACGATGTTAAACTATAAGTGTTATTTCTACACTGAGTTATTCACAATGCTTGTAATATCATTAAAATCATAATAACGACTTTCAATAATTAAACCATTACTAGTTAGTAAATCTAGTACCATATGGAAAGTATGTCTGAGTGTATTAGATTTAATTTACCATTGAATGGTTTATGATAAACCATGTTAAACCATAAGTGTTACTTCAACACTGAGATATTCACAATGCATGTAGTATTATTATAATCATAATAACGACTTTCAATAATTAAACCATTACTAGTTAGTAAATCTAATACCATATGGGAAGGATGTCTGAGTGTATTAGATTTAATTTACCATTGAATGGATTATGATAAACCATGTTATGTTATTTCCAGGCTGAGATATTCACAATGCTTGTATTATCATTAAAATCATAATAACGACTTTCAATAATTAAATCATTACTAGTTAGTAATTCTAGTACCATATGGGAAGTATGTCTGAGTGTGTTAGATTTAATTTACCATTGAATGGTTTATGATAAACCGTGTTAAACCATAAGTGTTATTTCTTCACTGAGATATTCACAATGCATGTAGTATAATTAAGATCATAATAACGACTTTCAATAATTAAACCATTACTAGTTAGTAATTCTAGTACCATATGGGAAGTATGTCTGAGTGTGTTAGATTTAATTTACCATTGAATGGTTTATGATAAACCATGTTAAACCATAAGTGTTATATCTACACTGAGATATTCACAATGCATGTAATATCATTAAAATCATAATAACGACTTTCAATAATTAAACCATTACTAGTATAAATCTAGTACCATATGGGAAGTATGTCTAAGTGTGTTACATTTAATTTACTATTGAATGGTTTATGATAAACCAAGTTTAACCATAAGTGTTATTTCTACTCTGAGATATTCACAATGCATGTAGTATCATTATAATCATAATAACGACTTTCAATAGTTAAACCATTACTAGTTAGTAAATCTAGTACCATATGGAAAGTATGTCTGAGTGTATTAGATTTAATTTACCATTGAATGGTTTATGATAAACCATGTTAAACCATAAGTGTTACTTCTACACTGAGATATTCACAATGCATGTAGTATTATTATAATCATAATAACGACTTTCAATAATTAAACCATTACTAGTTAGTTAATCTAGTACCATATGGGAAGTATATCTGAGTGTATTAGATTTAATTTACCATTGAATGGTTTATGATAAACCATGTTATGTTAATTCCAGGCTGAGATATTCACAATGCTTGTATTATCATTAAAATCATAATAACGACTTTCAATAATTAAACCATTACTAGTTAGTAATTCTAGTATTATATGGGATATATGTCTGAGTGTGTTAGATTTAATTTCCCATTGAATGGTTTATGAGAAACCATGTTAAACCATAAGTGTTATTTCCACACTGAGATATTCACAATGCATGTAGTATCATTAAGATCATAATAACGACTTTCAATAATTAAACCATTAGTAGTTAGTAATTCTAGTACCATATGGGAAGGATATCTGAGTGTATTAGATTTAATTTACTATTGAATGGTTTATGATAAACCATGTTAAACCATAAGTGTTATTTCTACACTGAGATATTCACAATGCTTGTAATATCATTAAAATTGTAATAACGACTTTCAATAATTAAAACATTACTAGTTAGTGAATGTAGTACCATATGGAAAGTATGTCTGAGTGTATTAGATTTAATTTACCATTGAATAGTTTATGATAAACCATGTTAAACCATAAGTGTTATTTCTACACTGAGATATTCACAATGCTTGTATTATAATTCATTAAAATCATAATAACGACTTTCAATAATTAAACCATTACTAGTTAGTAAATCTAGTACCATATGGGAAGTATGTCTAAGTGTGTTACATTTAATTTACCATTGAATGGTTTATGATAAACCATGTTAAACCATAAGTGTTATTTCTACACTGAGATATTCACAATGCTTGTAATATCATAATAATCATAATAACGTCTTTCAATAATTAAACCATTACTAGTTAGTAAATCTAGTACCATATGGGAAGTATATCTGAGTGTATTAGATTTAATTTACCATTGAATGGTTTATGATAAACAATGTTATGTTTTTTCCAGGCTGATATATTCACAATGCTTGTATTATTATTAAAATCATAATAACGACTTTCAATAATTAAACCATTACTAGTTAGTAAATCTAGTACCAAATGGGAAGTATGTTTGAGTGTATTAGATTTAATTTACCATTGAATGGTTTACGATAAACCATGTTAAACCATAAGTGTTATTTCTACACTGAGATAGTCACAATTCATGTAATATCATTAAAATCATAAAAACGACTTTCAATAATTAAGTTATTACTAGTTAATAAATCTAGTACCATATGGAAAGGATGTCTGAGTTTATTAGATTTAATTTACCATTGAATGGTTTATGATAAACCATGTTAAACCATAAGTGTTACTTCTACACTGAGATATTCACAATACATGTAATATCAGTAAAATCATAAAAACGATTTTCAATAATTAAGTTATTACTAGATAATAAATCTAGTACCATATGGGAAGGATGTCTGAGTGTATTAGATTTAATTTACCATTGAATGGTTTATGATAAACCATGTTAAACCATAAGTGTTATTTCTACACTGAGATATTCACAATACATGTAATATCATTAAAATCATAGTAACGACTTTCAATAATTAAACCATTACTAGTTAGTAAATCTAGTACCATATGGAAAGTATGTTTGAGTGTATTAGATTTAATTTACCTTTGAATGGTTTATGATATACCATGTTAAACCATAAATGTTACTTCTACACTAAGATATTCACAATGCTTGTATTATCATTAAAATCATAATAACGACTTTCAATAATAAAACCATTACTAGTTAGTAATTCTAGTACCACATGGGAAGTATGTCTGAGTGTGTTACATTTTATTTCCCATTGAATGGTTTATGATAAACCATGTTAAACCATAAGTGTTATTTCCAGGCTGAAATATTCACAATGCATGTAATATCATTAAAATCATAATAACGACTTTCAATAATTAAACCATTACTAGTTAGTAATTTAAGAGGGAGGGGCCAACTTGTGTTGGTCTCTCTTGGTATCCCTCTACGCCATTGTGTGTCTTTGTATGATTTGGGTAGAGGGGTTCTAAAAAGAATGACTGTGTTGGAGGGTCGGTGTGGTGTGCGGGTATGAAGCTGTTGTGTGGTAGTACAGGAAGTTTGATTTGCTTGGGGGAGCCCTGTAGGCAGTTGGTAGTTGAGTTTGGTGTAGGTTGAGGGACATCAGTGGTGGCTGTCCGAATCTGAGGGACATTAGTGGTGGGGGATTGTTCAATGTGCTGGGTGTCCTTGTTGTCTTTGTGTTGTCTGTGTTTGTTTGTTGGTTTTGTTGTGATTGTGGTAGGTAAAGGAAGGGGGTTGGATCCATTAGTAGGGGTGGGCGTCGTGTGGTGTGCATCATGGGGGGTTGCTGGATGTTGTAGGGTCTTCTATTGGTGTTTTTTGTTGTGTTTGTTTCCATTGGGTGTGGTGGTAAGGGGCTGAAGTTTTTTTCTCATTTGTGGCGAGAAGGGTAGGTGGCCTTGGGGTAGGATTCTTTGGTTTTGGATTTGGGGGGGGGGGTGGGGGGGTTTGTTGTGGCTGAAGGAGGTTTGTGTATGTTGGGATCGGGAGAGTCTGTTTAGGTTTTGGTTGGGGGTTGTCGAGTGGACTGGGCAGTGGTTTGTTTCTTGGACATTCCTCTTGATAGATTTGGTTATTCCTGTGTGCAAGTTTTGTTTTGTGGATCTTTTTGTTTCTTCTTGTTTTGAGGTCGTCATGTAGTTTTTGCATGTCATTGTTTGTGTTTTGCCATGAAGTTACCCATTTGTTGTGTGTGGCAATGTCTGTGGTTTTGTTCTTGTCGAATGCTGTCTCTATTTCAGTGAGTTGTTTGGCTGTAGAGTCAGCGAGTTTTTTAAGATGGCGCACATTGGCAGCCGTTATTTCTATGCTGGCTCTTTTTAAGATATAGGCGTGTTCATTCCTGAGGCTGTCGTCGGCCCCAAGGGTGGCGCAGGTGGCCGATGCCTTGCTTCCCAGAGGGAAAATACCTTCTTTCAGGCATTCCTCATTAAATGTGGCATGGTGGTGTAGGGCCAGTTCATAGAATTTCCTGATCTGTGTGTATTTCTGCAGAACTACATCCCAATTTTTCTCTTTTATCGCTGTTGTGATTTTGCTCTGTTTTGTGTCTTGGGTATATGGAGTCATTGAGGCCTGCGTTAGTGTTGGAATTGTTTTGGGTAGGGTCTGTTTTGTTTTAGGTGGAGCTGGGTCTGGTGGAGTTGGAATTGTTTTGGGTGGAGTTGGGTCTGGGAGCGAGTTGTGGGTTGAGGTATGGTCTGGGGACAAGATCTCTGGAGGAGATACCGCGTTTGTTGGCGGAGGTTGTGGCAGCGAGACCTGCATCTCTTGGCCTGTGTTTGGTATGGTTGGCAGGTAGGTAGCAACGGGTCCGGCGGGCAGAGCCCGAGTTGTGTCCAGGTCTTGTGGTGTGTTGTTGGAGTTGACGGGCGAGGTTTGGGTTGGGGGTGTCGGGGCGCCTATGGGTGTGGGTTGTGGGAGTGAAATCGGTTGGTCTGTGTTGGCTAGTGGATGTTGGCCAGCATCTAGCATCGTGGGGGAGGCGGCCGCAAGTTCGGAGGAGACGGTTGGAGTAGGAGGAAGCGTGTAGGCGTTTTGGGCCGTGGTGATGGGGTTGACATTGATTTGGGGTGGGTCGATTGTTCGTACAGGTTGTAGGGTTGGAATTGGTTGATCCATGTTCTGTGCGATTGGGGGGGGGGAAGGGTAGTGGTGGCTGACGGTAAGTTATGGTTTGGTGACGAGGACCAGGTTGGCGACTGACGGTGGAGGTCCAGGGGCTGGGCCGGTGGGGGTGATGGAGTAGGTGTGTCAAGCCTGTTGCGGCAGCGAAGTGCCTTACATTGGGGCCTGGCTGTGAGGGTAGATGCGCCTATGAGGGGGCATGTAGGACATGCCGTTTCCTGTTGGGTTGGTATGTACAGTGGGGGGCGTAGGGATCTGGGCTTAACCCTTGAGCCTGAGGTTCATGGGCTTGGCTTTCCCCATCATATCTGGGACAAGGTTTGAAAGGGATTAGTATCCACTTACGTTTGTTGTTGGTATTCGCGTGAATGCTTGCGCTCGTGTCTGTATAGCAGTATTCCTTTGTCAAATTTGATGAAAGTTGCATTTGATGCATTTCGGCCCGGATAGGCCTTCTTCGGTGCACTTACAAGATTTGACTTAAAGAGGAATACTGTGTGTGTGTATTGTGTTTAAATACTTCCTGGTGCAGTGTCTGAGTGTATTAGATTTAATTTACCATTGAATGGTTTATGATAATTCATGTTAAACCATAAGTGTTATTTCTACACTGAGATACTCACAATGCATGTAGTATCATTAAAAAAATAGCAACGTCCTTTAATAATTAAACCATTACTGGTTAGTAATTCTAGATACATAAGGATAGTATGTCTCAGTGTTATTAAACTTAATTTACCATTGAATGGTTTATGATAAACAATGTTAAACCATATATGTTATTTCTACACTTAGATATTCACAATGCATGTAGTATGATTAAAATCATAACAATGTCTTTTAACAATTAAACCATTACTGCATAGTAAATCTAGATCCTTGTGGTTAACCCAAGCCGGGTCGCTGCTAATAGCAATGTGGGAGGACGGTTGGTAGGCGTTCTCGTGCCCCGACTCCGACCATAATTTGTATATCCTTCCGGTCAGGGCACGTGACAACGCTCTCTTAGCACCTTTGGGGAGTGAGCTCCACCTACCCACCGAGTCACGCCATTTAAAGGCGGAGTACACAATATTAAAAAAAAAAAAAAGAAACGGTTGCCTGTTTGTCCTTATGTCCGACCTTTCACGCTGGACTGAGCCGCGTGTCTGCTTTAGGCTCTGCGCATGCGCCTTTAGGAGATCGTGTGCTGGCCCGTTGTGTTAACTTCGTTTAACTCCTTGCGTTAAACGGTATTTAACCCAAGCCGGGTCGCTGCTAATAGCAATGTGGGAGGACGGTTGGTAGGCGTTCTCGTGCCCCGACTCCGACCATAATTTGTATATCCTTCCGGTCAGGGCACGTGACAACGCTCTCTTAGCACCTTTGGGGAGTGAGCTCCACCTACCCAAGAGGGATGAATCATCCCCGAACTCCCCTTTCACCACTCCCTCGCCGTCCCCCAGCACAATACTACTGATTAACTTTAATACTACCAACTGGGTACCACTTTTACAAGGCCTATCGAGTGCTGCATGCGGTATCACCCTGCCAGTCTTGTCGATATGGCGGCTAGACGTTCTCGGGGTACCCTCACGTACACCAGGTAAGCGCTGCTCTTCCATCTTCCCAGCGTCTGGATCATGGAGTCCTCCACTCCGGCTGCTGCCGCGGACGTGGCGGCGCCTATTCTAAAACTGTGGCCTGCGTATAGCTCGACCTGTCAATGCCAGCCTTTGTCAACGTCTCTTTGATGCGGTCCACAAATGCTGGTTTCGTCAGCGGACGGCCGTCCTTGAGTTGAAACAAGGGCCCGGCGTCATGGCCCTTCCGCACCGCCAAGTAAGTCAACAAGGCGACAACCGGGCATAGGGCTTTTCCAGTTCTCCCCAATGAAATTACCACTCCTTTTCTGAATGGGTCTGTCTTTGATGCCTTTAGCGTGAGATGGATGATTTCTGGCCTTCCAGGTTGGTCTACTGACACATCTTTAATACCGAGGTGAGATTCGGGACAGTATGCGCCGAGAGCGGGGACGGTTATCTCCCCTGACCTCAAGAAGCCAAAGTAGCAGGCACAAGCTGCTGCCCACAGCATGATGTTGTCAAACTCTGTACTGTTCCAGTTTAGCACCTCTTTGATCTTCAACATTATGTCGGGTGTGATGGGAAGGCGGATGCGCCTGGCACCTGGGGTAATCCTGGACCTTTCAATTCGTGCACCCTTTAATACATACTGAAGTTTCGGCATCTCCGATGCGAACGGGTCGCCCATGCCGCTGGTTATCTGCAGGTGGCGTACTGCTGAGAGGTAGGATTTCATGGTCTGATGAGATAAACCTTGCACAAATAACCATGCTACAAATTTACAGAGAGTCTCCTCGTTTGTCGGAAGTGGCTGAACGTGGTCTTCTGAACAGAATGTTAAGTAGCGGTTCTGCGCGGAACAGTAGACGCGTCTAGAGGTAGGGGCGAGGGACTCATGAAGGAGTCTCTCAACCACCTTACCCAGGTCTTGTTTGTCCATTCCCCGGTGACTGTTCCCAGTTGCTCTAGCCAGGGTGGTATCTGTGTCGGTCGGTCGTCTGCCTCGGGAACCTTAGAAAGGAAGGAAGCGAGGCGATTACGCGACAGGTCATCTGCCTTATCGTTAGCAACTCCTTCTACATGTCGGGCCACCAACGTAAAGTTGAACTTTGCTTCCGCGAAGTGAATGCACCGTAGTAAGTGAGCCAGGTGTTCATCCTTAGAGCAGCCGCGGTTAATAACCTCCACCACTGCGAGATTGTCGCAGCTCCACTGCACCACTCCTCTTACCCATTCACTGCCCCAAACAAAACAGCCCCACATTACAGGCACCATCTCTTTCACTGCGATCGACCACTCTGTGGACACCTCTGTCCATGGGTACTGGAACCACCTTGTGTGCCAGTAAGCGCCGCAACCCCAACTGCCAGACGCGTCGCTCCAAACCATCTGGTCCGGGTGTTTCTTTCTGTCGTCCCACATCATTGACACCCCGTTCCACTGCGGGAGGAATATATACCACCATCCCAGGTCGGATCGACACTCCATATTGAGACGGATGTGCCGGTTTAACTGTCGAGTACAGTTAGAGAGGTTAATTAGTCTGCGAAGGAACCGCTTTCCCGGGCGAACCACTTTACACGCGTGGCCCAACACACCAATCAGCGATAGCAGCTCCCGCTTTGTTCCGCTCCGTCGCCCGTACCAGGCTTTTGCAGCGGTCCGTACCGCTTGCAGCTTCGCCTCTGGCAGTCGGAGCTCCAACGTTATCGTATCAATTTCGATACCCAGAAATGTCAGGCAGGTTGTTGGTCCCTCCAATTTCTCCAGCGCCAATGGAACACCTAAGCATTCGCATGTCTCCAGCACCACATCCAATCCCTTCTGACATGTATCGTTGTGTGTGGGCCCCAGGAGTATGAAATCGTCCAAATAGTGTCTCACGTGCTTGACCCCCCGATTTTGGAATACCCACTCCAACATGTCGGCCACAGCCGTAAATATCTTAGGAGCAGAGCGCAACCCGAACGGTAAGGTCGTGTCGATGTATGCCAAGCCCTGCCACTCCATGCCTAGCAGCAGTCGATCCTCCGGATGTACCGGAAGTAGCCTGTATGCACTCTTTATATCGACCTTCGCCATTAGTGTGCCCCTCCCCAGTCGGAGGATTATTGATGCTACGTCTTCCACACTTACGTAGGACAGTGAACACAATTCACTGTCGATTCCGTCGTTCACGCTGCTCCCGTGCGGAGATGACAAATCCACTATCAGTCGCCACTTCCCCGTCTGGCCCTTGGGGATCACGCCGAAGGGGCTGATCTGTAACCCTACCACCGTCTCCGCAGGACCCATCCGTATCACGCGGCCCTGGGCACACTCCTCCTTAAGATAGGCCGTCACAACCTCCTGGTTCTCCGCGGCCGAAGGTAAATTGGCTCTAGCGCTGATGCATCTCTGTTTTGCATAATCGAAGCCAACCCGGAAGCCCGTCTGTATCCCTGACACGATATATGCCACTAAATCCTCATCGGGGTGGCCCACCAGTGCCTTCTCCCATTCTTCAGCCTTCAAGGGAGTCGATATATTCTGCAGCTCAGCTGGGCCCTTGTTAGGTATTAATGGTGTGCATCTATTCAATGCTAGAAGCTGATCTGTGAAGGTACCAACCCCGTAGCACTGACCTAATGAGCCAGAGAGAAAGACATGCCGTTAAACTACATACATATCAGCCTATCCCAAGCCTACCATCTCGGAATGGCTGACGCAAGTAAATGAAAACGTCACACCCTGAGGTGGAGTTTACCTGACAGCAGACCACTCAAAGTGGAGGGTTTGTTTAATTTAATAGCCCTACCCCCAAGATACATATCAGCCTATCCCAAGCCCACCAACTCAGGATGGCTGACGCAAGTAATATGAAACGTCACACCATGAGGTGGAGTTTACCTGACAGCAGACCACCCCAAGTGGAGGAAGGGTTTGTTTATTCCATTAATTTAACAACCCTTCCCCTTTATATGTAATGCCAAATCACAACTGATGCGAATGCAAATGCACAATACTAGTTTTTGGAGGAGTCTTTTTTACATTCCGTACTAGGGTGCTGGCCCCCACAAACAGAACATCTGTGACGGAAACGGCAATGATCATAGGGACATGATCGGTTTTTGTTGAAACGGAAGCACACATCCGTTTTTGCTTTCCCTCCGCCTCCAGCCTTTTGTTCAGCCCTAGCTGGCCTCTGTGCCATTTCCACTGCTTCTGACACCTGCGGGTTTGCTGCCCGCCTTGCCCTGCCCACAAAAAATTGATTGTAAAGTTGTGGGTCCAGCTGGGCCCATGCCCTATTTCCCGAGACCGCTGCCTGCTGCCTAAACCTCACATCATACTCGCGCCACGCGGGTTCCTCGTACTCCCGGTGGGCCCGGAGTATGTGCAGCATATATGCCAGTAACTCTGGTGTCATGTCAGGGTGCTTCTTCCCCACTGCAGCCACGTAGATGGTGAAGCACATCGTCCAGGTTCTGATATCCTCCACCGACTTCCGTTTTGCCCTTGCTACCTCCAGGCCAGGCAGAATTACATATCGTCGTGGATCTGGTTCCGGATCCAGGACCTCCTGCCACTGGGCTGGTCTCAGGTCAGCCATGTCCACAAACTCAAGCGCCTGAATCCGTTCCACCAGCCTCTTGCTGAGTGGCGGGAACCCATTCCCCACTGACACATATGTCACCCTGGTAGATGACGGTTCACATTGAGGCCATAACCAATCAGCCACCCCTGTTGCACCAGTAGCCAACAACTGGCCCACAGTCTGGCGGGTAGCCTCTGCTACTCCCCTCCTCTCCACTGTGTCCTGTCCACTCAGTATAGGCAAGGACGGGACCTGCTCCACTGATGGCTCCACTCCAACCCTGACAGTTCCTGGATTGGGTTGTTACATATGATTAACTATTTGGTCTGACCTCATACCAATCACCATTTCCATAACCGCTAGGGTTCCATCCCTGTATTTAAATTTTTTAATTTAATTTCTTTTTTATAGATTTAAATTTTTAATTTTTAATTTAATTTTTATTTATATTTATTTATATTTTAAATTTCCATTTCGTTTATTTATTTCTAACCATTGGAGGTCTGCCCTAGCCATTTCCAACAACCATTAGGAGTCCAGTCTTGCCTTTTCCATAACCACTAGGGGTCCACCCCTAGCCATTTATTAACCACTAGGGGTCCACCCCTAGCCATTTATTAACCACTAGGGGTCCACCCCTAGCCATATTCCATAACCACTAGGGGTCCACCCCTAGCCATTTTCATAACCACCAGGGGGTCCACCCCTAGCCATTTTCCATAACCACAAGGGGTCCTCCCCTACCATTTTCCATAACCACTAGGGGTCCACCCCTAGCCATTTTCCATAACCACTAGGGGTCCACCCCTAGCCATTTTCCATAACCACTAGGGGTCCACCCCTAGCCATTTTTCATAACCGCTAGGGGTCCTCCCTAGCCATTTTCATATAACCACTAGGGGTCCACCCCTAGCCATTTTCCATAACCACTAGGGGTCCACCCCTAGCCTTTTCCATAACCACTAAGGGTCCACCCCTAGCCATTTTCCATAATCGCTAGGGGTCCTCCCTAGCCATTTCCATAACCGCTAGGGGTCCACCCCTAGCCATTTTTTTTTATAACCACTAGGGGTCCACCCCTAGCCATTTTTCATAACCACTAGGGGTCCACCCCTAGCCATTTTCATAACCACTAGGGGTCCACCCCTAGCCATTTCACCAACACCACCCTAGCCTATAATTGTTATTTTAAACAATAGATCGCCAAACTGGGGGTCCGCCCCGCCACTTCTTTCGTGCCACTTAATGGCCGGCCACTCCCAGTATATATATATATATATAATTATTATTTTTGCGGGGCCCACCGCCGGCTACGTAAAGGACATGCCGCCCTTACCAGTACCCTAATTACTTATATTTCCGCTTACCCGTCGTCCCACTTTGTAGGGATGACTCGCCCTGCTGTCGCTGGCCACGGTGTTCTTCAAATACCTCTCTTGCTACGGACCGCATCACCCATTTCAGATTTTCCAACGTAATTTCCGTTCCCTTTTGCTGGTTTGTAGCGGTAGAGTCCTGCTGCCCTTGTGAGTGCTGGTGGTGTGAACTGGTCGCATCCTGCTGCCCCTGTGAGTGCTGGTGGTGCGAACTGGTCGCATCCTGCTGCCCTTGAGCACTCGTTTGGTTCTCTTTGTCCCCCATAAAAGAAACGGTTGCCTGTTTGTCCTTATGTCCGACCTTTCACGCTGGACTGAGCCGCGTGTCTGCTTTAGGCTCTGCGCATGCGCCTTTAGGAGATCGTGTGCTGGCCCGTTGTGTTAACTTCGTTTAACTCCTTGCGTTAAACGGTATATAGAATGTTTGAGTGTATTAGATTCAATTTACCATTAAAAGATTTATAATAAACCATGTTAAACCATAAGTGTTATTTCTACATTGAGATATTCACAATGCAAGTAGTATCATTAAAATCATAATAACGACTATTAATAATTAAACCATTTGTGGTTAGTAAATCTAGTTCCATGTGGATAGTATGTCTGAGTGTATTAGATTTAAATTACCATTGAATAGTTTATGGTAAACCATGTTAAACAATAAGTGTTATTTCTACACTGAGATATTATTCACAATGCAAGTAGTATCATTAAAATCATAATAACGACTTTTAATACTTAAACCATTACTGGTTAGTAAATCTAGACACATAAGGATAGTATATCTGAGTGTATTAGATTTAATTTACCATTGAATGGTTTATGATAAACCATGTTAAACCATATATGTTATTTCTACATTGAGATATTCACAATGCAAGTAGTATCATTAAAATCATAACAATGTCTTTGAATAATTAAACCATTACTGGTTAGTAAATCTAGATCCTTGCAAATAGTATGTTTGAGTGTATTAGATTTAATTTACCATTGAATGGTTTATGATAAACCATGTTAAACCATAAGTGTTATCTCTACACTGAGATATTCTCATTGCATGTAGTATTAGTAAAATTATAACGTCTTTTAATAATTAAACCATTACTGGTTAGTAAATCTAGTTTCATGTAAATAGTATGTCTGAGTGTATTAGATTTAATTTACCATTCAATGGTTTATGATAATTCATGTTAAACCATGAGTGTTATTTCTACACTGAGATACTCACAATGCATGTAGTATCATTAAAAAAATAGCAACGTCCTTTAATAATTAAACCATTACTGGTTAGTAAATCTAGATACATAAGGATAGTATGTCTCAGTGTTTTAAACTTAATTTACCATTGAATGGTTTATGATAAACCATGTTAAACCATGTGTTTATTACACTGAGATATTCACAATACATGTAGTATCATTCAAATCATAATAACGACTTTCAATAATTAAGTTGTTACTAGTTAGTAAGTCTAGTACCATATATGAAGTATGTCTGAGTGTATTAGATTTAATTTACCATTGAATGGTTTATGATAAACCATGTTAAACCATAAGTGATATTTCTACACTGAGATAGTCACAATACATGTAATATCATTAAAAGCATAATAACGACTTTCAATAATTAAGTTATTACTAGTTAATAAATCTAGTACCATATGGGAAGGATGTCTGAGTGTATTAGATTTAATTTACCATTGAATGCTTTATGATAAACCATGTTAAACCATAATGTTTTTTCTACACTGAGATATTCACAATGCATGTAGTTTCATTAAAATCATAATAACGACTTTCAATATTTAAGTTATTTCTAGATAATAAATCTAGTACCATATGGGAAGGATGTCTGAGTACTCGTATTAGATTTAATTTACCATTGAATGGTTTATGATAAACCATGTTAAACCATAAGTGTTATTTCTACACTGAGATATTCACAATGCTTGTATTATCATTAAAATCATAATAACGACTTTCAATAATTAAACCATTACTAGTTAGTAAATCTAGTACCATATGGCAAGTATGTCTGAGTGTATTAATTTACCATTGAATAGTTTATGATAAACCATGTTAAACCATAAGTGTTACTTCTACACTGAGATATTCACAATGCTTGTATTATCATTAAAATCATAATAACGACTTTCAATAATTAAACCATTACTAGTTAGTAAATCTAGTACCATATGGGAAGTATGTCTGAGTGTGTTAGATTTAATTTACCATTGAATGGTTTATGATAAACCATGTTAAACCATAAGTGTTACTTCTACACTGAGATATTCACAATGCATGTAGTATCATTATAATCATAATAACGACTTTCAATAATTAAACCATTACTAGTTAGTAAATCTAGTACCAAATGGGAAGTATGTCTGAGTGTATTAGATTTAATTTACCATAGAATGGTTTATGATAAACCATGTTAAACCATAAGTGTTATTTCTACACTGAGATAGTCACAATACATGTAATATCATTAAAATCATAATAACGACTTTCAATAATTAAGTTATTACTAGTTAATAAAATTTTATCAGGTTCAAAGTGATGTACATGTATTTAGAAATTCATGCTCAAGTGTAATCTTTATTCTCCAGGCATTGGTCCTAGATGAAGGCCATTGCAGGTCCCTGATATAGACCATACTTTGAAATTAATTGAAATAAACATTATGCTCTCCAAGGATAAATAGCCATTACGAGGAAAGGACTTTAACGATCCACTTGTTTTCCAACATCACTGTGGCAGAATGAATTCATTCGAGGTGGATGGGGTTTTAGCTGGGACTAAGTCATCACTGCTCAGGGCCCTCTCCATCATTCAGGACTTGTGTCCTTCTTTAGGTATCTTCATCAATCAGCGCATTAGTGAGGTGTTCTTTGGGTCTGACACTACTATGTTTCTGGGACACAATGAAAGCCTCTCACTCTTCCTGACTATATCCACAGCACCAAATCATTTCCACTAAGTCGGTTGAAGCCTTCAAGTGCTTCAGGATATTGCTACCATTGATTCCCAAGTGGCTTTCAACCAATTTCATGTGTGCAGTTGATTCTAAGTCCTAATTAACACCTTAATGATCAGATGGTCAGATTTTCCCATAGAGAATGTACGGATGGGAACCTCCTTTTCAATTGGATTCCGATACCACACCCGCACCTCTATGGAAGAATCAATGATTATTTCTTGAAGAGAATACATCAGTGCTGTCATTACACTACTGATTTTAATGATACTACATGTATTGTGAATAATTGAGCTTAAAGCCTCCATGTATAGCAATGAGCATATAGCTTCACTCCTTGTATGGCATTGAGCATAAAGCTTCACTCCATGTATAGCAATGAGCATGACGCTTCATTTCATGTATAAAGCTTCACTCGATGTATAGCAATGAGCATATAGCTTCACTCCTTGTATAGCATAGAGCATAAAGCTTCACTCCATGTATAGCATTGAGCATATTACTTCACTCCATTTATAGCAATGAGCACAAAGGTTCACTCCATGTATAGGATAGAGCATATAGCTTCACTCCATGTATAGCAATGCGCATAAACTTTCCCCCTTGTATTGCATTGAGCAAAAGGCTTCACTACATGTATAGGTATGAGCATAAAGCATCACTTTATGTATTGCAGTTGTCATAATCCTTCACTCCATGTATAGCAATGCGCATATAACTTCACTCCATGTATTGCAATGAGCATAAAGCTTCATTCCGAGCATTACGCCTCACACCAGGTATAGCAATGGGCATAAATTTTCACTCCATGTAAATGAATGAGCATAAAGCCTAACTCCATGTGTAGTAACAAAGAGAAAATGCTTCACTCCAACTATTGCAATAGGCATCAAGCATCACTCCATGTATAGTAATGAGCATAAAGCTTCACTCCATATATAGCAATGAGCATAAAGCTTCAATTCATGTGTAACATTGAGTACATAGCTTCAATCCATGTATAGCAATGAGCATAAATATTCCCTCTTGTATAGCATTGAGTATAAAGCTTCACTCCAAGTATAGGTATGAGCATAAAGCATCACTCCATGTATAGCATTGAGCATGAAGCTTCACTCCATGTAAAGCAACGAGCATATAGCTTCACTCCATGTTTATCAACTCCATGTATAGCAATGGGCATAAAGCTTCACTCCATGTATAGCAATGTGCATAAAACTTCACTCCATGTATAGCAATGAGCATAAAGCTTGACTCCAAGCATTATGCTTCCGACCAGGTATACCAATGAGCATATATTTTCACTCCATTTAAACGAATGAGCATAAAGCCTCACTCCATGTGTAACAATGAGAAAAAGCATCACTCCAACTATTGTAATGCGCATAAAGCTTCACTCCATGTATAGCAAAGAGCATAAAGCATCACTCCATGTATAGCAATGAGCACATAGCTTCACTCCATGCATAGCAATGAGCATAAAGCGCCACTCCATGTATAGAAATGAGCAAAATGCTTCCCTCAATGTACAGCAATGAACATATCGCTTCACTCCATGTATAGCAATGAGCATAAAGCTTCACTCCTTGTACAGCATTAACCATAAACCTTCATTCCACTTATAGCAATGAGCATAACGCTGAAATTCATGTATAGTAATGAGCTTAAAGCTTCACTCGATGTAAAGCATTAAGCATAAGCTTCACTCCATGTGTATCAGCTCCATGTATAGCAATGGGCATAAAACTGCACTCCATGTATGAAAATTAGCATAAAGCTTCAATTCATGAATAACATTGAGCATAAGGCTTCACTCCATGTACAACAATGAGCATAAAGCTTCACTCGATGTATAACAATGCGCACAATGTGTCACTCCATGTATAGAAATGAGCATCAATCTTCACTCCATGTATAGTAATGAGCATGAAGCTTCACTCCATGTATAGCAATGTGCATATAGCTTCACTCCTTGTATAGCATTGAGCATTAAGCTTCATTGCATGTGTAGTATTGAACTTAAAGCTTCACTCCATGTATAGCAATAAGCATATAGCTTCATTTCATGCGTAAAGCTTCACTCGATGTATAGCAATGAGCATATAGCTTCACTCCTTGTATAGCATACAGCATAAAGCTTCACTCCATGTTTCGCAATGAGCATAAAGCTTCACTCCATGCATAGCAAAGAGCATAAAGCTTCACTCCATGTATAGTACTGAGCATATTACTTCACTCCATTTATAGCAATGAGTGCAAAGCTTCACTCCGAGCATTACGCTTCACACCAGGTACAGCAATGGGCATAAATTTTCACTCCATGTAAATAAATGAGCATAAAGCCTAACTCCATGTGTAACAATGAGAAAAAGCTTCACTCCAGGTACTGCAATGGGCATAAAGCTTCACTTCATGTAAAGTAATGAGCTTAACGCTTCACTACATGTATTTAAATGAGCATATAGCTTCACTCCATGTATAGCAATGAGCATAAAGCTTCAATTCATGAATAACATTGAGCATAAAGCTTCAATCCATGTATAGCTATGAGCATAAACCTTACCCCTTGTATAGCAATGAACATAATGCTTCACTCCATGTATAGCAATGAGCATATAGTTTCACTCCTTGTATAGCATTGAGCCTAAAGCTTCACTCCATGTATAGCAATGAGCATAACGCTTCACTTCATGTATAGTAATGAGCATAAAGCTTCACTCCATGAATAGCAATGACCACATAGCTTCACTCCTTGTATAGCAATGAGCATAAATCTTCACTCCATGTATAGAAATGAGCAAAATGCTTCACTCCATGTACAACAATAACATATCGCTTCACTCCTTGTATAGCAATGAGCATATTGCTCCACTCGTTGTAAAGCATTGAGCATAAAGCTTCACTCCATGCATAGCATTGAGCGTTAAGCTTCACTCCATGTATAGCAATGAGCATAACGCTTCTCTTCATATAGCAATGAGCATTAAGCTACACTCCATGTATAGCAATGAGCACATAGCTTCACTCCTTGTATAGCAATAAGCATAAAGTTTCACTCCATGTATAGAAATGAGCATAATGCTTCACTCCACGTACAGCAATGAACATATCGCTTCACTCCTTGTATAGGATAGAGTATAAAGCTTCACTCCATTGCATAGCAATGAGTATATTACTTCACTACATTTATAGCAATCAGCACAAAGATTCACTCCATGTACAGGATAGAGCGTAAAGCTTCACTCCATGCGTAGCAATGAGCATGAAGCTTCACTCCATGTATAATAATGAGCTTAAAGCTTTACACCATGTATAACAATGAGCATAAAGCTTCAATTCATATATTGCAATGAGCATAAAGCTTCACTCCATGTATAGCAATGAGCACAAAGCTTCACTCCATCTATAACAATGAGCGCAAACCTTCACTCCATGTATAGGAATGAGTATAAAGCTTCACTACATGTATAGCAAAGAGCATAATACTTCACTCCTTGATTAGCATTGAACATAATGCTTCACTCCATGTATGGTAATGAGCATAAAGCTTCACTCCATGTATAGCAATGAACATATAGCTTCATTCCTTGTATAGCATTGAGCCTAGAGCTTGACTCCATGTATAGCAATGAGCAAAATGCTTCACTCCATGTACAGAAATGAACAGATCGCTTCACTCCTTGTATAGCAATGAGCATATAGCTTCACTCCTTGTAAAGCATTGTGCATAAAGCTTCAATCCAAGTTTAGCAATGAGCATAAAGCTTCACTCCATGTATAACAATAAGCGCAAACCTTCACTCCATGTATAGCAAAGAGCATGATACTTCACTCCTTTAATAGCATTGAACATAACGCTTCACTCCATGTATAGTAATGAGCATAAAGCTTCACTCCTTGTATAGCATTCAGCCGAAAGCTTCACTACATGTATAGCAATGAGCATAACGCTTTACTTCATGTATAGTAATGAGCATAAAGCTTCACTTCATGTATAGCAATGACCACATAGCTTCACTCCTTGTATAGCAATGAGCATATAGCTTCACTCCATGTATAGCAATGAGCATAATGCTTCACTCCATGTACAGCAATCAACATATCGCTTCACTCCTTGTATAGCAATGAGCATATAGCTTCACTCGTTGTAAAGCGTTGAGCATAAAGCTTCACTGCACGTATAGCAATTAGCATAAAGCTTCACTCCATGTATAACAATGAGCGCAAAGTGTCACTCCATGTATAGGAATCAGCATCAATCTTCACTCCATGTAAAGTAATGAGCATGAAGCTTCACTACATGTATTGCAATGAGCATAAAGCATTACTCCTTGTACAGCATTAACCATAAAGCTTCATTCCACTTATAGCAATGAGCATAACGCTGAAATTCATGTATAGCAATGAGCATAAAGCTAAACTCGATGTAAAGCATTAAGCATATAGCGTCACTCCATGTGTATCAACTCCATGTATAGCAATGGGCATAATGCTTCACTCCATGTATGGCAATGAGTATTATACTTCAATTCATGTATAACATTGAGCATTAAGCTTCATTCCATGTATAGCAATGAGCATAAAGCTTCACTCCAAGTATAGGATAGAGCATATAGCTTCACTCCATGTATAGCAATGCGCATAAACTTTCCCCCTTGTATAGCATTGAGCAAAAAGCTTCACTACATGTATAGGCATGAGCATAAAGCATCACTTTATGTATTGCAGTTGTCATAATCCTTCACTCCATGTATAGCAATGCGCATATAACTTCACTCCATGTATGGCAATGAGCATAACGCTTCATTCCGAGCATTACGCCTCACACCAGTTACAGCAATGGGCATAAATTTTCACTCCATGTAAATGAATGAGCATAAAGCCTAACTCCACGTGTAAAAATGAGAAAAAGCATCACTCCAACTATTGCATTGAGCATCAAGCATCACTCCATGTATAGTAATGAGCATAAAGCTTCACTCCATGTTTAGCAAAGAGCAGAACGCTTTACTTCATGTATAGTAATGAGCATAAAGCTTCACTCCATGTATAGCAATGACCACATAGCTTCACTCCTTGTATAGCAATGAGCATATAGCTTCACTCCATGTATAGAAATCAACATATCGCTTCACTCCTTGCTTAGCAATGAGCATATAGCTTCACTCGTTGTAAAGCGTTGAGTATAAGGCTTCACTGCATGTATAGCTATGAGCATAAAGCTTCACTCCATGTATAACAATGAGCGCAAAGTGTCACTCCATGTATAGGAATGAGCATCAATCTTCACTCCATGTATAGTAATGAGCATGAAGCTTCACTACATGTATAGCAATGAGCATAAAGCTTCACTCCTTGTTCAGCATTAACCATAAAGCTTCATTCCACTTACAGCAATGAGCATAACGCTGAAATTCATATATAGCAATGAACATAAAGCTTCACTCGATGTAAAGCATTAAGCATATAGCTTCACTCCATGTGTATCAACTCCATGTATAGCAATGGGCATAAAGCTTCAATCCATGAATTGCAATGAGCATAAAACTTCACTCCATGTATAGCAATGAGAGCAAAGTGTCACCCCATGTATAGGAAGGAATGAGCATCAATCTTCACTCCATGTATAGTAATGAGCATGAAGCTTCACTCCATGTATAGCAATGAGCATATAGCTTCACTCCTTGTATAGCAATGAGCATAAAGCTTCATTCCATGTGTAGTATTGAGCTTACAGCTTCACTCCATGTATAGCAATGAGCACATAGCTTCACCATTGCATGGCATTGAGCATAAAGCTTCACTCCATGTACAGCAATGAGCATGACGCTTCATTTCATGTATAAAGCTTCACTCGATGTATAGCAATGAGCATATTGCTTCACTCCTTGTAAAGCATAGAGCATAAAGCTTCAATCCATGTTTCGCAATGAGCATAAAGCTTCACTCCATGTATAGCAATGAGCGCAAAGCTTCACTTCATGTAGAGGAATGAGAATAAAGCTTCGCTCCATGTACAGCATTGAGCGTATTACTTCACTCCATTTATAGCAATGAGCACAAAGCTTCACTCCATGTATAGGATAGAGCATATAGCTTCACTCCATGTTTATCAACTCCATGTATAGCTATGGGCATAAAGCTTCACTCCATGTATAGCAATGAGCATAAAACTTCACTCCATGTATAGCAATGAGCATAAATTTTCACTCTTTTTAAACGAATTAGCTTAAAGCCTCACTCCATGTGTAACAATGAGAAAAAGCTTCACTCCAACTATAGTAATGCGCATAAAGCTTCACTCCATGTATAGCAATGAGCATAAAGCTTCACTCCATGTATAACAATGAGCACATAGCTTAACTCCTTGCATAGCAATGAGCATAAAGCTTCACTCCTTGTATAGCAATGAGCATAAAGCTTTACTCCATGTATAGCAATGAGCATATAGCTTCACTCCTTGTATAGCATTGAGCCTGGAGATTGACTCCATGTATAGCAATGAGCACATAGCTTCACTCCTAGAATAGCATTGAGCATAAAGCTTCACTCCTTGTATAGCAATGAGCTTAAAGCGTCACTACATGTATAGCACAGAGCGCAAAGCTTCACTCCATGTATAGGAATGAGCATAAGGCTTAACTCCATGTATAGCAAAGAGCATAGTGCTTCTCTCCTTGATTAGCCTTGAACATAATGCTTCACTCCATGTATAGTAATGAGCATAAAGCTTTACTCCATGTATAGCAATGAGCATAAAGCTTCACTCCGAGCATTACGCTTCCCACCAGGTATAGCAATGAGCATAAATTTTCACTCCATGTATAGCAATGAGCACATAGCTTAACTCCTTGCATAGCAATGAGCATAAAGCGTCACTCCATGTATAGAAATGAGCATAATGCTTCCCTCAATGTACAGCAATGAACATATCGCTTCACTCCTTGTATAGCAATAAGCATATAGCCTCACTCCGTGTAAAGCATTGAGCTAAAAGCTTCACTCCATGTATAGCAATGAGCATAAAGCTTCACTCCTTGTATAGCATAGAGCATAAAGCTTCACTCCATGTATAGTATTGAGCATATTACTTCACTCCATTTATAGCAATGAGCACAAAGCTTCACTTCATGTATAGGATAGAGCATATAGCTTCACTCCATGTATAGCAATGAGCATAAAGCTTCATTTCATGTATAACATTGAGTACAAATCTTCAATCCATGTATAGCAATTAGCATAAATATTCCCTCTTGTATAGCATTGAGTTTAAAGCTTCACTCCAAGTATAGGTATGAGCATAAAGCATCACTCCATATATAGCATTGAGCATGAAGCTTCACTCCATGTAAAGGAATGAGCATATAGCTTCACTCCATGTTATAGCAATGGGCAAAAAGCTTCACTCCATGTATAGCAATGAGCATTAAACTTCACTCCATGTATAGCAATGAGCATAAAGCTTCACTCAGAGCATTACGCTTCCCACAAGGTATAGCAATGAGCATAAGTTTTCACTCCATTTAAACGAATGAGCATAAAGCCTCACTCCATGTGTAACAATGAGAAAAAGCATCACTCTAACTATTGTAATGCGCTTAAAGCTTCATTCCATGTATAGCAATGAGCATAAAGCTTCACTCCATGTATAGCAATGAGCACATAGCTTCACTCCTTGCATAGCAATGAGCATAAAGCATCACTCCATGTATAGAAATGAGCATAGTGCTTCCCTCAATGTACAGCAATGAACATATCGCTTCACTCCTTGTATAGCAATAAGCATATAGCCTCACTCCTTGTAAAGCATTGAGCATAATAAAGCTTCACTCCATGTATAGAAATGAGCAAAAAGCTTCAATCCATGTATAACAATGAGCGCAAAGCTTCACTCCATGTATAGGAATGAGTATAAAGCTTCACTACATGTATAGCAAAGAGCATAATACTTCACTCCTTTAATAGCATTGAACATAATGCTTCACTCCATGTATAGTAATGAGCATAAAGCTCCACTCCATGTATAGCAATGAACATATAGCTTCCCTCCTTGTATAGCATGGAGCCTAGAGCTTGACTCCATGTATAGCAATTAGCATAACGCTACACTCCATGTATAGCAATGAGCATAAAGCTTCACTCCATGTATAGCAATGAGCACATAGCTTCACTCCTTGCATAGGAATGAGCATAAAGCGTCACTCCATGGACATTCAGGACAATAGAAATTAAAGCTCCAACCTTTTCTTTAAACATTAAATAAATACTAAATCAAGATAAGATGTAAATTTGTATAATGACCACTCATTTCATGTACATGTAATAATTAATATTCATGTTAATATACGTTAATTAAAAGGTACAAACTGTCAATAATTAACTTATTCAATTTTGGAGAACTTTATTGTACATGTAGTAGGTTGAAATTATTTTCGCAGTGTACTTGATAGGGGTTTTGAGATCTTTATTAAAGTTAATTCAAGCGAGTTAAGTTATTTCACTCTGGAGCTTGACTCCATGTATAGCAATGAGCATAACGCTTCACTTCATGTATAGCAATGAGCATAAAGCTTCACTCCATGTATAGCAATGAGCACATAGCTTCACTCCTTATATAGCAATGAGCATAAAGCGTCACTCCTTGTGTAGAAATGAGCATAATGCTTCACTTCATGTACTGCAATGAACATATCGATTTACTCCTTGTATAGCAATGAGCGTATAGCTTCACTCCTGGTAAAGCATTGAGAATAAAGATTCACTCCATGTATAGCAATGAGCATAAAACTTCACTCCATGTATAACAATGAGCGCAAAGCTTCACACCATGTATAGGAAGGAGCTTAAAGCTTCACTACATGTATAGCAATGAGCATATAGCTTCACTCCTTGTATAGCAATGAGCAAAACGCGTCAATTCATGTATAGCAATGAGCATAAAGCTTCACTCCTGGTGAAGCATTGAGCATAAAGCTACACTCCATGCATAGCATTGAGCATAAAACTTCACTCCATGTATAACAATGAGCGCAAAGCTTCACACCATGTATTGGAAGGAGCTTAAAGCTTCCATGTATAGCAATTAGCGCAAAGCTTCACTCCATGTATAGGAATGAGCATAAAGCTTCATTCCATGTGTAGTATTGAGCTTACAGCTTCACTCCATGTATAGCAATGAGCACATAGCTTCACCATTGCATGGCATTGAGCATAAAGCTTCACTCCATGTACAGCAATGAGCATGACGCTTCATTTCATGTATAAAGCTTCACTCGATGTATAGCAATGAGCATATTGCTTCACTCCTTGTAAAGCATAGAGCATAAAGCTTCAATCCATGTTTCGCAATGAGCATAAAGCTTCACTCCATGTATAGCAATGAGCGCAAAGCTTCACTTCATGTAGAGGAATGAGAATAAAGCTTCGCTCCATGTACAGCATTGAGCGTATTACTTCACTCCATTTATAGCAATGAGCACAAAGCTTCACTCCATGTATAGGATAGAGCATATAGCTTCACTCCATGTTTATCAACTCCATGTATAGCTATGGGCATAAAGCTTCACTCCATGTATAGCAATGAGCATAAAACTTCACTCCATGTATAGCAATGAGCATAAATTTTCACTCTTTTTAAACGAATTAGCTTAAAGCCTCACTCCATGTGTAACAATGAGAAAAAGCTTCACTCCAACTATAGTAATGCGCATAAAGCTTCACTCCATGTATAGCAATGAGCATAAAGCTTCACTCCATGTATAACAATGAGCACATAGCTTAACTCCTTGCATAGCAATGAGCATAAAGCTTCACTCCTTGTATAGCAATGAGCATAAAGCTTTACTCCATGTATAGCAATGAGCATATAGCTTCACTCCTTGTATAGCATTGAGCCTGGAGATTGACTCCATGTATAGCAATGAGCACATAGCTTCACTCCTAGAATAGCATTGAGCATAAAGCTTCACTCCTTGTATAGCAATGAGCTTAAAGCGTCACTACATGTATAGCACAGAGCGCAAAGCTTCACTCCATGTATAGGAATGAGCATAAGGCTTAACTCCATGTATAGCAAAGAGCATAGTGCTTCTCTCCTTGATTAGCCTTGAACATAATGCTTCACTCCATGTATAGTAATGAGCATAAAGCTTTACTCCATGTATAGCAATGAGCATAAAGCTTCACTCCGAGCATTACGCTTCCCACCAGGTATAGCAATGAGCATAAATTTTCACTCCATGTATAGCAATGAGCACATAGCTTAACTCCTTGCATAGCAATGAGCATAAAGCGTCACTCCATGTATAGAAATGAGCATAATGCTTCCCTCAATGTACAGCAATGAACATATCGCTTCACTCCTTGTATAGCAATAAGCATATAGCCTCACTCCGTGTAAAGCATTGAGCTAAAAGCTTCACTCCATGTATAGCAATGAGCATAAAGCTTCACTCCTTGTATAGCATAGAGCATAAAGCTTCACTCCATGTATAGTATTGAGCATATTACTTCACTCCATTTATAGCAATGAGCACAAAGCTTCACTTCATGTATAGGATAGAGCATATAGCTTCACTCCATGTATAGCAATGAGCATAAAGCTTCATTTCATGTATAACATTGAGTACAAATCTTCAATCCATGTATAGCAATTAGCATAAATATTCCCTCTTGTATAGCATTGAGTTTAAAGCTTCACTCCAAGTATAGGTATGAGCATAAAGCATCACTCCATATATAGCATTGAGCATGAAGCTTCACTCCATGTAAAGGAATGAGCATATAGCTTCACTCCATGTTATAGCAATGGGCAAAAAGCTTCACTCCATGTATAGCAATGAGCATTAAACTTCACTCCATGTATAGCAATGAGCATAAAGCTTCACTCAGAGCATTACGCTTCCCACAAGGTATAGCAATGAGCATAAGTTTTCACTCCATTTAAACGAATGAGCATAAAGCCTCACTCCATGTGTAACAATGAGAAAAAGCATCACTCTAACTATTGTAATGCGCTTAAAGCTTCATTCCATGTATAGCAATGAGCATAAAGCTTCACTCCATGTATAGCAATGAGCACATAGCTTCACTCCTTGCATAGCAATGAGCATAAAGCATCACTCCATGTATAGAAATGAGCATAGTGCTTCCCTCAATGTACAGCAATGAACATATCGCTTCACTCCTTGTATAGCAATAAGCATATAGCCTCACTCCTTGTAAAGCATTGAGCATAATAAAGCTTCACTCCATGTATAGAAATGAGCAAAAAGCTTCAATCCATGTATAACAATGAGCGCAAAGCTTCACTCCATGTATAGGAATGAGTATAAAGCTTCACTACATGTATAGCAAAGAGCATAATACTTCACTCCTTTAATAGCATTGAACATAATGCTTCACTCCATGTATAGTAATGAGCATAAAGCTCCACTCCATGTATAGCAATGAACATATAGCTTCCCTCCTTGTATAGCATGGAGCCTAGAGCTTGACTCCATGTATAGCAATTAGCATAACGCTACACTCCATGTATAGCAATGAGCATAAAGCTTCACTCCATGTATAGCAATGAGCACATAGCTTCACTCCTTGCATAGGAATGAGCATAAAGCGTCACTCCATGGACATTCAGGACAATAGAAATTAAAGCTCCAACCTTTTCTTTAAACATTAAATAAATACTAAATCAAGATAAGATGTAAATTTGTATAATGACCACTCATTTCATGTACATGTAATAATTAATATTCATGTTAATATACGTTAATTAAAAGGTACAAACTGTCAATAATTAACTTATTCAATTTTGGAGAACTTTATTGTACATGTAGTAGGTTGAAATTATTTTCGCAGTGTACTTGATAGGGGTTTTGAGATCTTTATTAAAGTTAATTCAAGCGAGTTAAGTTATTTCACTCTGGAGCTTGACTCCATGTATAGCAATGAGCATAACGCTTCACTTCATGTATAGCAATGAGCATAAAGCTTCACTCCATGTATAGCAATGAGCACATAGCTTCACTCCTTATATAGCAATGAGCATAAAGCGTCACTCCTTGTGTAGAAATGAGCATAATGCTTCACTTCATGTACTGCAATGAACATATCGATTTACTCCTTGTATAGCAATGAGCGTATAGCTTCACTCCTGGTAAAGCATTGAGAATAAAGATTCACTCCATGTATAGCAATGAGCATAAAACTTCACTCCATGTATAACAATGAGCGCAAAGCTTCACACCATGTATAGGAAGGAGCTTAAAGCTTCACTACATGTATAGCAATGAGCATATAGCTTCACTCCTTGTATAGCAATGAGCAAAACGCGTCAATTCATGTATAGCAATGAGCATAAAGCTTCACTCCTGGTGAAGCATTGAGCATAAAGCTACACTCCATGCATAGCATTGAGCATAAAACTTCACTCCATGTATAACAATGAGCGCAAAGCTTCACACCATGTATTGGAAGGAGCTTAAAGCTTCACTACATGTATAGCAATTAGCGCAAAGCTTCACTCCATGTATAGGAATGAGCATAAAGCTTAACTCCATGTATAGCAAAGAGCATAGTGCTTCTCTCCTTGATTAGCCTTGAACATAATGCTTCACTCCATGTATAGTAATGAGCAGAAAGCTTTACTCCATGTATAGCAATGAGCATATAGCTTCACTTCTTGTATAGCATTGAGTCTGGAGCTTGACTCCATGTATTGCAATGAGCATAACGCTTCACTTCATGTATAGCAATGAGCATAAAGCTTCACTCCATGTATAACAATGAGTGCAAAGCTTCACTCCATGTATAGGAATGAGTATAAAGCTTCACTACATGCATAGCAAAGACAATAATACTTCACTCCTTGATTAGCATTGAACATAATGCTTCACTCCATGTACAGTAATGAGCATAAAGCTTCACTCGATGTATAGCAATGAGCATATAGCTTCACTCCTTGTATAGCATAGAGCATAAAGCTTCACTCCATGTTTCGCAATGAGCATAAAGCTTTATTCCATGTATAGCAATGAGCACAAAGCTTCACTTCATTAATAGGAATGAGAATAAAGCTTCGCTCCATGTATAGCATTGAGCATATTGCTTCACTCCATTTTTAGCAATGTGCACAAAGCTTCACTCCATGTATAGAATAGAGCATATAGATTCACTCCATGTATAGCAATGCGCATAAACATTCCCCCTTGTACAGCATTGAGCATAAAGCTTCACTACATGTATAGGTATGAGCATAAAGCATCACTTTATGTATTGCAGTTGGCATAATCCTTCACTCCATGTTTAGCAATGCGCATAAAACTTCACTCCATGTATGCCTATGAGCATAAAGCTTCACTACGAGCATTATGCCTCACACCAGGTATATCAATGGGCATAAATTTTCACTCCATGTAAATGAATGAGTATAAAGCCTAACTCCATGTGTAACAATGAGAAAAAGCATCACTCCAACTATTGCAATGGGCATCAAGCATCACTCCTTGTATAGTAATGAGCATAAAGCTTCACTCCAAGTATAGCAATGAGCATAAAGCTTCAATTCATGTATAACATTGAGTACAAAGCTTCAATCCATGTATAGCAATGAGCATAAATATTCCCTCTTGTATAGCATTGAGCATAAAGCTTCACTCCAAGTAAGCATCACTCCATATATAGCATTGAGCATGAAGCTTCACTCTATGTAAAGCAACAAGCATATAGCTTAACTCCATGTTTATCAACTCTATGTATAGCTATGGGCATAAAACTTCACGCCATGTATAGCAATGAGCATTAAACTTCACACCATGTATAGCAATGAGCATAAATTTTCACTCCATTTAAACGATTGAGCATAAAGCCTCACTCCATGTGTAACAATGAGAAAAAGCTTCACTCCAAAGTAAAGCGCATAAAGCTTCACTCCATGTATAGCAATGAGCATAAAGCTTCACTCCATGTATAGCAATGAGCACATAGCTTCACTCCTTGCATAGCAATGAGCATAAAGCGTCACTCCTTGTATCGCAATAAGCATATAGCTTCATTTCTTGTAATGCATTGAGCATAAAGCTTCACTCCTTGTATAGCAATGAGCATAAAGCTTCACTTCATCTATAACAATGAGCGCAAAGCTTCATGTATAGGAATGAGCATAAAGCTTCACTCCATGTATAGCAAAGAGCATAATACTTCTCTCCTCGATTAGCATTGAACATAATGCTTCACTCCATGTATAGTAATGAGCATAAAGCTTTACTCCATGTATAGCAATGAGCATATAGCTTCACTCCTTGTATAGCATTGAGCCTGGAGCTTGACTCCATGTATAGCAATGAGCTTAATGCTTCACTTCATTTATAGCAATGAGCATAAAGCTTCACTCCACGTATAGCAATGAGCACATAGCTTCACTCCTAATATAGCATTGAGCATAAAGCTTCACTCCATGTATAGAAATCAGCATAATGCTTCACTTCATGTACTGCAATGAACATATCGCTTCACTCCTTGTATAGCAATGAGCGTATAGATTCACTCCTGGTAAAGCATTGAGCATAAAGCTTCACTCCATGTATAGCAATGAGTATAAAACTTCACTCCATGTATAATAATGAGCGCAAAGTTTCACACCATGTATAGGAAGGAGCTTAAAGCTTCACTACAAGTATAGCAATGAGCGCAAAGCTTCACTCCATGTATAGGAATGAGCATAAAGCTTAACTCCATGTATAGCAAAGAGCATAGTGCTACAAGTCTCCTTGATTAGCCTTGAACATAATGCTTCACTCCATGTATAGTAATGAGCATACAGCTTTACTCCATGTATAGCAATGAGCAAATAGCTTCACTCCTTGTATAGCATTGAGCCTGGAGCTTGACTCCATGTATACGCATAAAACTTAACTCCATGTATAGCAATGAGCATATAGCTTCACTCCTTATATAGCATTGAGCCTAAAGCTTCACTCCATGTATAGCAATGAGCATTACGCTTTACTCCATGTATAGCAATGAGCATAAAGCTTCACTTCATGTATAGCAATGAGCATAAAGTATCACTCCATGTATAGCATTGAGCATGGAGCTCAATGCTATACATGTATATTAATTATCATTAAGCTTCACTCCTAGCTTTACGCGTCACACCAGGTATAGCAATGAGCATAAATTCTCACTCCATGTAAATGAGCATAAATTTTCACTCCATGTAAATGAATGAGCATAATACTTTACTCCTTGTATCGCATTAAACATAAAGCTTCACACCATGTATATTAATGAGCATAAAGCATCACACCAATAATAGCAATGAGCATATAACTTCACTCCTAGTATCGCATTGAGCATAAAGCTTCACTCCATGTCTAGCAATGAGCATAACGCTTCATTTCATTTATAGCAATGTAAAGCCTCACTCCATGTGTAAAAATGAGAAAATGCTTCCCTCCAAGTATAGCAATCGGCATAAAGCTTCACTCCATGTATAGTAACGAGCATATTGCTTCTCTCCATGTATAGCAATGAGCATATAGCTTCACTTCTTGTATAGCATTGAGCATAAAGCTTCACTCCATGTATAGCATTTAAGCATATAGCTTCACTCCATGTGTATCAACTCCATGTAGAGCTATGGGCATAAAGCTTCACTCCATGTATGGCAATGAGAATAAAGCTTGAATTCATTAATAACATTGAGCATAAAGCTTCAATCCATGTATAGCAATGAGCATAAAATTTACCCCTTGTATAGCATTGAGCATAAACCGTCACTCCATGTATAAGTATGAGCATAAAGCATCACTACATGTATAGCACTGAGCATGAGGCTTCACTCCGTGTAAAGCAGCGAGCATAAAGCTTCACACAATGTATAGCAATGAGCATGAAGCTTCACTCCGTGTAAAGCAACGAGCATATAGCTTCACTCCATGTGTATCAACTCCATGTATAGAAATGGATATAAAGCTTCACTCCATGAATAGCAATGAGCATAAAACTTCACTCCATGTATAGCAATGAGCAGAAAGCTTCACTCCGAGCATTACGCTTCACACCAGGTATAGCAATGAGCATAATTTGTCACTACATGTAAATGAATGAGCATAAAGCCTCACTACAAGTGTAACAATGAGAAAAAGCTTCTCTCCAACTATAGCAATGGGCATAAAGCTTCACTACATGTAGAGTAATGAGCATAAAGCTTCACTCCATGTATAGTATTGAGCGTAAAGCTTTACTCCATGTATAATATTGAGCATAAAGCTTTACACCATGTATAGCAATGAGCATAATGCATCAATTCATGTATAACAATGAGCATAAAGCTTCAATCCATGTATAACAATGAGCATAAAGCTTTCCCCATTGTATAGCATTAAGCATAAAGCTTCACTCCATGTATAGGTATGAGCATAAAGCCTCCATGTATAGCAATGAGCATATCGCTTCACTCCTTGTATAATATTGAGCATATAGCTTCACAACATGTATAGTAATGAGTGTATTACTTCACTCCGTTTAAAGCAACGAGCAAACAGCCTCACTCCTTGTGTAGCAATGATCATGAAGCCTCACTCCATGTATAACAATGAGCACAAAGCTTCACTCCATGTGTAGCAATGAGCATGAAGCTTCACTCCATGGATAGGAATGAGCATAAAGCTTCACTCCATGTATAGCAATGAGCATAACGCTTCACTTCATGTATAGCAATGAGCATAAAGCATCACTCCATGTATAGCATTGAGCATGAAGCTTCACTCCATGTAAAGAAACGAGCATATTGCTTCACTCCATGCGTATCAACACAATGTATAGCAATGGGCATATAGCTTCACTCCAAGTATAGCATTGAGCATAAAGATTCACTCCATGTATAGCAATAACCATAAAGCTTCACTCCGAGCATTACGCTTCACACCTTGTATAGCAATGAACATAAATTTTCACTCCATGTAAATGAATGTGCATAAAGCCTCACTCCGTGTGTTACAATGAGAAAATGCTTCCCTCCAAGTATAGCACTAAGTAATGGGCATAAAGCTTCACTCCACGTATTGCAATGAGCATATAGCTTCACTCCTTGTATAGCATTGTGCATAAAGCTACACTCCATGTATCGAATTAAGCATATCGCTTCATTCCATGTGTATCAACTCCATGTATAGCAATGGGCATAATGCTTCACTCCATGAATAGCAATGAGCATAAACTTCACTCCATGCATAGCAATGAGCAAAAAGCTTTACACCATGTGTAGCAATGAGCATTACGCTTCACGCCAGGTATAGCTATATGCAAAAATTTTCACTCCATGTATATGAATGAGCATAAAGCTACTCTCCATGTGTAACAATGAGGAAAAGTTTCACTTCAACTATAGCATTGAGCCTAAAGCTTCACTCCATGAATAGCAATGAGCATAACGCTTCACTTCATGTATAGCAATAAGCATAAAGCTTCACTCCATGTATAGCCTATGAACACAAAGCTTCACTTCATGTATAGGAATGAGCATAAAGCTTCACTCCATTTATAGCAATGAGCATATTACTTCACTCCATTTAAAGCAAAGAGCACAAAGCTTCACTCCATGTATGGGATAGTGAGTAAAGCTTCAATCCATGTTTAGCAATGTGCATAAACTTTCCCCCTTGTATAGCATTGAGCATAAAGCTTCACTCCATGTATAGGTATGAGCATAAAGCATCACTCCATGTATTGCAATAGGCACAAAGCTTCACTCCATGTATAGCAATGCGCATAAAGCTTCACTCCTAGCATTACGCTTCACACCAAGTATAGCAATGAGCATAAATTTTCACTCCATGTAAATGAATGAGCATAAAGTCTAACTCCATGTGCAACAATGAGAAAAAGCTTCACTCCAACTATAGCAATATACATACAGCTTCACTCGATGCATAGTAATGAGCTTAATGCTTCACTACATGTGTATAAATGAGCATATAGCTTCACTCCTTGTATAACATAGAGCCTAAAGCTTCACTCCATGTATAGCAATGAGCATAACGCTTCACTCCATGTATAGCAATGAGCACAAAGCTTCACTCTTTGTATTGCAATAAGCATAAAGCTTCACTCCATGTATAGCAATGAGTATTAAGTATCACTCCATTTATAGCATTGAGCATGAAGCTCAATGTTATACGTATATAGCAATTATCATTAAGCTTCACTCCGAGCTTTACGCGTTACACCAGGTATAGCAATGAGCATAAATTTTCACTCCATGTAAATGAGCATAAATTTTCACTCCATGTAAATGAGTGAGCATAATACTTGACTCCTTGTATCGCATTAAACATAAAGCTTCACTCCATGTATAGTAATGAGCATAAAGCATCACTCCATGTATAGCAATGAGCATATAGTTTCACCACTTGTATAGCATTGAGCATAAAGCTTCACTCCATGTATAGCAATGAGCATAACGCTTCATTTCATTTATAGCAATGAGCATAAAGCCTCACTCCATGTGTAACAATGAGAAAATGCTTCTCTCTAAGTATAGCAATGGGCATAAAGCTTCACTCCATGTATAGTAACGAGCATAATGCTTCTCTCCATGTATAGCAATGAGCTTATAGCTTCACTCCTTGTATAGCATTGAGTATAAAGCTTCACTCCAAGTATAGCATTAAGCATGTAGCTTCACTCCATGTGTATCAACTCCCTGTATAGCAATGGGCATAAAGCTTCACTCCTTGTAAGCAATGAGCATAAAGCTTCAATTCATGAATAACATTGAGCATAAAGCTTCAATCCATGTATAGCAATGAGCATAAACTTTCCCCCTAGTATAGCATTGAGCATAAAGCTTCACTCCATGTAGAGCATAAAGCATCACTCCATGTATAGCAATGAGCATAAAGCTTCACTCCGAGAATTACGCTTCACACCAGGTATAGCAATGAGCATAAATTGGTAACTCCATGTAAATGAATGAGCATAAAGCCTCACTCCATGTGTAACAATGAGAAAAGGCTTCAATCCAACTATAGCAATGGGCATAAAGCTTCACTCCATGTATAGCAATGAGCTTAAAGCTTCACTACATGTATAGCAATGAGCATGTAGCTTCACTCCTCGTATAGCATTGAGCCTAAAGCTTCAATCCATGTATAGCAAAGAGCAGAACGCTTCACTTCATGTGTAGCAATGAGCATAAAGCTTAACTCCATGTATAGCAAAAAGCACAGAGCTTCACTCCTTGTATAGCATTGAGCATAAAGCTTCACTCCATGTACAGAAATGAGCATAATGCTTCACTCCATGTATAGTCATGAGCTTAAAGCTTCACTACATGTATAGAAATGAGCATAATGCTTCACTCCACGTACAGCAATGAACATATCGCTTCACTCCTTGTATAGGATAGAGTATAAAAGCTTCACTCCATTGCATAGCAATGAGTATATTACTTCACTACATTTATAGCAATCAGCACAAAGATTCACTCCATGTACAGGATAGAGCGTAAAGCTTCACTCCATGCGTAGCAATGAGCATGAAGCTTCACTCCATGTATAATAATGAGCTTAAAGCTTTACACCATGTATAACAATGAGCATAAAGCTTCAATTCATATATTGCAATGAGCATAAAGCTTCACTCCATGTATAGCAATGAGCATATAGCTTCACTCCTTGTATAGCATTGAGCCTAAAGCATCACTCCCTATATAGCAATTAGCATAACGCTTCACTTCATGTATAGCAATGAGCATAAAGTTTCACTCCTGTATAGCAATGAGCACATAGCTTCACTCCTTGTCTAGCAATGAGCATAAAGCTTCACTCCATGTATAGAAATGAGCATAATGCTTCACTCCATGTACAGCAATGAACATATCGCTTCACTCCTTGTATAGGATTGAGCATTAAGCTTCACTCCATGTATAGCAATGAGCATATTACTACACTCCATTTATAGCAATGACCACAAAGCTTCACTCCATGTACAGGATAGAGCATAAAGGTTCACTCAATGCGTAGCAGTGAGCATATATTTTCACTCCATGTAAATGAATGAGCATAAAGCTCCACTCCATGTATAGCAATGAGCGAAACGCTTCACTTCATGTATAGCAATGAGCATAAAGCTTCACTCCATGTATAGCAATGAGCACATAGCTTCACTCCTTGTATAGGAATGAGCATAAAGCTTCACTCCATGTATAGCAATGAGCATTTCACTTCACTCCATTTATAGCAATGAGCACAAAGCTTCACTCAATGTACAGGATGCAGCGTAAAGCTTAACTCCATGTGTAGGAATGAGCATAAAGCTTCAATTAATGTATAGAAACGAGCATATAGCTTCACTCCATGTTTATCAACTCCATGTATAGCGTTGAGCATAAAGCTTCACTCCATGTATAGGTATAGGCATAAAGCATCACTCCATGTATAGCAATGACCATATAGCTTCAATCATTGTATAACCTGGAGCATATAGCTTAACTCCATGTATAGCAATGAGTGTATTTCTTCACTCCGTTTACAGCAACGAATAAATAGCCTCACTCCTTGTGTAGCAATGATTATAAAGCTTCACTCCATGTATAATAAAGAGCACATAGTTTCACTCCATTTATAGCAATGAGCACAAAGTCTCACTCCATGTATTGGATTGAGCGTAAAGCTTCACTCCATGCATAGCAATGAATCCATGCATAATAATGAGCATGAAGCTTTACACCATGTATAGCAATGAGCATAATGCGTCAATTCATGTACAACAATGAGCGTAAAGCTTCAATCCATGTATAGCAATGAGCATAAAGCTGGAATGACCATAAAACTTCACCCCATGTATAGCAAAGAGCATAATACTTCACTCTTTGTATTGCATTAAACATGAAGCATCACTCCATGTATAGTAATGAGCTTAAAGCATCACTCCATGTATAGCAATGAGCATGACGCTTCATTTCGTGCATATCAATGAGCATAAAGCTTCACTCGATGTGTAGCAATGAGCATATTGCTTCACTCCTTGTATAGCATAGAGAATAAAGCTTCATTCCATGTTTCGCAATGAGCATAAAGCTTCACTCCATGTATAGCAATGAGCACAAAGCTTCACTTCATGTATAGGACTGAGCATTAAGCTTCACTCCATGAATAGCATTGAGCATATAGTTTCACTCCATTTATAGCAATGAGCACAAAGCCTCACTCCATGTATTGGATTGAGCGTAAAGCTTTACTCCATGTGTAGCAATGAGCATAAAGCTTCAATCCATGTATAATATTGAGCATGAAGCTTTACACCATGTATAGCAATGAGCATAATGCGTCAATTCATGCACAACAATGAGCTTAAAGCTTCAATCCATGTATAGCAATGAGCATAAAGCTTCACTCAATGTATAACAATAAGCGCAAAGCTTCACTCCATGTATAGGAATGACCATAAAACTTCACCCCATGTATAGCAATGAGCATAATACTTCACCCTTTGTATTGCATTAAACATGAAGCTTCACTCCATGTATAGTAATGAGCATAAAGCACCACTCCATGTATAGCAATGAGCATGACGCTTCATTTCATGTATAGCAATGAGCATAAAGCTTCACTCGATGTGTCGCAATGAGCATATTGCTTCACTCCTTGTATAGCATAGAGAATAAAGCTTTACTTCATGTTTCGCAACGAGCATAAAGCTTCACTCCATGTATAGCAACGAGCACAAAGCAGGAATGAGCATTAAGCTTCAATCCATGAATAGCATTGAGCATATTACTTCAGTCCATTTATAGCAATGAGCACAACGCTTCACTCCCTATATAGGATAGAGCATATAGCTTCACTCGATGTATAGCAATGTGCATAGACTTTCCCCCTTGTATAGCATTGAGCATAAAGCACTACTCCATGTATAGTAATGCACATAAAATTTCACTCCATGTATAGCAATGAGCATACAGCTTCACTCCGAGCATTACGCTTCACACCAGGTATAGCAATGGGCATAAATTTTCACTCCATGTGAATGATTGAGCATAAAGCTTAACTCCATATGTAACTATGAGAAAGGCTTCACTCCATTCATTGCAATGGGCATAAAGCTTCACTCCATGTATATCCACTCCATGTATAGTAATGCGCATAACGCTTCACTATATGTATAGCAATGAGCATTAAGCTGCACTCCATGTAAATTAATGAGCATAAAGCCTCACTCCATGTGTAACAATGAGAAAAAGCTTCACTTCAACTATAGCAATGGGCTCAATGCTTCACTCCATGTATCGTAATGAGCTTAAAGCTTCACTACATGTATAGCAATAAGCATATAGCTTCACTCCTTGTATATAATTGAGCCTAAAGCTTCACTCCATGTATAGCAATGAGCATAAAGCTTAACTTCAGGCATACCAATGAGCATAAAGCTTCACTCCATGTATAACAATGAGAACATTGCTTCATTCCTTGAATAGCAATGAGCACAATGCATTACTCCATGTACAGCAATGAACATATTGCATCACTCCTTGCATAGGATTGAGCATATAGCTTCACTCCATTTATAGCAATGAGCACAAAGCTTCTCTCCATGTACAGGATAGAGCGTAAAGCTCAACTCCATGTGTAGCAATGAGCATAAAGTTTCACTCCATGTATAATAATGAGCATAAAGCTTTACACCATGTACAACAATGAGCATTAAGCTTCAATTCACGTATAAAAATGAGCATAAAGCTTCAATTCATGTATAAAAATGAGCATAAAGCTTTACTCTATGTATAAGTATGAGCATTAAGTTTCACATCAGGTATAGCAATGAGCATCAATTTTCACTCCATATAAATGATTGTGCATAAAGCCTCACTCAATGTGTAACAATGAGAAAATGCTTCCCTCCAAGTATAGCAATGGGCATAAAGCTTCACTCCATGTATAGTAACGAGCATAATGCTTATCTCCATGTATAGCAATGAGCAAATAGCTTCAATCCTTGTATAGCTTTGAGCATAAAGTATATAGCTTCACTCCATGTGTGTATAGAAATGGGCATAAAGCTACACTCCATGTATAGCAATGAGCATAAACTTTCCCCCTTGTATAGCATTGAGCGTAAAGCTTCACTCCATGTATAGGCATGAGCATAAAGCATCAGTCCATGTGTACCATTGAGCATGAAGCTTCACTCCATGTAAAGCAACGAACTTCACTCGATGTGTGTCAACTCCATGCATAGCAATGGACATAAAGCATCACTCCATGTGAGCATAAAGCTTCTATTCATGTATAAAAATGAGCATAAAGCTTCAATCCATGTAAAGCAATGAGCATAAACTTTCCCCCATGTATAGCATTGACCACAAAGCTTCACTCCATGTATAGGTATGAGCATAAAGCTTCACTCCATGTATAGCAATGAGCAATGAGCATATAGCTTCACTCCTTGTATAACATGGAGCATATAGCTTCACTCCATGTATAGGAATGAGTGTATTACTTCACTCCGTTTACAGCAACGAATAAATAGCCTCACTCCGTGTGTAGCAGTGATCATAAAGCTTCACTCCATGTATAGTTAAGAGCATATAATTTCACTCCATTTATAGCTTAGAGCACAAAGCCTCACTCCATGTATAGGATTGAGTGTAAAGCTTCACTCCATGCTTAGCAATGAGCATAAAGCTTCAATCCATGTATAATATTGAGCATGAAGCTTTAAACCATGTATAGCATTGAGCATAATGCGTCAATTCATGTATATCAAAGAGTGTAAAGCTTCAATCCATGTATAGCATTTAGCATATAGCTTTCCCTCTTGGATAGCATTGAGATAAAGCTTCACTCGATGTATAGGTATGAGCATAAATCATCACTCCATGTATAGCATTGAGTATGAAGCTTCACTCCATTTCAACCAACGAGCATATAGCTTCACTCCATGTATATCCACTCCATGTATAGCAATGTGCATAAAGCTTCACTCCATGTATAGCAATGAGCATAAAGCTTCACTCCATGTATAGCAATGAGAATAAAGCTTCACTCCGTGTGTAGCAATGAGCATTACGCTTCACAAGCGGTATAGCAATGAGCATAAGTTTTCACTTCATGTAAATTAATGAGCATAAAGTCTTCACTCCTAGTATACCAATGAGCATATAGCTTCTCTCCTTGTAAAGCATTGAGCATAAAGCTTCATTCCATGTATAGCAATGAGCATAAAGCTTCACTCCATGTATAGCAATGAGCGCAAAACGTCACTCCATGTATAGGAATGAGAATAAAGCTTCACTCCATGTAAAGCAACGAGCATAATGCTTTATTCCATGTAAAGCGATGAACATATCGCTTCACTCCTTGCATAGCAAAGAGCACGAAGCTTCACTCCATGTATAGCATAGAGCGTATAGCCTCACTCCATGCGTAGCATTGAGTATAAAGCTTCACTCCATGTATTATAATGAGCATAAAGCTTTTCACCATGTATACCAATGAGCATATAGCTTCACTTCTTGAATAATACTAGTCATATAGCTTCACTCCATTTATAGCAATGAGTGTACTGCTTCGCTCCTTTTAAAGCAACGAGCAGACTGCCTCACTCACTGTGTAGCAATGATCGTGAAGCCTCACTCGATGTATAGTAATGAGCATAAAACCTAACTCCATTTATAGCAATGAGCACAAAGATTCACTCCGTGTATAGAATTGAGCGTAAAGCCTCACTCCATGCGTAGCAATGAGCATAAAGCTTCACTCCATGTATAGCTATGAGCATAAAGCTTCATTCCATGGATAGAAATGAGCATAAAGATTCGCTCCATGTATAGCAATGAGCATAGAGCTTCACTAAATGTGTAGCAATAAGCAATACACTTCATACCAGGTATAGCAATGAGCTCGAGCATAAGTTTTCACTCCATATAAATGAATGAACATAAAGCCTCCCTCCATGTCAAACAATGAGAAAAAGCTTCACTCCAACTATAGCAATGGGCATAAAGCGTCACTCCGTGTATAGTAATTAGCCTAAAGCTTCACTACATATATAGTAATGGGAGTAACGCTTCACTTCATGTACAGCAATGAGCATAAAGCTTCACTCCATGTATAGAAATGAGCATAATGCTTAACTCAATGTACAGCAATGAACATATAGCTTCACTCCTTGTATAGCAATGAGCATATAGCTTCACTCCTTGTGTAGCATTGAGCATAAGCTTCACTCCATGTATAGCAATGAGCATAAAGCTTCACTTCATGTATAACAATGAGCGCAATGCTTCACTCCATATATAGGAATGACCATAAAACTTCACCCTATGTATATAGCAAAGAGCATAATACTTCACTCTTTGTATCGCATTAAACATAAAGCTTCACTCCATGTATAGTAATGAGCATAAAGCATCACTCCATGTATAGCAATGAGCATATAGCTTCACTCCTTGTATAGCATTGAGCATAAAGCTTCACTCCATGTATAGGAATGAGCATAACGCTTCATTTCATTTATAGAAATGAGCATAAAGCTTCACTCGATGTATAGCAATGAGGAAATAGCTTCACTTCTTGTATAGCATTGAGCATAGAGCTTAACTCCACATATAGCAATGAGCATATAGCTTCACTCCTTGCATGGCATTGAGTATAAAGCTTCACTTCATGTATAGCAATGAGCATAAGGCTTCACTCCATGTATAGCAATGAGCACAAAGCTTCACTTCATGTATAGGATTGAGCATAAAGCTTCACTCACATGCTAAGCAATGAGCAAAAAGCTTCACTCCATGTATAATAATGAGCATAAAGCTTTACACCATGTATAGCAATGAGCATAAAACTTCTATTCATGTTTAAAAATGAGCATAATGCTTCAATCCATGTAAAGCAGTGAGCATAAACTTTCCACCTTGTATAGCATTGAGCATAAAGCTTCATTCCATGTATAGGTATGAGCATAAAGCTTCACTCCATGTATAGCAATGAGCAATGAGCATATAGCTTCACTCCTTGTATAATATGGAGCATATAGCTTCACTCCATGTATAGCAATGAGTGTATTATTACACTCCGTTTAAAGCAACAAATAAATAGCCTCACTCCTTGTGTAGCAATGATCATAAAGCTTCACTCCATGTATAGTAAAGAGCATATAATTTCACTCCATTTATAGCTATGAGCACAAAGCGTCACTCCATGTATAGGATTGAGCGTAAAGCTTCACTCCATGCGTAGCAATGAGCGTAAAGCTTCAAACCATGTATAATATTGAGCATGAAGCTTTACACCATTTATAGCATTGAGCATAATGCGTCAATTCATGTATAATAAAGAGCGTAAAGCTTCAATCCATGTATTGCAATGAGCATAAAGCTTTCCCCCTTGAATAGCATTGAGATAAAGCTTCACTCGATGTATAGGTATGAGCATAAAGCATCACTCCATGCATAGCAATGAGTATGAAGCTTCACTCCATTTCAACCATCGAGCATATAGCTGCACTCCATGTACATCCACTCCATGTATAGCAATTCGCATAAAGCTTCACTCCATATATAACAATGAGCATAAAGCTTCACTCCATGTATAGAATTGAGCGTAAAGCTTCACTCCATGCGTAGCAATGAGCAGAAAGCTTCACTCCATGTATAGCTATGAGCATAAAGCTTCATTCCATGGATAGGAAAAAGCGCAAAGTGTCACTCCATGTATAGGAATGAGCATCAATCTTCACTCTCTGTTTACTAATGAGCATGAAGCTTCACTCCTTGTATAGCAATGAGCATAAAGCTGCACTCCTTGTACAGCATTAACAATAAAGCTTCATTCCACTAATAGCAATGAGCATAACGCTGAAATTCATGTATAGCAATGAGCATAAAGCTTCACTCGATGTAAAGCATTAAGCATATGGCTTCACTCCATGTGTATCAACTCCATGTATAGCAATGGGCATAAAGCTGCAATCCATGTATGGCAATGAGCATAAAGCTTCAATTCATGTATAACATTGAGCATAAAGCTTCACTCCATGTATAGCAATGAGCATAAAGCTTCACTCCATGTATAAAAATCAGCGCAAAGTGTCACTCCATGTATAGCAGTGAGCATGACGCTTCATTGCATGTATAAAGCTTCACTCGATGTATAGCAATGAGCATATAGCTTCACTCCTTGTATAGCATAGAGCATAAAGCTTCACTCCATGTTTCGCAATGAGCATAAAGCTTCACTCCACGTATAGCAATGAGCACAAAGCTTCACTTCATGTATAGGAATGAGCGTAAAGCTTCACTCCATGTACAGCATTGAGCATTCTACTTCACTCCATTTATAGCAATGAGCACAAAGATTCACTCCATGTATAGGATAGAGCATTTAGCTTCACTCCATGTATAGCATTGCGCATAAACTTTCCCCCTTGTATAGCATTGAGCATAAAGCTTCACTACATGTAAAGGTGTGAGCACAAAGCATCACTTTATGTTTTGCAGTTGTCATAATCCTTCACTCCATGTTTAGCAATGCGCATATAACTTCACTCCATGTATAGCAATGAGCATAACGCTTCATTCCGAGCATTACGCCTCACACCAGGTATAGCAATGGGCATAAATTTTCACCCCATGTAAATAAATGAGCATAAAGCCTAACTCCACGTGTAACAATGAAAAAAAGCTTCACTCCAACTATTGCAATGAGCATCAAGCATCACTCCATGCATAGTAATGAGCATAAAGCTTCACTCCATGTATAGCAATGAGCTTAAAGCTTCATTTCATGTATAACATTGAGTACAAAGCTTCAATCCATGTATAGCAATGAGCATAAATATTCCCTCTTGTATAGCATTGAGTATAAAGCTTCACTCCAAGTATAGGTATGAGCATAAAGCATCACTCCATGTATAGCATTGAGCATGAAGTTTCACTCCATGTAAAGCAACGTGCATACAGCTTCACTCCATGTTTATCAACTCCATGTATAGCAATGGGCACAAAAGCTTCACTCCATGTATAGAAATGAGCATTAAACTTCACTCCATGTATAGCAATGAGCATAAAGCTTCACTCCGAGCATTACGCATCCCACCAGGCATAGCAGTGAGCATAAATTTTCACTCCATTTAAACGAATGAGCATAAAGCCTCACTCCATGTTTAACAATGAGAAAAAGCATCACTCCAACTATTATAATGCGCATAAAGCTTCATTCCATGTATAGCAAGGAGCATAAAGCTTCACTACATGATAGCAAAGAGTATAATACTTCACTCCTTGATTAGCATTCAACATAGTGCTTCACTCCATGTATAGTAAAGAACCTAAAGCTTCACTCCATGTATAGCAATGAGCATATAGCTTCACTTCTTGTTTAGCATTGAGCCTAGAGCATGACTCAAAGTATAGCAATGAGCATAACTGTTCACTCCATGTATAGCAATGAGCATAAAGCTTCACTCCATGTATAGCAATGAGCACATAGATTCAATCCTTGCATAGCAATGAGCATAAAGCGTCACTCCATGTATAGAAATGAGCATAATTCTTCACTCCATGTAGAGCAATGAACATATCGCTTCACTCCTTGTATAGCAATGAGCATATAGCTTCACTCCTTGTAAAGCATTGAGCATAAAGCTTCAATCCATGTATAGCAATGAGCATAAAGCTTCACTCCATGTATAACAATGAGCGCAAACCTTCATTCCATGTATAGGAATGAGCATAAAAGCGTCACTCCATGTATAGCAAAGAGCATGATACTTCACTCCTATAATAGCATTGAGCATAATGCTTCACTCCATGTATAGCAATGAGCATATAGCTTCACTCCATGTATAGCATTGAGCCGAAAGCTTCACTACATGTATAGTAATGAGCATAACGCTTTACTTCATGTATAGTAATGAGCATAAAGCTTCACTCCATGTATTGCAATGACCACATAGCTTCACTCCTTGTATAGCAATGAGCATATAGCTTCACTCCATGTATAGAAATGAGCATATTGCTTTATCCATGTACAACAATCAACATATCGCTTCACTCCTTGCATTGCAGTGAGCATATAGCTTCACTCGTTCTAAAGCATTGAGCATAAAGCTTCACTGCATGTATAGCAATGAGCATAAAGCTTCACTCCATGTATAACAATGAGCGCAAAGTGTCACTCCATGTATAGGAATGTATACAATCTTCACTCCATGTATATTAATGAGCATGAAGCTTCACATCATGTATAGCAATGAGCATAAAGCTTCACTCCTTGTACAGCATTAACCATAAAGCTTCATTCCACTTATAGTAATGAGCATAACGCTGAAATTCATGTACAGCAATGAGCATAGAGCTTCACTCGATTTAAAGCATTAAGCATATAGCTTCACTTTTCTAACTAGTAAGGGTTTAATTATTAAAAGTCGTTATTATGATTTAAATAATAGTATGCCTATTGTGAATATCTCAGTGTGGAAATAACACTTATGATATAAAATGGTTTAATGGTAAATTAAATCTAATACACTCAGGCATACTATCCATACGTATCTAGATTTACTAACTAGTAATGGTTTAATTATTAAACGTCGTTATTATGATTTATACCAATTGTTAATTTCTCAGGGTGGAAATAACACTTATGGTTTAACATGGTTTATCATAAACCATTGAATGGTAAATTAAATCTAATACACTCAGACATACTATCTATATGTATCTGGATTACTAATTAGTAATGGTTTAACTATTAAATGTACTTATTATGATTTTAATGATAGTATAGCAATTGTAAGTATCTCAGTGTGGAAATAACACATGGTTTAACATGGTTTATCATAAACCATTCAATGGTAAATTAAATCTAATACACTCAGACATACTATCCTTATGCATCTAGATTTACTAACTAGTAATGGTTTAATTATTAAATGTACTTATTATGATTTTAGTGATAGTATATCTATTGTGAATATCTCAGTGTGGAAATAACACTTATGGTTTAACATGGTTGATCATAAACCACTCAATGGTAAATTAAATCCAATACACTCAGACATACTATCCATATGTATCTACATTTACTAACTAGTAATGGTTTAATTATTAAAAGTCATTTTTATGATTTTAATGATAGTTTACCTATTGTGAATATCTCAGAGTGGATTAATCACATATAAATCTAATACACTCAGATATACTATCGATATGTATCTAGATTTACTAACTAGTAATGGTTTAATTATTAAATGTACTTATTATGATTTTAGTGATAGTATACCTATTGTGAATTTCTCAGTGTGGAAATAACACTTATGGTTTAACATGGTTTATCATAAACCATTCAATGGTAAATTAAATCTAATACACTCAGACATACTATCTATATGTATCTGGATTAATAACTTGTAATGGATTAATTTTTGAATGTACTTATTATGATTTTAATGATTGTTTACCAATTTTGAATATCTCAGTGTGGAAATAACACTTATGGTTTAACATTGTTTATCATAAACCATTGAATGGTAAATTAAATCTAGTACACTCAGACATACTATCCATATGAATCTATATTTACTAACTAGTAATGGTTTAATTATTAAACGTCGTTATTATGATTTTAAATAATAGTATACCAATTGTGAATATCTCAGTGTGGAAATAACACTTATGGTTTAACATGGTTTATCTTAAACCATTCAATGGTAAATTAAATCTAATACAATCAGAAATACTATCCATATGTATCTACATTTACTAACTAGTAATGGTTTAATTATTAAACGTCGTTATTATGATTTTAATAATAGTATATAATTGTGAATATCTCAGTGTGGAAATAACACTTATGGTTTAACATGGTTTATCATAAACCATTGAATGGTGAATTAAATTTAATATACTCAGACATACTATCCTTATGTATCTAGATTTACTAACTAGTATTGGTTTAATTATTAAATGTTCTTATTATGATTTTAATGATAGTATACCAATTGTGAATTTCTCAGTGTGGAAATAACACTTATGGTTTAACATGGTTTATCATAAACCATTCAATGGTAAATTAAATCTAATACACTCAGACATGCTATCCATATGTATCTAGATTTAATAACTAATAATGGTTTAATTATTAAACGTCGTTTTTATGATTTTAATGATAGTGTACCTATTAAGAATATCTCAGAGTGGAATTAACACATGGTTTATCATGGTTTATCATAAACCTATCAATGGTTAATAAAATCTAATACACTCAGACATACTATCCATATGTATCTGGATTTACTAACTAGTAATGGTTTAATTATTTAATGTACTTATTATGATTTTAATGATAGTATACCAATTGTAAATATCTCAGTGTGGAAATAACACTTATGGCTTAACATGGTTAATCATAAACCATTGAATGGTAAATTAAATTTAATACCCTCAGACATACTATCCATATGAATCTACATTTACTAACTAGTAATGGTTTAATTATTAAACGTCGTTATTATGATTTAAATGATAGTATATAATTATGAATATCTCAGTGTGGAAGTAACACTTATGGTTTAACATGGTTTATCTTAAACCATTCAATGGTAAATTAAATCTAATACACTCAGAAATACTATCCATATGTATCTACATTTACTAACTAGTAATGGTTTAATTATTAAACGTCGTTATTATGATTTTAATAATAGTATATAATTGTGAATATCTCAGTGTGGAAATAACACTTATGGTTTAACATGGTTTATCATAAACCATTGAATGGTGAATTAAATTTAATATACTCAGACATACTATCCATATGTATCTAGATTTACTAACTAGTATTGGTTTAATTATTAAATGTTCTTATTATGATTTTAATGATAGTATACCAATTGTGAATTTCTCAGTGTGGAAATAACACTTATGGTTTAACATGGTTTATCATAAACCATTCAATGGTAAATTAAATCCAATGCACTCAGACATACCATCCATATGTATCTACATTTACTAACTAGTAATGGTTTAATTATTAAACGTCGTTATTATGATTTAAATAATAGTATATAATTGTGAATATCTGAGTGTGGAAATAACATTTATGGTTTAACATGGTTTATCATAAACCATTCAATGGTAGATTAAATCTAATACACTCAGACATTCTATCCATATGTAAATGTACTTATTATGATTCTAATGATAGTATACCAATTGTGAATATCTCAGGGTGGAAATAAAACTTATAGTTTAACATGGTTTATCATAAACCATTCAATGGTAAATTAAATCTAATACACTCAGACATACTATCCATATGTATCTACATTTACTAACTAGTAATGGTTTAATTATTTAATGTACTTATTATGATTTTAATCATAGTATACCAATTGTTAATTTCTCAGGGTGGAAATAACACTTATGGTTTAACATGGTTTATCATAAACCATTCAATGGTAAATTAAATCTAACGCACTCAGACATACCATCCATATGTATCTAGATTTACTAACTAGTAATGGTTTAATTATTAAATGTACTTATTATGATTTTAGTGATAGTATACCTATTGTGAATATCTCAGAGTGGAAATAACACATTGTTTAACATGTTTTATTATAAACCATTCAATGGTAAATTAAATCTAATACACTCAGACATACTATCTATATGTATCTGGATTAATAACTTGTAATGGTTTAATTTTTAAATGTACTTATTATGATTTTAATGATAGTATACCTATTGTGAATATCTCAGTGTGGAAATAACACATTGTTTAACATGGTTAATCATTAACCATTCAATGGAAAATTAAATCTAATACCCTCAGACATACTATCCATATGAATCTACAATTACTAACTAGTTATTTATTAAACGTCGTTATTATGATTTTAAATAATAGTATACCAATTGTGAATATCTCAGTGTGGAAATAACACTTATGGTTTAACATGGTTTATCATAAACCATTCAATGGTAAATTAAATCTAATACACTCAGACATACTATCCATATGTATCTACATTTACTAACTAGTAATGGTTTAATTATTAAATGCGCTTATTATGATTTTAGTGATAGTATACCTATTAAGAATATCTCAGAGTGGAATTAAATCTTATGGTTTAACATGGTTTATCATTAACCTATCAATGGTGAATTAAATCTAATACACTCAGACATTATATCCATATGTATCTAGATTTACTAACCAGTAATGGTTTAATTATTAAACGTCGTTATTATAATTTTAATAATAGCATACCAATTGTGAGTATCTCAGTGTGGAAATAACACTTATGGTTTAACATGGTTTATCATAAACCATTCAATGGTAAATTAAATCCAATGCACTCAGACATACTATTCATATGTATCTACATTTACTAACTAGTAATGGTTTAATTATTAAATGTACTTATTATGATTTAAATAATAGTATACCAAATGTGAATATCTCAGTGCGGAAATAACACTTATGGTTTAACATGGTTTATCATAAACCATTCAATGGTGAATTAAATCTAATACACTCAGACATACTATCCATATGTATCTACATTTACTAACTAGTAATGGTTTAATTATTAAAAGTCCTTAATATGATTTTACTGATAGTATACCTATTCTGAATATCTCAGTGTGGAATTAACACTTGGTTTAACATGGATTACCATAAACCAGTCAATGGTAAAATAAATCTAATACACTCAGACATAATATCCATATCTATTTAGAATTACTAACTAGTAATGGTTTAATTATTAAATGTACTTATTATGATATTAGTGATTGTGAATATCAAAGTGTGGAAATAACACATGGTTTAACATGGTTTATCATAAACCATTCAATGGTAAATTAAATCTAATACACTCACACACACTATCCATATGTATCTAGATTTACTAACTAGTAATGGTTTAATTATTAAATGTACTTATTATGATTTTAGTGATTGTATACCTATTGTGATTATCTCAGTGTGGAAACAACACTTATGGTTTAACATGGTTTATCATAAACCATTCAATGGTAAAATAAATCTATTACACTCAGATATACTATCCATATGTATCTAGATTTACTAACTAGTAAAGGTTTAATTATTAAATTTACTTATTATGATTTTAATGATAGTATACCTATTGTGAATATCTCAGTGTGGAAATAACACATTGTTTAACATGGTTAATAATTAACCATTCAATGGTAAATTAAATCTAATACCCTCAGACATACTATCCATATGAATCTACAATTACTAATTAGTAATGGTTTAATTATTAAACGTCGTTATTATGATTTTAAATAATAGTATACCAATTGTGAATATCTCAGTGTGGAAGTAACATTTATGGTTTAGCATGGTTTATCATAATACATTCAATGGTAAATTAAATCTAATACACTCAGACATACTATCCATATGTATCTACATTTACTAACTAGTAATGGTTTAATTATTAAACGTCGTTATTATGATTTAAATAATAGTATATAATTGTGAATATCTCAGTGTGGAAGTAACACTTATGGTTTAACATGGTTTATCATAAACCATTCAATGGTAAATTAAATTTGATATACTCAGACATAGTATCCATATGTATCTAGATCTACTAACTAGTAATGGTTTAATTATTAAACGTCGTTATTATGATTTAAATAATAGTATATAATTGTGAATATCTCAGTGTGGAAATAACACTTATGGTTTAACATGGTTTATCATAAACCATTCAAAGGTAAATTAAATCTAATACACTCAGTCATAATATCCATATGTATCTAGATTTACTAACTAGTAATGGTTTAATTATTAAAAGTCGTTTGTATGATTTTAGTGATAGTATACCTATTGTGAATTTCTCAGTGTGGAAATAACACTTATGGTTAAACATGGTTTATCATAAACCATTCAATGGTAAATTAAATCTAATACACTCAGACATACTATCTATATGTATCTGGATTAATAACTTGTAATGGTTTAATTTTTAAATGTACTTATTATGATTTTAATGATAGTATACCAATTGTAAATATCTCAGTGTGGAAATAACACTTATGGTTTAACATGGTTTATCATAAACCATTCAATGGTAAATTAAATTTAATACCCTCAGACATACTATCCATATGTATCTACATTTAGTAACTAGTAATGGTTTAATTATAAAACGTCGTTATTATGATTTTAAATAATAGTATACCAATTGTGAATATCTCAGTGTGGAAGTAACACTTATGGTTTAGCATGGTTTATCATATACCATTCAATGGTAAATTAAATCTAATACACTCAGACATTCTATCCATATGTAAATGTACTTATTATGATTCTAATGATAGTATACCAAATGTGAATATCTCAGGGTGGAAATAAAACTTATGGTTTAACATGGTTTATCATAAACCATTCAATGGTAAACTAAATCTAATACACTCAGACATACTATCCATATGTATCTACATTTACAAACTAGTAATGGTTTAATTATTAAACGTCGTTATTATGATTTAAATAATAGTATATAATTGTGAATATCTCAGTGTGGAAATATCATAAACCATTCAATGGTAAATTAAATTTAATACCCTCAGACATACTATCCATATGTATCTACATTTAGTAACTAGTAATGGTTTAATTATAATACGTCGTTATTATGATTTTAAATAATAGTATACCAATTGTGAATATCTCAGTGTGGAAGTAACACTTATGGTTTAGCATGGTTTATCATAAACTATTCAATGGTAAATTAAATCTAATACACTCAGACATTCTATCCATATGTAAATGTACTTATTATGATTCTAATGATAGTATACCAATTGTGAATATCTCAGGGTGGAAATAAAACTTATGGTTTAACATGGTTTATCATAAACCATTCAATGGTAAATTAAATCTAATACACTCAGACATACTATCCATATGTATCTACATTTACAAACTAGTAATGGTTTAATTATTAAACGTCGTTATTATGATTTAAATAATAGTATATAATTGTGAATATCTCAGTGTGGAAATAACACTTATGGTTTAACATGGTTCATCATAAACCATTCAATGGTAAAATAAATCTAATACACTCAGACATGCTATCCATATGTATCTAGATTTAATAACTAGTCGTGGTTTAATTATTAAAAGTCGTTTTTATGATGTTAGGGATAGTATACCTATTGTGAATATCTAAGAGTGGAATTAAAGCTAATTGTTTAACATGGTTTATCATAAACCATTCAATGGTAAAATAAATCTGATACACTCAGACATGCTATCCATATGCAACTAGATTTAATAACTAGTAGTGGTTTAATTATTAAATGTACTTATTATGATTTTAATGGTAGTATACCAAATGTGAATATCTCAGTGTGGAAATAACACTTATGGTTTAACATGGTTTATCATAAACCATTCAATGGTAAATTAAATCCAATGCACTCAGACATACTATCCATATGTATCTAGATTTACTAACTAGTAATGGTTTAATTATTAAATGTACTTATTATGATTTTAGTGATTGTATACCTATTGTGATTATCTCAGTGTGGAAATAACACTTATGGTTTAACATGGTTTATCATAAACCATTCAATGGTAAAATAAATCTATTACACTCAGATATACTATCCATATGTATCTAGATTTACTAACTAGTAAAGGTTTAATTATTAAATTTACTTATTATGATTTTAATGATAGTATACCTATTGTGAATATCTCAGTGTGGAAATAACACTTATGGTTTAACATGGTTCATCATAAACCATTCAATGGTAAAATAAATCTAATACACTCAGACATGCTATCCATATGCATCTAGATTTACTAACTAGTAAAGGTTTAATTATTAAATTTACTTATTATGATTTTAATGATAGTATACCTATTGTGAATATCTCAGTGTGGAAATAACACATTGTTTAACATGGTTAATCATTAACCATTCAATGGTAAATTAAATCTAATACACTGAGACATACTATCCATATGTGTCTAGATTTTCTAACTAGTAATGGTTTTATTATTAAACGTCGTTATTATAATTTAAATAATAGTATATCAATTGTGAATATCTCAGTGTGGAAATAACACTTATGGTTTAACATGGTTCATCATAAACCATTCAATGGTAAAATAAATCTAATACACTCAGACATGCTATCCATATGCATCTAGATTTAATAACTAGTCGTGGTTTAATTATTAAAAGTCGTTTTTGTGATGTTAGTGATAGTATACCTATTGTGAATATCTAAGAGTGGAAATAACACTTACGGTTTAACATGGTTTATCATAAACCATTGAATGGTAAATTAAATTTAATACCCTCAGACATACTATCCATATAAATCTAGATTTACTAACTAGTAATGGTTTAATTATTAAACGTCGTTAGTATGATTTTAAACAATAGTATACCAATTGTGAATATCTCAGTGTGGAAATAACACTTACGGTTTAACATGGTTTATCATAAACCATTGAATGGTAAATTAAATTTAATACCCTAAGACATACTATCCATATGAATCTAGATTTACTAACTAGTAATGGTTTAATTATTAAACGTCGTTATTATGATTTTAAACAATAGTATACCAATTGTGAATATCTCAGTGTGGAAATAACACTTATGGTTTAACATGGTTTATCATAAACCATTCAATGGTAAATTAAATCTAATACACTCAGACATACTATCCATATGTATCTACATTTACTAACTAGTAATGGTTTAATTATTAAATGTACTTATTATGATTTTAATGATAGTATACCAATTGTAAATATCTCAGTGTGGAAATAACACTTATGGTTTAACATGTTTATCATAAACCATTCAATGGTAAATTAAATCCAATGCACTCAGACATACTATCCATATGTATCTAGATTTACTAACTAGTAATGGTTTAATTATTAAATGTACTTATTATGATTTTAGTGATTGTATACATATTGTGATTATCTCAGTGTGGAAATAACACTTATGGTTTAACATGGTTTATCATAAACCATTCAATGGTAAAATAAATCTATTACACTCAGATATACTATCCATATGTATCTAGATTTACTAACTAGTAAAGGTTTAATTATTAAATTTACTTATTATGATTTTAATGATAGTATACCTATTGTGAATATCTCAGTGTGGAAATAACACTTATGGTTTAACATGGTTTATCATAAATCATTCAATGGTAAATTAAATCTAATACACTCAGACATACTATTTATATGTATCTGGATTAATAACTTGTAATGGTTTAATTTTTAAATGTACTTATTATGATTTTAGTGATAGTATACCTATTAAGAATATCTCAGAGTGGAATTAAATCTTATGGTTTAACATGGTTTATCATTAACCATTCAATGGTGAATTAAATCTAATACACTCAGACATTATATCCATAAGTATCTAGATTTACTAACCAGTAATGGTTTAATTATTAAATGTCGTTATTATAATTTGAATAATAGCATACCAATTGTGAGTATCTCAGTGTGGAAATAAAACTTATGGTTTAAAATGGTTCATCATAAACCATTCAATGGTAAAATAAATCTAATACACTCAGACATGCTATCCATATGCATCTAGATTTAATAACTAGTAGTGGTTTAATTATTAAATGTACTTATTATGATTTTAATGGTAGTATACCAAATGTGAATATCTCAGTGTGGAAATAACACTTATGGTTTAACATGGTTTATCATAAACCATTCAATGGTAAATTAAATCCAATGCACTCAGACATACTATCCATATGTATCTAGATTTACTAACTAGTAATGGTTTAATTATTAAATGTACTTATTATGATTTTAGTGATTGTATACCAATTGTGAATATCTCAGTGTGGAAATAACACTTATGGTTTAACATGGTTTATCATAAACCATTCAATGGTAAATTAAATCTAATACACTCAGACATACTATCCATATGTATATACATTTACTAACTAGTAATGGTTTAATTATTAAATGTACTTATTATGATTTAAATAATAGTATATAATTGTGAATATCTCAGTGTGGAAATAACACTTATGGTTTAACATGGTTTATCATAAACCATTCAATGGTAAATTAAATTTAATATACTCAGACATACTATCCATATGTATCTAGATTTACTAACTAGTAATGGTTTAATTATTAAATGTACTTATTATGATTTTAATGATAGTATACCAATTGTAAATATCTCAGTGTGGAAATAACACTTATGGTTTAACATGGTTTATCATAAACCATTCAATGGTAAATTAAATTTAATACCCTCAGACATACTATCCATATGTATCTACATTTAGTAACTAGTAATGGTTTAATTATAAAACGTCGTTATTATGATTTTAAATAATAGTATACCAATTGTGAATATCTCAGTGTGGAAGTAACATTTATGGTTTAGCATGGTTTATCATAATACATTCAATGGTAAATTAAATCTAATACACTCAGACATACTATCCATATGTATCTACATTTACTAACTAGTAATGGTTTAATTATTAAACGTCGTTATTATGATTTAAATAATAGTATATAATTGTGAATATCTCAGTGTGGAAGTAACACTTATGGTTTAACATGGTTTATCATAAACCATTCAATGGTAAATTAAATTTGATATACTCAGACATAGTATCCATATGTATCTAGATCTACTAACTAGTAATGGTTTAATTATTAAACGTCGTTATTATGATTTAAATAATAGTATATAATTGTGAATATCTCAGTGTGGAAATAACACTTATGGTTTAACATGGTTTATCATAAACCATTCAAAGGTAAATTAAATCTAATACACTCAGTCATAATATCCATATGTATCTAGATTTACTAACTAGTAATGGTTTAATTATTAAAAGTCGTTTGTATGATTTTAGTGATAGTATACCTATTGTGAATTTCTCAGTGTGGAAATAACACTTATGGTTAAACATGGTTTATCATAAACCATTCAATGGTAAATTAAATCTAATACACTCAGACATACTATCTATATGTATCTGGATTAATAACTTGTAATGGTTTAATTTTTAAATGTACTTATTATGATTTTAATGATAGTATACCAATTGTAAATATCTCAGTGTGGAAATAACACTTATGGTTTAACATGGTTTATCATAAACCATTCAATGGTAAATTAAATTTAATACCCTCAGACATACTATCCATATGTATCTACATTTAGTAACTAGTAATGGTTTAATTATAAAACGTCGTTATTATGATTTTAAATAATAGTATACCAATTGTGAATATCTCAGTGTGGAAGTAACACTTATGGTTTAGCATGGTTTATCATATACCATTCAATGGTAAATTAAATCTAATACACTCAGACATTCTATCCATATGTAAATGTATTTATTATGATTCTAATGATAGTATACCAAATGTGAATATCTCAGGGTGGAAATAAAACTTATGGTTTAACATGGTTTATCATAAACCATTCAATGGTAAACTAAATCTAATACACTCAGACATACTATCCATATGTATCTACATTTACAAACTAGTAATGGTTTAATTATTAAACGTCGTTATTATGATTTAAATAATAGTATATAATTGTGAATATCTCAGTGTGGAAATATCATAAACCATTCAATGGTAAATTAAATTTAATACCCTCAGACATACTATCCATATGTATCTACATTTAGTAACTAGTAATGGTTTAATTATAATACGTCGTTATTATGATTTTAAATAATAGTATACCAATTGTGAATATCTCAGTGTGGAAGTAACACTTATGGTTTAGCATGGTTTATCATAAACTATTCAATGGTAAATTAAATCTAATACACTCAGACATTCTATCCATATGTAAATGTACTTATTATGATTCTAATGATAGTATACCAATTGTGAATATCTCAGGGTGGAAATAAAACTTATGGTTTAACATGGTTTATCATAAACCATTCAATGGTAAATTAAATCTAATACACTCAGACATACTATCCATATGTATCTACATTTACAAACTAGTAATGGTTTAATTATTAAACGTCGTTATTATGATTTAAATAATAGTATATAATTGTGAATATCTCAGTGTGGAAATAACACTTATGGTTTAACATGGTTCATCATAAACCATTCAATGGTAAAATAAATCTAATACACTCAGACATGCTATCCATATGTATCTAGATTTAATAACTAGTCGTGGTTTAATTATTAAAAGTCGTTTTTATGATGTTAGGGATAGTATACCTATTGTGAATATCTAAGAGTGGAATTAAAGCTAATTGTTTAACATGGTTTATCATAAACCATTCAATGGTAAAATAAATCTGATACACTCAGACATGCTATCCATATGCATCTAGATTTAATAACTAGTAGTGGTTTAATTATTAAATGTACTTATTATGATTTTAATGGTAGTATACCAAATGTGAATATCTCAGTGTGGAAATAACACTTATGGTTTAACATGGTTTATCATAAACCATTCAATGGTAAATTAAATCCAATGCACTCAGACATACTATCCATATGTATCTAGATTTACTAACTAGTAATGGTTTAATTATTAAATGTACTTATTATGATTTTAGTGATTGTATACCTATTGTGATTATCTCAGTGTGGAAATAACACTTATGGTTTAACATGGTTTATCATAAACCATTCAATGGTAAAATAAATCTATTACACTCAGATATACTATCCATATGTATCTAGATTTACTAACTAGTAAAGGTTTAATTATTAAATTTACTTATTATGATTTTAATGATAGTATACCTATTGTGAATATCTCAGTGTGGAAATAACACTTATGGTTTAACATGGTTCATCATAAACCATTCAATGGTAAAATAAATCTAATACACTCAGACATGCTATCCATATGCATCTAGATTTACTAACTAGTAAAGGTTTAATTATTAAATTTACTTATTATGATTTTAATGATAGTATACCTATTGTGAATATCTCAGTGTGGAAATAACACATTGTTTAACATGGTTAATCATTAACCATTCAATGGTAAATTAAATCTAATACACTGAGACATACTATCCATATGTGTCTAGATTTTCTAACTAGTAATGGTTTTATTATTAAACGTCGTTATTATAATTTAAATAATAGTATATCAATTGTGAATATCTCAGTGTGGAAATAACACTTATGGTTTAACATGGTTCATCATAAACCATTCAATGGTAAAATAAATCTAATACACTCAGACATGCTATCCATATGCATCTAGATTTAATAACTAGTCGTGGTTTAATTATTAAAAGTCGTTTTTGTGATGTTAGTGATAGTATACCTATTGTGAATATCTAAGAGTGGAATTAAAGCTAATCGTTTAACATGGTTTATCATAAACCATTCAATGGTACATTAAATCTATTACACTCAGATATACTATCCATATATAACTAGATTTACTAACTAGTAAAGGATTAATTTTTAAATGTACTTATTGTGATTTTAATGATAGTATACCTATTGTGAATATCTCAGTGTGGAAATAACACTTACGGTTTAACATGGTTTATCATAAACCATTGAATGGTAAATTAAATTTAATACCCTCAGACATACTATCCATATAAATCTAGATTTACTAACTAGTAATGGTTTAATTATTAAACGTCGTTAGTATGATTTTAAACAATAGTATACCAATTGTGAATATCTCAGTGTGGAAATAACACTTACGGTTTAACATGGTTTATCATAAACCATTGAATGGTAAATTAAATTTAATACCCTAAGACATACTATCCATATGAATCTAGATTTACTAACTAGTAATGGTTTAATTATTAAACGTCGTTATTATGATTTTAAACAATAGTATACCAATTGTGAATATCTCAGTGTGGAAATAACACTTATGGTTTAACATGGTTTATCATAAACCATTCAATGGTAAATTAAATCTAATACACTCAGACATACTATCCATATGTATCTACATTTACTAACTAGTAATGGTTTAATTATTAAATGTACTTATTATGATTTTAATGATAGTATACCAATTGTAAATATCTCAGTGTGGAAATAACACTTATGGTTTAACATGTTTATCATAAACCATTCAATGGTAAATTAAATCCAATGCACTCAGACATACTATCCATATGTATCTAGATTTACTAACTAGTAATGGTTTAATTATTAAATGTACTTATTATGATTTTAGTGATTGTATACATATTGTGATTATCTCAGTGTGGAAAAAACACTTATGGTTTAACATGGTTTATCATAAACCATTCAATGGTAAAATAAATCTATTACACTCAGATATACTATCCATATGTATCTAGATTTACTAACTAGTAAAGGTTTAATTATTAAATTTACTTATTATGATTTTAATGATAGTATACCTATTGTGAATATCTCAGTGTGGAAATAACACTTATGGTTTAACATGGTTTATCATAAATCATTCAATGGTAAATTAAATCTAATACACTCAGACATACTATTTATATGTATCTGGATTAATAACTTGTAATGGTTTAATTTTTAAATGTACTTATTATGATTTTAGTGATAGTATACCTATTAAGAATATCTCAGAGTGGAATTAAATCTTATGGTTTAACATGGTTTATCATTAACCATTCAATGGTGAATTAAATCTAATACACTCAGACATTATATCCATAAGTATCTAGATTTACTAACCAGTAATGGTTTAATTATTAAATGTCGTTATTATAATTTGAATAATAGCATACCAATTGTGAGTATCTCAGTGTGGAAATAAAACTTATGGTTTAAAATGGTTCATCATAAACCATTCAATGGTAAAATAAATCTAATACACTCAGACATGCTATCCATATGCATCTAGATTTAATAACTAGTAGTGGTTTAATTATTAAATGTACTTATTATGATTTTAATGGTAGTATACCAAATGTGAATATCTCAGTGTGGAAATAACACTTATGGTTTAACATGGTTTATCATAAACCATTCAATGGTAAATTAAATCCAATGCACTCAGACATACTATCCATATGTATCTAGATTTACTAACTAGTAATGGTTTAATTATTAAATGTACTTATTATGATTTTAGTGATTGTATACCTATTGTGATTATCTCAGTGTGGAAATAACACTTATGGTTTAACATGGTTTATCATAAACCATTCAATGGTAAAATAAATCTATTACACTCAGATATACTATCCATATGTATCTAGATTTACTAACGAATAAAGGTTTAATTATTAAATTTACTTATTATGATTTTAATGATAGTATACCTATTGTTAATATCTCAGTGTGGAAATAACACATTGTTTAACATGGTTAATCATTAACCATTCAATGGTAAATTAAATCTAATACACTCAGACATAATATCCATATCTGTTTAGAATTACTAACTAGTAATGGTTTAATTATTAAATGTACTTATTATGATATTAGTGATTGTGAATATCAAAGTGTGGAAATAACACATGGTTTAACATGGTTTATCATAAACCATTCAATGGTAAATTAAATCTAATACACTCACACATACTATCCATATGTATCTAGATTTACTAACTAGTAATGGTTTAATTATTTAATGTACTTATTATGATTTTAGTGATTGTATACCTATTGTGATTATCTCAGTGTGGAAACAACACTTATGGTTTAACATGGTTTATCATAAACCATTCAATGGTAAAATAAATCTATTACACTCAGATATACTATCCATATGTATCTAGATTAACTAACTAGTAAAGGTTTAATTATTAAATTTACTTATTATGATTTTAATGATAGTATACCTATTGTGAATATCTCAGTGTGGAAATAACACATTGTTTAACATGGTTAATAATTAACCATTCAATGGTAAATTAAATCTAATACCCTCAGACATACTATCCATATGAATCTACAATTACTAACTAGTAATGGTTTAATTATTAAACGTCGTTATTATGATTTTAAATAATAGTATACCAATTGTGAATATCTCAGTGTGGAAATAACACTTATGGTTTAACATGGTTTATCATAAACCATTCAATGGTAAATTAAATCTAATACACTCAGACATACTATCCATATGTATCTACATTTACTAACTAGTAATGGTTTAATTATTAAACGTCGTTATTATGATTTCAATAATAGTATAGAATTGTGAATATCTCAGTGTGGAAGTAACACTTACGGTTTAACATGGTTTATCATAAACCATTCAATGGTAAATTAAATTTAATATACTCAGACATACTATCCATATGTATCTAGATTTACTAACTAGTAATGGTTTAATTATTAAATGTACTTATTAAGATTTTAATGATAGTATACCAATTGTTAATTTCTCAGGGTGGAAATAACACTTATGGTTTAACATGGTTTATCATAAATCATTCAATAGTAAATTAAATCTAATACACTCAGACATACTATCTATATGTATCTGGATTAATAACTTGTAATGGTTTAATTTTTAAATGTACTTATTATGATTTTAGTGATAGTATACCTATTAAGAATATCTCAGAGTGGAATTAAATCTTATGGTTTAACATGGTTTATCATTAACCTATCAATGGTGAATTAAATCTAATACACTCAGACATTATATCTATAAGTATCTAGATTTACTAACCAGTAATGGTTTAATTATTAAATTTCGTTATTATAATTTGAATAATAGCATGCCAATTGTGAGTATCTCAGTGTGAAATAAAACTTATGGTTTAACATGGTTCATCATAAACCATTCAATGGTAAAATAAATCTATTACACTCAGATATACTATCCATATGTATCTAGATTTACTAACTAGTAAAGGTTTAATTATTAAATTTACTTATTATGATTTTAATGATAGTATACCTATTGTTAATATCTCAGTGTGGAAATAACACATTGTTTAACATGGTTAATCATTAACCATTCAATGGTAAATTAAATCTAATACACTCAGACATAATATCCATATCTGTTTAGAATTACTAACTAGTAATGGTTTAATTATTAAATGTACTTATTATGATATTAGTGATTGTGAATATCAAAGTGTGGAAATAACACATGGTTTAACATGGTTTATCATAAACCATTCAATGGTAAATTAAATCTAATACACTCACACATACTATCCATATGTATCTAGATTTACTAACTAGTAATGGTTTAATTATTAAATGTACTTATTATGATTTTAGTGATTGTATACCTATTGTGATTATCTCAGTGTGGAAACAACACTTATGGTTTAACATGGTTTATCATAAACCATTCAATGGTAAAATAAATCTATTACACTCAGATATACTATCCATATGTATCTAGATTTACTAACTAGTAAAGGTTTAATTATTAAATTTATTTATTATGATTTTAATGATAGTATACCTATTGTGAATATCTCAGTGTGGAAATAACACATTGTTTAACATGGTTAATAATTAACCATTCAATGGTAAATTAAATCTAATACACTCAGACATACTATCCATATGAATCTACAATTACTAACTAGTAATGGTTTAATTATTAAACGTCGTTATTATGATTTTAAATAATAGTATACCAATTGTGAATATCTCAGTGTGGAAATAACACTTATGGTTTAACATGGTTTATCATAAACCATTCAATGGTAAATTAAATCTAATACACTCAGACATACTATCCATATGTATCTACATTTACTAACTAGTAATGGTTTAATTATAAAACGTCGTTATTATGATTTAAATAATAGTATAGAATTGTGAATATCTCAGTGTGGAAGTAACACTTACGGTTTAACATGGTTTATCATAAACCATTCAATGGTAAATTAAATTTAATATACTCAGACATACTATCCATATGTATCTAGATTTACTAACTAGTAATGGTTTAATTATTAAATGTACTTATTAAGATTTTAATGATAGTATACCAATTGTTAATTTCTCAGGGTGGAAATAACACTTATGGTTTAACATGGTTTATCATAAATCATTCAATAGTAAATTAAATCTAATACACTCAGACATACTATCTATATGTATCTGGATTAATAACTTGTAATGGTTTAATTTTTAAATGTACTTATTATGATTTTAGTGATAGTATACCTATTAAGAATATCTCAGAGTGGAATTAAATCTTATGGTTTAACATGGTTTATCATTAACCTATCAATGGTGAATTAAATCTAATACACTCAGACATTATATCCATAAGTATCTAGATTTACTAACCAGTAATGGTTTAATTATTAAATTTCGTTATTATAATTTGAATAATAGCATACCAATTGTGAGTATCTCAGTGTGGAAATAAAACTTATGGTTTAACATGGTTCATCATAAACAATTCTATGGTAAAATAAATCTAATACACTCAGACATGCTATCCATATGCATCTAGATTTAATAACTAGTAGTGGTTTAATTATTAAATGTACTTATTATGATTTTAATGGTAGTATACCAAATGTGAATATCTCAGTGTGGAAATAACACTTATGGTTTAACATGGTTTATCATAAACCATTCAATGGTAAATTAAATCCAATGCACTCAGACATACTATCCATATGTATCTAGATTTACTAACTAGTAATGGTTTAATTATTAAATGTACTTATTATGATTTTAGTGATTGTATACCTATTGTGATTATCTCAGTGTGGAAATAACACTTATGGTTTAACATGGTTTATCATAAACCATTCAATGGTAAAATAAATCTATTACACTCAGATATACTATCCATATGTATCTAGATTTACTAACGAATAAAGGTTTAATTATTAAATTTACTTATTATGATTTTAATGATAGTATACCTATTGTTAATATCTCAGTGTGGAAATAACACATTGTTTAACATGGTTAATCATTAACCATTCAATGGTAAATTAAATCTAATACACTCAGACATAATATCCATATCTGTTTAGAATTACTAACTAGTAATGGTTTAATTATTAAATGTACTTATTATGATATTAGTGATTGTGAATATCAAAGTGTGGAAATAAGACATGGTTTAACATGGTTTATCATAAACCATTCAATGGTAAATTAAATCTAATACACTCACACATACTATCCGTATGTATCTAGATTTACTAACTAGTAATGGTTTAATTATTAAATGTACTTATTATGATTTTAGTGATTGTATACCTATTGTGATTATCTCAGTGTGGAAACAACACTTATGGTTTAACATGGTTTATCATAAACCATTCAATGGTAAAATAAATCTATTACACTCAGATATACTATCCATATGTATCTAGATTTACTAACTAGTAAAGGTTTAATTATTAAATTTACTTATTATGATTTTAATGATAGTATACCTATTGTGAATATCTCAGTGTGGAAATAACACATTGTTTAACATGGTTAATAATTAACCATTCAATGGTAAATTAAATCTAATACACTCAGACATACTATCTATATGTATCTGGATTAATGACTTGTAATGGTTTAATTTTTAAATGTACTTATTATGATTTTAATGATAGTATACCAATTGTAAATATCTCAGTGTGGAAATAACACTAATGGCTTAACATGGTTTATCATAAACCATTGAATGGTAAATTAAATTTAATACCCTCAGACATACTATCCATATGAATCTACAATTACTAACTAGTAATGGTTTAATTATTAAACGTCGTTATTATGATTTTAAATAATAGTATACCAATTGTGAATATCTCAGTGTGGAAATAACACTTATGGTTTAACATGGTTTATCATAAACCATTCAATGGTAAATTGAATCTAATACACTCAGACATACTATCCATATGTATCTACATTTACTAACTAGTAATGGTTTAATTATTAAACGTCGTTATTATGATTTAAATAATAGTATATAATTGTGAATATCTCGGTGTGGAAGTAACACTTATGGTTTAACATGGTTTATCATAAATCATTCAATGGTAAATTAAATCTAATACACTCAGACATACTATCTATATGTATCTGGATTAATAACTTGTAATGGTTTAATTTTTAAATGTACTTATTATGATTTTAATGATAGTATACCAATTGTAAATATCTCAGTGTGGAAATAACACTTATGGTTTAACATGGTTTATCATAAACCATTCAATGGTAAATTAAATTTAATACCCTCAGACATACTATCCATATGTATCTAAATTTACTACCTAGTAATGGTTTAATTATTAAATGCGCTTATTATGATTTTAGTGATAGTATACGTATTAAGAATATCTCAGAGTGGAATTAAATCTTATGGTTTAACATGGTTTATCATTAACCTATCAATGGTGAATTAAATCTAATACACTCAGACATTATATCCATAAGTATCTAGATTTACTAACCAGTAATGGTTTAATTATTAAATGTCGTTATTATAATTTGAATAATAGCATACCAATTGTGAGTATCTCAGTGTGGAAATAACACTTATGGTTTAACATGGTTTATCATAAACCATTCAATGGTAAATTAAATCTAATACACTCAGACATACTATCCATATGTATCTACATTTACAAACTAGTAATGGTTTAATTATTAAACGTCGTTATTATGATGTTAGGGATAGTATACCTATTGTGAATATCTAAGAATGGAATTAAAGCTAATTGTTTAACATGGTTTATCATAAACCATTCAATGGTAAATTAAATCTAATACCCTCAGACATACTATCCATTTGCATCTACATTTAGTAACTAGTAATGGTTTAATTATAAAACGTCGTTTTTATGATTTAAATAATAGTATATAATTGTGAATATCTCAGTGTGGAAATAACACTTATGGTTTAACATGGTTCATAATAAACCATTCAATGGTAAAATAAATCTAATACACTCAGACATGCTATCCATATGCATCTAAATGTAATAACTAGTAGTGGTTTAATTATTAAATGTACTTATTATGATTTTAATGGTAGTATACCAAATGTGAATATCTCAGTGTGGAAAAAACACTTATGGTTTAACATGGTTTATCATAAAACATTCAATGGTAAATTAAATCCAATGCACTCAGACATACTATCCATATGTATCTAGATTTACTAACTAGTAATGGTTTAATTATTAAATGTACTTATTATGATTTTAGTGATTGTATTCCTATTGTAAATTTCTCAGTGTGGAAATAACACTTATGGTTTAACATGGTTTATCATAATCCATTCAATGGTATATTAAAACAAATACACTCAGACATACTATCCATATGTATCTACATTTACTAACTAGTAATGGTTTAATTATTAAACGTCGTTATAATGGTTTTAAATAATAGTATACCAATTGTGAATATCTCAGTGTGGAAATAACACTTATGGTTTAACATGGTTTATCATAATCCATTCAATGGTATATTAAAACAAATACACTCAGACATACTATCCATATGTATCTACAGTTACTAACTAGTAATGGTTTAATTATTAAACGTCGTTATTATGGTTTTAAATAATAGTATACCAATTGTGAATATCTCAGTGTGGAAATAACACTTATGGTTTAACATGGTTTATCATAAACCTTCAATGGTAAATTAAATCTAATACACTCAGACATAGTATCCATATGTATCTGGATTTACTAACTTGTAATGGTTTAATTATTTAATGTACTTATTATGATTTTAGTGATAGTGTACCTATTGTGAATATCTCAGTGTGGAAATAACACTCATGGTTTAACATGGTTTATCATAAACCAGTCAATGGTAAATTAAATCCAATGCACTCAGACATACCATCCATATGTATCTAGATTTACTAACTACTAATGGTTTAATTATTAAATGTACTTATTATGATTTTAGTGATGGTATACCTATTGTAAATTTCTCAGTGTGGAAATAACACTTATGGTTTAACATGGTTTATCATAAACCACTCAATGGTAAATTAAATCTAACACCCTCAGACATACTATCCATATGTATCTAGATGTGCAAACTAGTAATGGTTTAATTATTAAATGTACTTATTATGATTTTAGTGATAGTATACCAATTGTGAATATCTCTGTGAGGAAATAACACTTATGGTTTAACATGGTTTATCATAAACCATTCAATGGTAAATTAAATCTAATACACTGAGACATACTATCCATATGTGTCTAGATTTTCAAACTAGTAATGGTTTAATTATTAAACGTCGTTATTATAATTTAAATTATTGTATACCAATTGTGAATATCTCAGTGTGGAAATAACACTTATGGTTTAACATGGTTCATCATAAACCATTCAATGGTAAAATAAATCTAATACACTCAGACATGCTATCCATATGTATCTAGATTTAATAACTAGTCGTGGTTTAATTATTAAAAGTCGTTTTTATGATGTTAGGGATAGTATACCTATTGTGAATATCTAAGAGTGGAATTAAAGCTAATGGTTTAACATGGTTTATCATAAACCATTCAATGGTAAATTAAATCTAATACCCTCAGACATACTATCCATTTGCATCTACATTTAGTAACTAGTAATGGTTTAATTATAAAACGTCGTTTTTATGATTTAAATAATAGTATATAATTGTGAATATCTCAGTGTGGAAATAACACTTATGGTTTAACATGGTTCATAATAAACCATTCAATGGTAAAATAAATCTAATACACTCAGACATGCTATCCATATGCATCTAAATGTAATAACTAGTAGTGGTTTAATTATTAAATGTACTTATTATGATTTTAATGGTAGTATACCAAATGTGAATATCTCAGTGTGGAAAAAACACTTATGGTTTAACATGGTTTATCATAAAACATTCAATGGTAAATTAAATCCAATGCACTCAGACATACTATCCATATGTATCTAGATTTACTAACTAGTAATGGTTTAATTATTAAATGTACTTATTATGATTTTAGTGATTGTATACCTATTGTGATTATCTCAGTGTGGAAATAACACTTATGGTTTAACATGGTTTATCATAAACCATTCAATGGTAAAATAAATCTATTACACTCAGATATACTATCCATATGTATCTAGATTTACTAACTAGTAAAGGTTTAATTATTAAATTTACTTATTATGATTTTAATGATAGTATACCGGTATTGTGAATATCTCAGTGTGGAAATAACACATTGTTTAACATGGTTAATCATTAACCATTCAATGGTAAATTAAATCTAATACACTCAGACATAATATCCATATCTATTTAGAATTACTAACTAGTAATGGTTTAATTATTAAATGTACTTATTATGATTTTAGTGATTGTGAATATCAAAGTGTGGAAATAACACATGGTTTAACATGGTTTATCATAAACCATTCAATGGTAAATTGAATCTAATACACTCACACATACTATCCATATGTATCTACATTTAATAACTAGTAATGGTTTAATTATTAAACGTCGTTATTATGGTTTTAAATAATAGTATACCAATTGTGAATATCTCAGTGTGGAAATAACACTTATGGTTTAACATGGTTTATCATAAACCATTCAATGGTAAATTAAATCTAATACACTGAGACATACTATCCATATGTGTCTAGATTTTCAAACTAGTAATGGTTTAATTATTAAACGTCGTTATTATAATTTAAATTATTGTATACCAATTGTGAATATCTCAGTGTGGAAATAACACTTATGGTTTAACATGGTTCATCATAAACCATTCAATGGTAAAATAAATCTAATACACTCAGACATGCTATCCATATGTATCTAGATTTAATAACTAGTCGTGGTTTAATTATTAAAAGTCGTTTTTATGATGTTAGGGATAGTATACCTATTGTGAATATCTAAGAGTGGAATTAAAGCTAATGGTTTAACATGGTTTATCATAAACCATTCAATGGTAAATTAAATCTAATACCCTCAGACATACTATCCATTTGCATCTACATTTAGTAACTAGTAATGGTTTAATTATAAAACGTCGTTTTTATGATTTAAATAATAGTATATAATTGTGAATATCTCAGTGTGGAAATAACACTTATGGTTTAACATGGTTCATAATAAACCATTCAATGGTAAAATAAATCTAATACACTCAGACATGCTATCCATATGCATCTAAATGTAATAACTAGTAGTGGTTTAATTATTAAATGTACTTATTATGATTTTAATGGTAGTATACCAAATGTGAATATCTCAGTGTGGAAAAAACACTTATGGTTTAACATGGTTTATCATAAAACATTCAATGGTAAATTAAATCCAATGCACTCAGACATACTATCCATATGTATCTAGATTTACTAACTAGTAATGGTTTAATTATTAAATGTACTTATTATGATTTTAGTGATTGTATACCAATTGTAAATATCTCAGTGTGGAAATAACACTTATGGTTTAACATGGTTTATCATAAATCATTCAATGGTAAATTAAATCTAATACACTCAGACATACTATTTATATGTATCTGGATTAATAACTTGTAATGGTTTAATTTTTAAATGTACTTATTATGATTTTAGTGATAGTATACCTATTAAGAATATCTCAGAGTGGAATTAAATCTTATGGTTTAACATGGTTTATCATTAACCTATCAATGGTGAATTAAATCTAATACACTCAGACATTATATCCATAAGTATCTAGATTTACTAACCAGTAATGGTTTAATTATTAAATGTCGTTATTATAATTTGAATAATAGCATACCAATTGTGAGTATCTCAGTGTGGAAATAAAACTTATGGTTTAACATGGTTTATCATAAACCATTCAATGGTAAAATAAATCTAATACACTCAGACATGCTATCCATATGCATCTAGATTTAATAACTAGTAGTGGTTTAATTATTAAATGTACTTATTATGATTTTAATGGTAGTATACCAAATGTGAATATCTCAGTGTGGAAATAACACTTATGGTTTAACATGGTTTATCATAAACCATTCAATGGTAAAATAAATCTATTACACTCAGACATACTATCCATATGTATCTACATTTACAAACTAGTAATGGTTTAATTATTAAACGTCGTTATTATGATTTAAATAATAGTATATAATTGTGAATATCTCAGTGTGGAAATAACACTTATGGTTTAACATGGTTCATCATAAACCATTCAATGGTAAAATAAATCTAATACACTCAGACATGCTATCCATATGTATCTAGATTTAATAACTAGTCGTGGTTTAATTATTAAAAGTCGTTTTTATGATGTTAGGGATAGTATACCTATTGTGAATATCTAAGAGTGGAATTAAAGCTAATTGTTTAACATGGTTTATCATAAACCATTCAATGGTAAAATAAATCTGATACACTCAGACATGCTATCCATATGCATCTAGATTTAATAACTAGTAGTGGTTTAATTATTAAATGTACTTATTATGATTTTAATGGTAGTATACCAAATGTGAATATCTCAGTGTGGAAATAACACTTATGGTTTAACATGGTTTATCATAAACCATTCAATGGTAAATTAAATCCAATGCACTCAGACATACTATCCATATGTATCTAGCTTTACTAACTAGTAATGGTTTAATTATTAAATGTACTTATTATGATTTTAGTGATTGTATACCTATTGTGATTATCTCAGTGTGGAAATAACACTTATGGTTTAACATGGTTTATCATAAACCATTCAATGGTAAAATAAATCTATTACACTCAGATATACTATCCATATGTATCTAGATTTACTAACTAGTAAAGGTTTAATTATTAAATTTACTTATTATGATTTTAATGATAGTATACCTATTGTGAATATCTCAGTGTGGAAATAACACTTATGGTTTAACATGGTTTATCATAAATCATTCAATGGTAAATTAAATCTAATACACTCAGACATACTATTTATATGTATCTGGATTAATAACTTGTAATGGTTTAATTTTTAAATGTACTTATTATGATTTTAGTGATTGTGAATATCAAAGTGTGGAAATAACACATGGTTTAACATGGTTTATCATAAACCATTCAATGGTAAATTGAATCTAATACACTCACACATACTATCCATATGTATCTACATTTACTAACTAGTAATGGTTTAATTATTAAACGTCGTTATTATGGTTTTAAATAATAGTATACCAATTGTGAATATCTCAGTGTGGAAATAACACTTATGGTTTAACATGGTTTATCATAAACCATTCAATGGTAAAATAAATCTATTACACTCAGACATACTATCCATATGTATCTACATTTACAAACTAGTAATGGTTTAATTATTAAACGTCGTTATTATGATTTAAATAATAGTATATAATTGTGAATATCTCAGTGTGGAAATAACACTTATGGTTTAACATGGTTCATCATAAACCATTCAATGGTAAAATAAATCTAATACACTCAGACATGCTATCCATATGTATCTAGATTTAATAACTAGTCGTGGTTTAATTATTAAAAGTCGTTTTTATGATGTTAGGGATAGTATACCTATTGTGAATATCTAAGAGTGGAATTAAAGCTAATTGTTTAACATGGTTTATCATAAACCATTCAATGGTAAAATAAATCTGATACACTCAGACATGCTATCCATATGCATCTAGATTTAATAACTAGTAGTGGTTTAATTATTAAATGTACTTATTATGATTTTAATGGTAGTATACCAAATGTGAATATCTCAGTGTGGAAATAACACTTATGGTTTAACATGGTTTATCATAAACCATTCAATGGTAAATTAAATCCAATGCACTCAGACATACTATCCATATGTATCTAGCTTTACTAACTAGTAATGGTTTAATTATTAAATGTACTTATTATGATTTTAGTGATTGTATACCTATTGTGATTATCTCAGTGTGGAAATAACACTTATGGTTTAACATGGTTTATCATAAACCATTCAATGGTAAAATAAATCTATTACACTCAGATATACTATCCATATGTATCTAGATTTACTAACTAGTAAAGGTTTAATTATTAAATTTACTTATTATGATTTTAATGATAGTATACCTATTGTGAATATCTCAGTGTGGAAATAACACTTATGGTTTAACATGGTTTATCATAAATCATTCAATGGTAAATTAAATCTAATACACTCAGACATACTATTTATATGTATCTGGATTAATAACTTGTAATGGTTTAATTTTTAAATGTACTTATTATGATTTTAGTGATAGTATACCTATTAAGAATATCTCAGAGTGGAATTAAATCTTATGGTTTAACATGGTTTATCATTAACCTATCAATGGTGAATTAAATCTAATACACTCAGACATTATATCCATAAGTTTCTAGATTTACTAACCAGTAATGGTTTAATTATTAAATGTCGTTATTATAATTTGAATAATAGCATACCAATTGTGAGTATCTCAGTGTGGAAATAAAACTTATGGTTTAAAATGGTTCATCATAAACCATTCAATGGTAAAATAAATCTAATACACTCAGACATGCTATCCATATGCATCTAGATTTAATAACTAGTAGTGGTTTAATTATTAAATGTACTTATTATGATTTTAATGGTAGTATACCAAATGTGAATATCTCAGTGTGGAAATAACACTTATGGTTTAACATGGTTTATCATAAACCATTCAATGGTAAATTAAATCCAATGCACTCAGACATACTATCCATATGTATCTAGATTTACTAACTAGTAATGGTTTAATTATTAAATGTACTTATTATGATTTTAGTGATTGTATACCTATTGTGATTATCTCAGTGTGGAAATAACACTTATGGTTTAACATGGTTTATCATAAACCATTCAATGGTAAAATAAATCTATTACACTCAGATATACTATCCATATGTATCTAGATTTACTAACTAGTAAAGGTTTAATTATTAAATTTACTTATTATGATTTTAATGATAGTATACCTATTGTTAATATCTCAGTGTGGAAATAACACATTGTTTAACATGGTTAATCATTAACCATTCAATGGTAAATTAAATCTAATACACTCAGACATAATATCCATATCTGTTTAGAATTACTAACTAGTAATGGTTTAATTATTAAATGTACTTATTATGATATTAGTGATTGTGAATATCAAAGTGTGGAAATAACACATGGTTTAACATGGTTTATCATAAACCATTCAATGGTAAATTAAATCTAATACACTCACACATACTATCCATATGTATCTAGATTTACTAACTAGTAATGGTTTAATTATTTAATGTACTTATTATGATTTTAGTGATTGTATACCTATTGTGATTATCTCAGTGTGGAAACAACACTTATGGTTTAACATGGTTTATCATAAACCATTCAATGGTAAAATAAATCTATTACACTCAGATATACTATCCATATGTATCTAGATTTACTAACTAGTAAAGGTTTAATTATTAAATTTACTTATTATGATTTTAATGATAGTATACCTATTGTGAATATCTCAGTGTGGAAATAACACATTGTTTAACATGGTTAATAATTAACCATTCAATGGTAAATTAAATCTAATACCCTCAGACATACTATCCATATGAATCTACAATTACTAACTAGTAATGGTTTAATTATTAAACGTCGTTATTATGATTTTAAATAATAGTATACCAATTGTGAATATCTCAGTGTGGAAATAACACTTATGGTTTAACATGGTTTATCATAAACCATTCAATGGTAAATTAAATCTAATACACTCAGACATACTATCCATATGTATCTACATTTACTAACTAGTAATGGTTTAATTATTAAACGTCGTTATTATGATTTCAATAATAGTATAGAATTGTGAATATCTCAGTGTGGAAGTAACACTTACGGTTTAACATGGTTTATCATAAACCATTCAATGGTAAATTAAATTTAATATACTCAGACATACTATCCATATGTATCTAGATTTACTAACTAGTAATGGTTTAATTATTAAATGTACTTATTAAGATTTTAATGATAGTATACCAATTGTTAATTTCTCAGGGTGGAAATAACACTTATGGTTTAACATGGTTTATCATAAATCATTCAATAGTAAATTAAATCTAATACACTCAGACATACTATCTATATGTATCTGGATTAATAACTTGTAATGGTTTAATTTTTAAATGTACTTATTATGATTTTAGTGATAGTATACCTATTAAGAATATCTCAGAGTGGAATTAAATCTTATGGTTTAACATGGTTTATCATTAACCTATCAATGGTGAATTAAATCTAATACACTCAGACATTATATCCATAAGTATCTAGATTTACTAACCAGTAATGGTTTAATTATTAAATTTCGTTATTATAATTTGAATAATAGCATACCAATTGTGAGTATCTCAGTGTGGAAATAACACTTATGGTTTAACATGGTTTATCATAAACCATTCAATGGTAAAATAAATCTATTACACTCAGATATACTATCCATATGTATCTAGATTTACTAACTAGTAAAGGTTTAATTATTAAATTTACTTATTATGATTTTAATGATAGTATACCTATTGTTAATATCTCTGTGTGGAAATAACACATTGTTTAACATGGTTAATCATTAACCATTCAATGGTAAATTAAATCTAATACACTCAGACATAATATCCATATCTGTTTAGAATTACTAACTAGTAATGGTTTAATTATTAAATGTACTTATTATTATATTAGTGATTGTGAATATCAAAGTGTGGAAATAACACATGGTTTAACATGGTTTATCATAAACCATTCAATGGTAAATTAAATCTAATACACTCACACATACTATCCATATGTATCTAGATTTATTAACTAGTAATGGTTTAATTATTTAATGTACTTATTATGATTTTAGTGATTGTATACCTATTGTGATTATCTCAGTGTGGAAACAACACTTATGGTTTAACATTGTTTATCATAAACCATTTAATGGTAAAATAAATCTATTACACTCAGATATACTATCCATATGTATCTAGATTTACTAACTAGTAAAGGTTTAATTATTAAATTTACTTATTATGATTTTAATGATAGTATACCTATTGTGAATATCTCAGTGTGGAAATAACACATTGTTTAACATGGTTAATAATTAACCATTCAATGGTAAATTAAATCTAATACCCTCAGACATACTATCCATATGAATCTACAATTACTAACTAGTAATGGTTTAATTATTAAACGTCGTTATTATGATTTTAAATAATAGTATACCAATTGTGAATATCTCAGTGTGGAAATAACACTTATGGTTTAACATGGTTTATCATAAACCATTCAATGGTAAATTAAATCTAATACACTCAGACATACTATCCATATGTATCTACATTTACTAACTAGTAATGGTTTAATTATTAAACGTCGTTATTATGATTTCAATAATAGTATAGAATTGTGAATATCTCAGTGTGGAAGTAACACTTACGGTTTAACATGGTTTATCATAAACCATTCAATGGTAAATTAAATTTAATATACTCAGACATACTATCCATATGTATCTAGATTTACTAACTAGTAATGGTTTAATTATTAAATGTACTTATTAAGATTTTAATGATACTATACCAATTGTTAATTTCTCAGGGTGGAAATAACACTTATGGTTTAACATGGTTTATCATAAATCATTCAATAGTAAATTAAATCTAATACACTCAGACATACTATCTATATGTATCTGGATTAATAACTTGTAATGGTTTAATTTTTAAATGTACTTATTATGATTTTAGTGATAGTATACCTATTAAGAATATCTCAGAGTGGAATTAAATCTTATGGTTTAACATGGTTTATCATTAACCTATCAATGGTGAATTAAATCTAATACACTCAGACATTATATCCATAAGTATCTAGATTTACTAACCAGTAATGGTTTAATTATTAAATTTCGTTATTATAATTTGAATAATAGCATACCAATTGTGAGTATCTCAGTGTGGAAATAAAACTTATGGTTTAACATGGTTCATCATAAACCATTCAATGGTAAAATAAATCTAATACACTCAGACATGCTATCCATATGCATCTAGATTTAATAACTAGTAGTGGTTTAATTATTAAATGTACTTATTATGATTTTAATGGTAGTATACCAAATGTGAATATCTCAGTGTGGAAATAACACTTATGGTTTAACATGGTTTATCATAAACCATTCAATGGTAAATTAAATCCAATGCACTCAGACATACTATCCATATGTATCTAGATTTACTAACTAGTAATGGTTTAATTATTAAATGTACTTATTATGATTTTAGTGATTGTATACCTATTGTGATTATCTCAGTGTGGAAATAACACTTATGGTTTAACATGGTTTATCATAAACCATTCAATGGTAAAATAAATCTATTACACTCAGATATACTATCCATATGTATCTAGATTTACTAACTAGTAAAGGTTTAATTATTAAATTTACTTATTATGATTTTAATGATAGTATACCTATTGTTAATATCTCAGTGTGGAAATAACACATTGTTTAACATGGTTAATCATTAACCATTCAATGGTAAATTAAATCTAATACACTCAGACATAATATCCATATCTGTTTAGAATTACTAACTAGTAATGGTTTAATTATTAAATGTACTTATTATTATATTAGTGATTGTGAATATCAAAGTGTGGAAATAACACATGGTTTAACATGGTTTATCATAAACCATTCAATGGTAAATTAAATCTAATACACTCACACATACTATCCATATGTATCTAGATTTACTAACTAGTAATGGTTTAATTATTTAATGTACTTATTATGATTTTAGTGATTGTATACCTATTGTGATTATCTCAGTGTGGAAACAACACTTATGGTTTAACATTGTTTATCATAAACCATTTAATGGTAAAATAAATCTATTACACTCAGATATACTATCCATATGTATCTAGATTTACTAACTAGTAAAGGTTTAATTATTAAATTTACTTATTATGATTTTAATGATAGTATACCTATTGTGAATATCTCAGTGTGGAAATAACACATTGTTTAACATGGTTAATAATTAACCATTCAATGGTAAATTAAATCTAATACCCTCAGACATACTATCCATATGAATCTACAATTACTAACTAGTAATGGTTTAATTATTAAACGTCGTTATTATGATTTTAAATAATAGTATACCAATTGTGAATATCTCAGTGTGGAAATAACACTTATGGTTTAACATGGTTTATCATAAACCATTCAATGGTAAATTAAATCTAATACACTCAGACATACTATCCATATGTATCTACATTTACTAACTAGTAATGGTTTAATTATTAAACGTCGTTATTATGATTTCAATAATAGTATAGAATTGTGAATATCTCAGTGTGGAAGTAACACTTACGGTTTAACATGGTTTATCATAAACCATTCAATGGTAAATTAAATTTAATATACTCAGACATACTATCCATATGTATCTAGATTTACTAACTAGTAATGGTTTAATTATTAAATGTACTTATTAAGATTTTAATGATACTATACCAATTGTTAATTTCTCAGGGTGGAAATAACACTTATGGTTTAACATGGTTTATCATAAATCATTCAATAGTAAATTAAATCTAATACACTCAGACATACTATCTATATGTATCTGGATTAATAACTTGTAATGGTTTAATTTTTAAATGTACTTATTATGATTTTAGTGATAGTATACCTATTAAGAATATCTCAGAGTGGAATTAAATCTTATGGTTTAACATGGTTTATCATTAACCTATCAATGGTGAATTAAATCTAATACACTCAGACATTATATCCATAAGTATCTAGATTTACTAACCAGTAATGGTTTAATTATTAAATTTCGTTATTATAATTTGAATAATAGCATACCAATTGTGAGTATCTCAGTGTGGAAATAAAACTTATGGTTTAACATGGTTCATCATAAACCATTCAATGGTAAAATAAATCTAATACACTCAGACATGCTATCCATATGCATCTAGATTTAATAACTAGTAGTGGTTTAATTATTAAATGTACTTATTATCATTTTAATGGTAGTATACCAAATGTGAATATCTCAGTGTGGAAATAACACTTATGGTTTAACATGGTTTATCATAAACCATTCAATGGTAAATTAAATCCAATGCACTCAGACATACTATCCATATGTATCTAGATTTACTAACTAGTAATGGTTTAATTATTAAATGTACTTATTATGATTTTAGTGATTGTATACCTATTGTGATTATCTCAGTGTGGAAATAACACTTATGGTTTAACATGGTTTATCATAAACCATTCAATGGTAAAATAAATCTATTACACTCAGATATACTATCCATATGTATCTAGATTTACTAACTAGTAAAGGTTTAATTATTAAATTTACTTATTATGATTTTAATGATAGTATACCTATTGTTAATATCTCAGTGTGGAAATAACACATTGTTTAACATGGTTAATCATTAACCATTCAATGGTAAATTAAATCTAATACACTCAGACATAATATCCATATCTGTTTAGAATTACTAACTAGTAATGGTTTAATTATTAAATGTACTTATTATGATATTAGTGATTGTGAATATCAAAGTGTGGAAATAACACATGGTTTAACATGGTTTATCATAAACCATTCAATGGTAAATTAAATCTAATACACTCACACATACTATCCATATGTATCTAGATTTATTAACTAGTAATGGTTTAATTATTTAATGTACTTATTATGATTTTAGTGATTGTATACCTATTGTGATTATCTCAGTGTGGAAACAACACTTATGGTTTAACATTGTTTATCATAAACCATTTAATGGTAAAATAAATCTATTACACTCAGATATACTATCCATATGTATCTAGATTTACTAACTAGTAAAGGTTTAATTATTAAATTTACTTATTATGATTTTAATGATAGTATACCTATTGTGAATATCTCAGTGTGGAAATAACACATTGTTTAACATGGTTAATAATTAACCATTCAATGGTAAATTAAATCTAATACCCTCAGACATACTATCCATATGAATCTACAATTACTAACTAGTAATGGTTTAATTATTAAACGTCGTTATTATGATTTTAAATAATAGTATACCAATTGTGAATATCTCAGTGTGGAAATAACACTTATGGTTTAACATGGTTTATCATAAACCATTCAATGGTAAATTAAATCTAATACACTCAGACATACTATCCATATGTATCTACATTTACTAACTAGTAATGGTTTAATTATTAAACGTCGTTATTATGATTTCAATAATAGTATAGAATTGTGAATATCTCAGTGTGGAAGTAACACTTACGGTTTAACATGGTTTATCATAAACCATTCAATGGTAAATTAAATTTAATATACTCAGACATACTATCCATATGTATCTAGATTTACTAACTAGTAATGGTTTAATTATTAAATGTACTTATTAAGATTTTAATGATACTATACCAATTGTTAATTTCTCAGGGTGGAAATAACACTTATGGTTTAACATGGTTTATCATAAATCATTCAATAGTAAATTAAATCTAATACACTCAGACATACTATCTATATGTATCTGGATTAATAACTTGTAATGGTTTAATTTTTAAATGTACTTATTATGATTTTAGTGATAGTATACCTATTAAGAATATCTCAGAGTGGAATTAAATCTTATGGTTTAACATGGTTTATCATTAACCTATCAATGGTGAATTAAATCTAATACACTCAGACATTATATCCATAAGTATCTAGATTTACTAACCAGTAATGGTTTAATTATTAAATTTCGTTATTATAATTTGAATAATAGCATACCAATTGTGAGTATCTCAGTGTGGAAATAAAACTTATGGTTTAACATGGTTCATCATAAACCATTCAATGGTAAAATAAATCTAATACACTCAGACATGCTATCCATATGCATCTAGATTTAATAACTAGTAGTGGTTTAATTATTAAATGTACTTATTATCATTTTAATGGTAGTATACCAAATGTGAATATCTCAGTGTGGAAATAACACATTGTTTAACATGGTTAATCATTAACCATTCAATGGAAAATTAAATCTAATACCCTCAGACATACTATCCATATGAATCTACAATTACTAACTAGTAATGGTTTAATTATTAAACGTCGTTATTATGATTTTAAATAATAGTATACCAATTGTGAATATCTCAGTGTGGAAATAACACTTATGGTTTAACATGGTTTATCATAAACCATTCAATGGTAAATTAAATCTAATACACTCAGACATACTATCCATATGTATATACATTTACTAACTAGTAATGGTTTAATTATTAAATGTACTTATTATGATTTAAATAATAGTATATGATTGTGAATATCTCAGTTTGGAAATAACACTTATGGTTTAACATGGTTTATCATAAACCATTCAATGGTAAATTAAATTCAATATACTCAGACATACTATCCATATGTATCTAGATTTACTAACTAGTAATGGTTTAATTATTAAATGTACTTATTATGATTGTTAATTTCTCACGGTGGAAATAACACTTATGGTTTAACATGGTTTATCATAAATCATTCAATAGTAAATTAAATCTAATACACTCAGACATACTATCTATATGTATCTGGATTAATAACTTGTAATGGTTTAATTTTTAAATGTACTTATTATGATTTTAATGATAGTATACCAATTGTAAATATCTCAGTGTGGAAATAACACTTATGGTTTAACATGGTTTATCATAATCCATTCAATGGTATATTAAAACAAATACCCTCAGACATACTATCCATATGTATCTACATTTAGTAACTAGTAATGGTTTAATTATAAAACGTCGTTATTATGATTTAAATAATAGTATATAATTGTGAATATCTCAGTGCGGAAATAACACTTATGGTTTAACATGGTTCATCATAAACCATTCAATGGTAAATTAAATTTAATATACTCAGACATGCTATCCATATGTATCTAGATTTACTAACTAGTAATGGTTTAATTATTAAATGTTCTTATTATGATTTTAATGATAGTATACCAATTGTTAATTTCTCAGGGTGGAAATAACACTTATGGTTTAACATGGTTTATCATAAATCATTCAATGGTAAATTAAATCTAATACACTCAGACATACTATCTATATGTATCTGGATTAATAACTTGTAATGGTTTAATTTTTAAATGTACTTATTATGATAGTATACCAATTGTAAATATCTCAGTGTGGAAATAACACTTATGGTTTAACATGGTTTATCATAAACCATTCAATGGTAAATTAAATCCAATACACTCAGACATACTATCCATATGTATCTAGATTTACTAACTAGTAATGGTTTAATTATTAAATGTACTTATTATGATTTTAGTGATTGTATACCTATTGTGATTATCTCAGTGTGGAAATAACACTTATGGTTTAACATGGTTTATCATAAACCATTCAATGGTAAAATAAATCTATTACACTCAGATATACTATCCATATGTATCTAGATTTACTAACTAGTAAAGGTTTAATTATTAAATTTACTTATTATGATTTTAATGATAGTATACCTATTGTGAATATCTCAGTGTGGAAATAACACTTATGGTTTAACATGGTTCATCATAAACCATTCAATAGTAAAATAAATCCAATACACTCAGACATGCTATCCATATGCATCTAGATTTACTAACTAGTAAAGGTTTAATTATTAAATTTACTTATTATGATTTTAATGATAGTATACCTATTGTGAATATCTCAGTGTGGAAATAACACATTGTTTAACATGGTTAATCATTAAATATTCAATGGTAAATTAAATCTAATACACTGAGACATACTATCCATATGTGTCTAGATTTTCTAACTAGTAATGGTTTAATTATTAAACGTCGTTATTATAATTTAAATAATAGTATATCAATTGTGAATATCTCAGTGTGGAAATAACACTTATGGTTTAACATGGTTCATCATGAACCATTCAATGGTAAAATAAATCTAATACACTCAGACATGCTATCCATATGCATCTAGATTTAATAACTAGTCGTGGTTTAATTATTAAAAGTCGTTTTTGTGATGTTAGTGATAGTATACCTATTGTGAATATCTAAGAGTGGAATTAAAGCTAATGGTTTAACATGGTTTATCATAAACCATTCAATGGTACATTAAATCTATTACACTCAGATATACTATCCATATATAACTAGATTTACTAACTAGTAAAGGTTTAATTATTAAATGTACTTATTGTGATTTTAATGATAGTATACCTATTGTGAATATCTCAGTGTGGAAATAACACATTGTTTAACATGGTTAATCATTAACCATTCAATGGTAAATTAAATCTAATACACTCAGACATAATATCCATATCTGTTTAGAATTACTAACTAGTAATGGTTTAATTATTAAATGTACTTATTATGATATTAGTGATTGTGAATATCAAAGTGTGGAAATAACACATGGTTTAACATGGTTTATCATAAACCATTCAATGGTAAATTAAATCTAATACACTCACACATACTATCCATATGTATCTAGATTTACTAACTAGTAATGGTTTAATTATTAAATGTACTTATTATGATTTTAGTGATTGTATACCTATTGTGATTATCTCAGTGTGGAAACAACACTTATGGTTTAACATGGTTTATCATAAACCATTCAATGGTAAAATAAATCTATTACACTCAGATATACTATCCATATGTATCTAGATTTACTAACTAGTAAAGGTTTAATTATTAAATTTACTTATTATGATTTTAATGATAGTATACCTATTGTGAATATCTCAGTGTGGAAATAACACATTGTTTAACATGGTTAATAATTAACCATTCAATGGTAAATTAAATCTAATACACTCAGACATACTATCCATATGAATCTACAATTACTAACTAGTAATGGTTTAATTATTAAACGTCGTTATTATGATTTTAAATAATAGTATACCAATTGTGAATATCTCAGTGTGGAAATAACACTTATGGTTTAACATGGTTTATCATAAACCATTCAATGGTAAATTAAATCTAATACACTCAGACATACTATCCATATGTATCTACATTTACTAACTAGTAATGGTTTAATTATAAAACGTCGTTATTATGATTTAAATAATAGTATAGAATTGTGAATATCTCAGTGTGAAAGTAACACTTACAGTTTAACATGGTTTATCATAAACCATTCAATGGTAAATTAAATTTAATATACTCAGACATACTATCCATATGTATCTAGATTTACTAACTAGTAATGGTTTAATTATTAAATGTACTTATTAAGATTTTAATGATAGTATACCAATTGTTAATTTCTCAGGGTGGAAATAACACTTATGGTTTAACATGGTTTATCATAAATCATTCAATAGTAAATTAAATCTAATACACTCAGACATACTATCTATATGTATCTGGATTAATAACTTGTAATGGTTTAATTTTTAAATGTACTTATTATGATTTTAGTGATAGTATACCTATTAAGAATATCTCAGAGTGGAATTAAATCTTATGGTTTAACATGGTTTATCATTAACCTATCAATGGTGAATTAAATCTAATACACTCAGACATTATATCCATAAGTATCTAGATTTACTAACCAGTAATGGTTTAATTATTAAATTTCGTTATTATAATTTGAATAATAGCATACCAATTGTGAGTATCTCAGTGTGGAAATAAAACTTATGGTTTAACATGGTTCATCATAAACCATTCAATGGTAAAATAAATCTAATACACTCAGACATGCTATCCATATGCATCTAGATTTAATAACTAGTAGTGGTTTAATTATTAAATGTACTTATTATGATTTTAATGGTAGTATACCAAATGTGAATATCTCAGTGTGGAAATAACACTTATGGTTTAACATGGTTTATCATAAACCATTCAATGGTAAATTAAATCCAATGCACTCAGACATACTATCCATATGTATCTAGATTTACTAACTAGTAATGGTTTAATTATTAAATGTACTTATTATGATTTTAGTGATTGTATACCTATTGTGATTATCTCAGTGTGGAAATAACACTTATGGTTTAACATGGTTTATCATAAACCATTCAATGGTAAAATAAATCTATTACACTCAGATATACTATCCATATGTATCTAGATTTACTAACTAGTAAAGGTTTAATTATTAAATTTACTTATTATGATTTTAATGATAGTATACCTATTGTTAATATCTCAGTGTGGAAATAACACATTGTTTAACATGGTTAATCATTAACCATTCAATGGTAAATTAAATCTAATACACTCAGACATAATATCCATATCTGTTTAGAATTACTAACTAGTAATGGTTTAATTATTAAATGTACTTATTATGATATTAGTGATTGTGAATATCAAAGTGTGGAAATAACACATGGTTTAACATGGTTTATCATAAACCATTCAATGGTAAATTAAATCTAATACACTCACACATACTATCCATATGTATCTAGATTTACTAACTAGTAATGGTTTAATTATTAAATGTACTTATTATGATTTTAGTGATTGTATACCTATTGTGATTATCTCAGTGTGGAAACAACACTTATGGTTTAACATGGTTTATCATAAACCATTCAATGGTAAAATAAATCTATTACACTCAGATATACTATCCATATGTATCTAGATTTACTAACTAGTAAAGGTTTAATTATTAAATTTACTTATTATGATTTTAATGATAGTATACCTATTGTGAATATCTCAGTGTGGAAATAACACATTGTTTAACATGGTTAATAATTAACCATTCAATGGTAAATTAAATCTAATACACTCAGACATACTATCCATATGAATCTACAATTACTAACTAGTAATGGTTTAATTATTAAACGTCGTTATTATGATTTTAAATAATAGTATACCAATTGTGAATATCTCAGTGTGGAAATAACACTTATGGTTTAACATGGTTTATCATAAACCATTCAATGGTAAATTAAATCTAATACACTCAGACATACTATCCATATGTATCTACATTTACTAACTAGTAATGGTTTAATTATAAAACGTCGTTATTATGATTTAAATAATAGTATAGAATTGTGAATATCTCAGTGTGGAAGTAACACTTACGGTTTAACATGGTTTATCATAAACCATTCAATGGTAAATTAAATTTAATATACTCAGACATACTATCCATATGTATCTAGATTTACTAACTAGTAATGGTTTAATTATTAAATGTACTTATTAAGATTTTAATGATAGTATACCAATTGTTAATTTCTCAGGGTGGAAATAACACTTATGGTTTAACATGGTTTATCATAAACCATTCAATGGTAAATTAAATCTAATACACTCAGACATACTATCCATATGTATCTACATTTACTAACTAGTAATGGTTTAATGATTAAACGTCGTTATTATGATTTAAATAATAGTATATAATAGTGAATATCTCAGTGTGGAAGTAACACTTATGGTTTAACATGGTTTATCATAAACCCTTCAAAGGTAAATTAAATCTAATACACTCAGTCATAATATCCATATGTATCTAGATTTACTAACTAGTAATGGTTTAATTATTAAAAGTCGTTTTTATGATTTTAGTGATAGTATACCTATTGTGAATTTCTCAGTGTGGAAATAACACTTATGCTTTAACATGGTTTATCATAAACCATTCTATGGTAAATTAAATCTAATACACTCAGACATACTATCTATATGTATCTGGATTAATAACTTGTAATGGTTTAATTTTTAAATGTACTTATTATGATTTTAATGATAGTATACCAATTGTAAATATCTCAGTGTGGAAATAACACTAATGGCTTAACATGGTTTATCATAAACCATTGAATGGTAAATTAAATTTAATACCCTCAGACATACTATCCATATGAATCTACAATTACTAACTAGTAATGGTTTAATTATTAAACGTCGTTATTATGATTTTAAATAATAGTATACCAATTGTGAATATCTCAGTGTGGAAATAACACTTATGGTTTAACATGGTTTATCATAAACCATTCAATGGTAAATTGAATCTAATACACTCAGACATACTATCCATATGTATCTACATTTACTAACTAGTAATGGTTTAATTATTAAACGTCGTTATTATGATTTAAATAATAGTATATAATTGTGAATATCTCAGTGTGGAAATAACACTTATGGTTTAACATGGTTTATCATAAACCATTCAATGGTGAATTAAATCTAATACACTCAGACATACTTACCATATGTATCTACATTTACTAACTAGTAATGGTTTAATTATTAAAAGTCCTTAATATGATTTTACTGATAGTATACCTATTCTGAATATCTCATGTGTGGAATTAACACTTGGTTTAACATGGATTACCATAAACCAGTCAATGGTAAATTATATCCAATGCACTTAGACATACCATCCATATGTATCTAGATTTACTAACTACTAATGGTTTAATTATTAAGTGTACTTTTTATGATTTTAGTGATAGTATACCTATTGTAAATTTCTCAGTGTGGAAATAACACTTATGGTTTAACATGGTTTATCATAAACCATTCAATGGTAAATTAAATCTAATACACTCAGACATGCTATCCATATGCATCTAGATTTAATAACTAGTAGTGGTTTAATTATTAAATGTACTTATTATGATTTTAATGGTAGTATACCAAATGTGAATATCTCAGTGTGGAAATAACACTTATGGTTTAGCATGGTTTATCATAAACTATTCAATGGTAAATTAAATCTAATACACTCAGACATTCTATCCATATATAAATGTACTTATTATGATTCTAATGATAGTATACCAATTGTGAATATCTCAGGGTGGAAATAAAACTTATGGTTTAACATGGTTTATCATAAACCATTCAATGGTAAATTAAATCTAATACACTCAGACATACTATCCATATGTATCTACATTTACAAACTAGTAATGGTTTAATTATTAAACGTCGTTATTATGATTTAAATAATAGTATATAATTGTGAATATCTCAGTGTGGAAATAACACTTATGGTTTAACATGGTTCATCATAAACCATTCAATGGTAAAATAAATCTAATACACTCAGACATGCTATCCATATGTATCTTAGTTTAATAACTAGTCGTGGTTTAATTATTAAAAGTCGTTTTTATGATGTTAGGGATAGTATACCTATTGTGAATATCTAAGAATGGAATTAAAGCTAATTGTTTAACATGGTTTATCATAAACCATTCAATGGTAAAATAAATCTGATACACTCAGACATGCTATCCATATGCATCTAGATTTAATAACTAGTAGTGGTTTAATTATTAAATGTACTTATTATGATTTTAATGGTAGTATACCAAATGTGAATATCTCAGTGTGGAAATAACACTTATGGTTGAACATGGTTTATCATAAACCATTCAATGGTAAATTAAATCCAATGCACTCAGACATACTATCCATATGTATCTATATTTACTAACTACTAATGGTTTAATTATTAAATGTACTTATTATAATTTTAGTGATTGTATACCTATTGTGATTATCTCAGTGTGGAAATAACACTTATGGTTTAACATGGTTTATCATAAACCATTATATGGTAAAATAAATCTATTACACTCAGATATACTATCCATATGTATCTAGATTTACTAACTAGTAAAGGTTTAATTATTAAATTTACTTATTATGATTTTAATGATAGTATACCTATTGTGAATATCTCAGTGTGGAAATAACACATTGTTTAACATGGTTAATCATTAACCATTCAATGGTAAATTAAATCTAATACACTCAGACATAATATCCGTATCTATTTAGAATTACTAACTATTAATGGTTTAATTATTAAATGTACTTATTATGATTTTAGTGATTGTGAATATCTCAGTGTGGAAATAACACATGATTTAACATGGTTTATCATAAACCATTCAATGGTAAATTAAATCTAATACACTCAGACATACAATCCATATGTATCTAGATGTGCAAACTTGTAATGGTTTAATTATTAAATGTACTTATTATGATTTTAGTGATGGTATACCTATTGTAAATTTCTCAGTGTGGAAATAACACTTATGGTTTAACATGGTTTATCATAATCCATTCAATGGTATATTAAAACAAATACACTCAGACATACTATCCATATGTATCTACATTTACTAACTAGTAATGGTTTAATTATTAAACGTCGTTATAATGGTTTTAAATAATAGTATACCAATTGTGAATATCTCAGTGTGGAAATAACACTTATGGTTTAACATGGTTTATCATAATCCATTCAATGGTATATTAAAACAAATACACTCAGACATACTATCCATATGTATCTACAGTTACTAACTAGTAATGGTTTAATTATTAAACGTCGTTATTATGGTTTTAAATAATAGTATACCAATTGTGAATATCTCAGTGTGGAAATAACACTTATGGTTTAACATGGTTTATCATAAACCTTCAATGGTAAATTAAATCTAATACACTCAGACATAGTATCCATATGTATCTGGATTTACTAACTTGTAATGGTTTAATTATTTAATGTACTTATTATGATTTTAGTGATAGTGTACCTATTGTGAATATCTCAGTGTGGAAATAACACTCATGGTTTAACATGGTTTATCATAAACCAGTCAATGGTAAATTAAATCCAATGCACTCAGACATACCATCCATATGTATCTAGATTTACTAACTACTAATGGTTTAATTATTAAGTGTACTTTTTATGATTTTAGTGATAGTATACCTATTGTAAATTTCTCAGTGTGGAAATAACACTTATGGTTTAACATGGTTTATCATAAACCATTCAATGGTAAATTAAATCTAATACACTCAGACATGCTATCCATATGCATCTAGATTTAATAACTAGTAGTGGTTTAATTATTAAATGTACTTATTATGATTTTAATGGTAGTATACCAAATGTGAATATCTCAGTGTGGAAATAACACTTATGGTTTAGCATGGTTTATCATAAACTATTCAATGGTAAATTAAATCTAATACACTCAGACATTCTATCCATATATAAATGTACTTATTATGATTCTAATGATAGTATACCAATTGTGAATATCTCAGGGTGGAAATAAAACTTATGGTTTAACATGGTTTATCATAAACCATTCAATGGTAAATTAAATCTAATACACTCAGACATACTATCCATATGTATCTACATTTACAAACTAGTAATGGTTTAATTATTAAACGTCGTTATTATGATTTAAATAATAGTATATAATTGTGAATATCTCAGTGTGGAAATAACACTTATGGTTTAACATGGTTCATCATAAACCATTCAATGGTAAAATAAATCTAATACACTCAGACATGCTATCCATATGTATCTTAGTTTAATAACTAGTCGTGGTTTAATTATTAAAAGTCGTTTTTATGATGTTAGGGATAGTATACCTATTGTGAATATCTAAGAATGGAATTAAAGCTAATTGTTTAACATGGTTTATCATAAACCATTCAATGGTAAAATAAATCTGATACACTCAGACATGCTATCCATATGCATCTAGATTTAATAACTAGTAGTGGTTTAATTATTAAATGTACTTATTATGATTTTAATGGTAGTATACCAAATGTGAATATCTCAGTGTGGAAATAACACTTATGGTTGAACATGGTTTATCATAAACCATTCAATGGTAAATTAAATCCAATGCACTCAGACATACTATCCATATGTATCTATATTTACTAACTACTAATGGTTTAATTATTAAATGTACTTATTATAATTTTAGTGATTGTATACCTATTGTGATTATCTCAGTGTGGAAATAACACTTATGGTTTAACATGGTTTATCATAAACCATTATATGGTAAAATAAATCTATTACACTCAGATATACTATCCATATGTATCTAGATTTACTAACTAGTAAAGGTTTAATTATTAAATTTACTTATTATGATTTTAATGATAGTATACCTATTGTGAATATCTCAGTGTGGAAATAACACATTGTTTAACATGGTTAATCATTAACCATTCAATGGTAAATTAAATCTAATACACTCAGACATAATATCCGTATCTATTTAGAATTACTAACTATTAATGGTTTAATTATTAAATGTACTTATTATGATTTTAGTGATTGTGAATATCTCAGTGTGGAAATAACACATGATTTAACATGGTTTATCATAAACCATTCAATGGTAAATTAAATCTAATACACTCAGACATACAATCCATATGTATCTAGATGTGCAAACTTGTAATGGTTTAATTATTAAATGTACTTATTATGATTTTAGTGATGGTATACCTATTGTAAATTTCTCAGTGTGGAAATAACACTTATGGTTTAACATGGTTTATCATAATCCATTCAATGGTATATTAAAACAAATACACTCAGACATACTATCCATATGTATCTACATTTACTAACTAGTAATGGTTTAATTATTAAACGTCGTTATAATGGTTTTAAATAATAGTATACCAATTGTGAATATCTCAGTGTGGAAATAACACTTATGGTTTAACATGGTTTATCATAATCCATTCAATGGTATATTAAAACAAATACACTCAGACATACTATCCATATGTATCTACAGTTACTAACTAGTAATGGTTTAATTATTAAACGTCGTTATTATGGTTTTAAATAATAGTATACCAATTGTGAATATCTCAGTGTGGAAATAACACTTATGGTTTAACATGGTTTATCATAAACCTTCAATGGTAAATTAAATCTAATACACTCAGACATAGTATCCATATGTATCTGGATTTACTAACTTGTAATGGTTTAATTATTTAATGTACTTATTATGATTTTAGTGATAGTGTACCTATTGTGAATATCTCAGTGTGGAAATAACACTCATGGTTTAACATGGTTTATCATAAACCAGTCAATGGTAAATTAAATCCAATGCACTCAGACATACCATCCATATGTATCTAGATTTACTAACTACTAATGGTTTAATTATTAAGTGTACTTTTTATGATTTTAGTGATAGTATACCTATTGTAAATTTCTCAGTGTGGAAATAACACTTATGGTTTAACATGGTTTATCATAAACCATTCAATGGTAAATTAAATCTAATACACTCAGACATGCTATCCATATGCATCTAGATTTAATAACTAGTAGTGGTTTAATTATTAAATGTACTTATTATGATTTTAATGGTAGTATACCAAATGTGAATATCTCAGTGTGGAAATAACACTTATGGTTTAGCATGGTTTATCATAAACTATTCAATGGTAAATTAAATCTAATACACTCAGACATTCTATCCATATATAAATGTACTTATTATGATTCTAATGATAGTATACCAATTGTGAATATCTCAGGGTGGAAATAAAACTTATGGTTTAACATGGTTTATCATAAACCATTCAATGGTAAATTAAATCTAATACACTCAGACATACTATCCATATGTATCTACATTTACAAACTAGTAATGGTTTAATTATTAAACGTCGTTATTATGATTTAAATAATAGTATATAATTGTGAATATCTCAGTGTGGAAATAACACTTATGGTTTAACATGGTTCATCATAAACCATTCAATGGTAAAATAAATCTAATACACTCAGACATGCTATCCATATGTATCTTAGTTTAATAACTAGTCGTGGTTTAATTATTAAAAGTCGTTTTTATGATGTTAGGGATAGTATACCTATTGTGAATATCTAAGAATGGAATTAAAGCTAATTGTTTAACATGGTTTATCATAAACCATTCAATGGTAAAATAAATCTGATACACTCAGACATGCTATCCATATGCATCTAGATTTAATAACTAGTAGTGGTTTAATTATTAAATGTACTTATTATGATTTTAATGGTAGTATACCAAATGTGAATATCTCAGTGTGGAAATAACACTTATGGTTGAACATGGTTTATCATAAACCATTCAATGGTAAATTAAATCCAATGCACTCAGACATACTATCCATATGTATCTATATTTACTAACTACTAATGGTTTAATTATTAAATGTACTTATTATAATTTTAGTGATTGTATACCTATTGTGATTATCTCAGTGTGGAAATAACACTTATGGTTTAACATGGTTTATCATAAACCATTATATGGTAAAATAAATCTATTACACTCAGATATACTATCCATATGTATCTAGATTTACTAACTAGTAAAGGTTTAATTATTAAATTTACTTATTATGATTTTAATGATAGTATACCTATTGTGAATATCTCAGTGTGGAAATAACACATTGTTTAACATGGTTAATCATTAACCATTCAATGGTAAATTAAATCTAATACACTCAGACATAATATCCATATCTATTTAGAATTACTAACTATTAATGGTTTAATTATTAAATGTACTTATTATGATTTTAGTGATTGTGAATATCTCAGTGTGGAAATAACACATGATTTAACATGGTTTATCATAAACCATTCAATGGTAAATTAAATCTAATACACTCAGACATACAATCCATATGTATCTAGATGTGCAAACTTGTAATGGTTTAATTATTAAATGTACTTATTATGATTTTAGTGATAGTATACCAATTGTGAATATCTCAGTGTGGAAATAACACTTATGGTTTAACATAGTTTATCATAAACCATTCAATGGTAAATTAAATCTAATACACTCAGACATAATATCCATATCTATTTAGAATTACTAACTATTAATGGTTTAATTATTAAATGTACTTATTATGATTTTAGTGATTGTGAATATCTCAGTGTGGAAATAACACATGATTTAACATGGTTTATCATAAACCATTCAATGGTAAATTAAATCTAATACACTCAGACATACAATCCATATGTATCTAGATGTGCAAACTTGTAATGGTTTAATTATTAAATGTACTTATTATGATTTTAGTGATAGTATACCAATTGTGAATATCTCAGTGTGGAAATAACACTTATGGTTTAACATAGTTTATCATAAACCATTCAATGGTAAATTAAATCTAATACACTCAGACATAATATCCATATCTATTTAGAATTACTAACTATTAATGGTTTAATTATTAAATGTACTTATTATGATTTTAGTGATTGTGAATATCTCAGTGTGGAAATAACACATGATTTAACATGGTTTATCATAAACCATTCAATGGTAAATTAAATCTAATACACTCAGACATACAATCCATATGTATCTAGATGTGCAAACTTGTAATGGTTTAATTATTAAATGTACTTATTATGATTTTAGTGATAGTATACCAATTGTGAATATCTCAGTGTGGAAATAACACTTATGGTTTAACATAGTTTATCATAAACCATTCAATGGTAAATTAAATCTAATACACTCAGACATAATATCCATATCTATTTAGAATTACTAACTATTAATGGTTTAATTATTAAATGTACTTATTATGATTTTAGTGATTGTGAATATCTCAGTGTGGAAATAACACATGATTTAACATGGTTTATCATAAACCATTCAATGGTAAATTAAATCTAATACACTCAGACATACAATCCATATGTATCTAGATGTGCAAACTTGTAATGGTTTAATTATTAAATGTACTTATTATGATTTTAGTGATAGTATACCAATTGTGAATATCTCAGTGTGGAAATAACACTTATGGTTTAACATAGTTTATCATAAACCATTCAATGGTAAATTAAATCTAATACACTCAGACATACTATCCATATGTATATACATTTACTAACTACTAATGGTTTAATTATTAAATGTACTTATTATGATTTTAGTGATTATATACCTATTGTGATTATCTCAGTGTGGAAATAACACTTATGGTTTAACATGGTTTATCATAAATCATTATATGGTAAAATAAATCTATTACACTCAGATATACTATCCATATGTATCTAGATTTACTAACTAGTAAAGGTTTAATTATTAAATTTACTTATTATGATAGTATACCTATTGTGAATATCTCAGTGTGGAAATAACACATTGTTTAACATGGTTAATCATTAACCATTCAATGGTAAATTAAATCTAATACACTCAGACATAATATCCATATCTATTTAGAATTACTAACTATTAATGGTTTAATTATTAAATGTACTTATTATGATTTTAGTGATTGTGAATATCTCAGTGTGGAAATAACACTTATGATTTAACATGGTTTATCATAAACCATTCAATGGTAAATTAAATCTAATACACTCAGACATACAATCCATATGTATCTAGATGTGCAAACTAGTAATGGTTTAATTATTAAATGTACTTATTATGATTTTAGTGATAGTATACCAATTGTGAATATCTCAGTGTGGAAATAACACTTATGGTTTAACATGGTTTATCATAAACCATTCAATGGTAAATTAAATCTAATACACTCAGACATACTATCCATATGTATATACATTTACTAACTAGTAATGGTTTAATTATTAAATGTACTTATTATGATTTAAATAATAGTATATAATTGTGAATATCTCAGTGTGGAAATAACACTTATGGTTTAACATGGTTTATCATAAACCATTCAATGGTAAATTAAATTTAATATACTCAGACATGCTATCCATATGTATCTAGATTTACTAACTAGTAATGGTTTAATTATTAAATGTACTTATTATGATTTTAATGATAGTATAACAATTGTAAATATCTCAGGGTGGAAATAACACTTATGGTTTAACATGGTTTATCATAAATCATTCAATGGTGAATTAAATCTAATACACTCAGACATACTATCTATATGTATCTGGTTTAATAACATGTAATGGTTTAATTTTTAAATGTACTTATTATGATTTTAATGATAGTATACCAATTGTAAATATCTCAGTGTGGAAATAACACTTATGGTTTAACATGGTTTATCATAAACCATTCAATGGTAAATTAAATTTAATACCCTCAGACATACTATCCATATGTATCTAAATTTACTACCTAGTAATGGTTTAATTATTAAATGTACTTATTATGATTTTAGTGATAGTATACCTATTAAGAATATCTCAGAGTGGAAGTAAATCTTATGGTTTAACATGGTTTATCATTAGCCTATCCATGGTGAATTAAATCTAATACACTCAGACATTATATCCATATGTATCTAGATTTACTAACTAGTAATGGTTTAATTATTAAACGTCGTTATTATAATTTGAATAATAGCATACCAATTGTGAGTATCTCAGTGTGGAAATAACACTTATGGTTTAACATGGTTCATCATAAACCATTCAATGGTAAATTAAATCTAATACACTCAGACATGCTATCCATATGTATCTACATTTACTAACTAGTAATAATTTAATTATTAAACGTCGTTATTATGATTTAAATAATAGTATATAATTGTGAATATCTAAGTGTGGAAATAACACTTATGGTTTAACATGGTTTATCATAAATCATTCAATGGTGAATTAAATCTAATACACTCAGACATACTATCCATATGTATCTAAATTTACTAACTAGTAAAGGTTTAATTATTAAAAGTCGTAATTATGATTTTAGTGATAGAATACCTATTGTGAATATCTCCGTGTGGAAATAACATTTATGGTTTAACATGGTTTATCATAAACCATTCAATGGCAAATTAAATCTAATACACTCAGACATACTATCCATATGTATCTACATTTACTAACTAGTAATGGTTTAATTATTAAAAGTCCTTAATATGATTTTACTGATAGTATACCTATTCTGAATATCTCAGTGTGGAATTAACACATGGTTTAACATGGATTACCATAAACCAGTCAATGGTAAATTATATCCAATGCACTCAGACATACCATCCATATGTATCTAGATTTACTAACTACTAATGGTTTAATTATTAAGTGTACTTATTATGATTTTAATGATAGTATATCAAATGTGAATATCTCAGTGTGGAAATAACACTTATGGTTTAACATGGTTTATCATAAACCATTCAATGGTGAATTAAATCTAATACACTCAGACATACTATCCATATGTATCTAGATTTACTAACTAGTAATGGTTTAACTATTAAAAGTCGTTTTTATCATTTTAATGATAGTGTACCTATTAAGAATATCTCAGAGTTAAATTAACACATGGTTTATCATGGTTTATCATAAACCTATCAATGGTTTGTAAAATCTAATACACTCAGACATACTATCCATATGCATCTGGATTTACTAACTAGTAATGGTTTAATTATTAAATGTACTTATTATGATTTTAATGATTATACCTATTTTGAACATCTCAGTGTGGAAATGACACTTACGGTTTAACATGGTTTATCATAATCCATTCAATGGTATATTAAAACAAATACACTCAGACATACTATCCATATGTATCTACATTTACTAACTAGTAATGGTTTAATTATTAAACGTCGTTATTATGGTTTTAAATAATAGTATACCAATTGTGAATATCTCAGTGTGGAAATAACACTTATGGTTTAACATGGTTTATCATAAACCATTCAATGGTAAATTAAATCTAATACACTCAGACATAGTATCCATATGTATCTGGATTTACTAACTTGTAATGGATTAATTATTTAATGTACTTATTATGATTTTAGTGATAGCGTACCTATTGTGAATATCTCAGTGTGGAAATAACACTCATGGTTTAACATGGTTTATCATAAACCAGTCAATGGTAAATTAAATCCAATGCACTCAGACATACCATCCATATGTATCTAGATTTACTAACTACTAATGGTTTAATTATTAAATGTACTTATTATGATTTTAGTGATGGTATACCTATTGTAAATTTCTCAGTGTGGAAATAACACTTATGGTTTAACATGGTTTATCATAATCCATTCAATGGTATATTAAAACAAATACACTCAGACATACTATCCATATGTATCTACATTTACTAACTAGTAATGGTTTAATTATTAAACGTCGTTATAATGGTTTTAAATAATAGTATACCAATTGTGAATATCTCAGTGTGGAAATAACACTTATGGTTTAACATGGTTTATCATAATCCATTCAATGGTATATTAAAACAAATACACTCAGACATACTATCCATATGTATCTACAGTTACTAACTAGTAATGGTTTAATTATTAAACGTCGTTATTATGGTTTTAAATAATAGTATACCAATTGTGAATATCTCAGTGTGGAAATAACACTTATGGTTTAACATGGTTTATCATAAACCTTCAATGGTAAATTAAATCTAATACACTCAGACATAGTATCCATATGTATCTGGATTTACTAACTTGTAATGGTTTAATTATTTAATGTACTTATTATGATTTTAGTGATAGTGTACCTATTGTGAATATCTCAGTGTGGAAATAACACTCATGGTTTAACATGGTTTATCATAAACCAGTCAATGGTAAATTAAATCCAATGCACTCAGACATACCATCCATATGTATCTAGATTTACTAACTACTAATGGTTTAATTATTAAATGTACTTATTATGATTTTAGTGATGGTATACCTATTGTAAATTTCTCAGTGTGGAAATAACACTTATGGTTTAACATGGTTTATCATAAACCACTCAATGGTAAATTAAATCTAACACCCTCAGACATACTATCCATATGTATCTAGATGTGCAAACTAGTAATGGTTTAATTATTAAATGTACTTATTATGATTTTAGTGATAGTATACCAATTGTGAATATCTCTGTGAGGAAATAACACTTATGGTTTAACATGGTTTATCATAAACCATTCAATGGTAAATTAAATCTAATACACTGAGACATACTATCCATATGTGTCTAGATTTTCAAACTAGTAATGGTTTAATTATTAAACGTCGTTATTATAATTTAAATTATTGTATACCAATTGTGAATATCTCAGTGTGGAAATAACACTTATGGTTTAACATGGTTCATCATAAACCATTCAATGGTAAAATAAATCTAATACACTCAGACATGCTATCCATATGTATCTAGATTTAATAACTAGTCGTGGTTTAATTATTAAAAGTCGTTTTTATGATGTTAGGGATAGTATACCTATTGTGAATATCTAAGAGTGGAATTAAAGCTAATGGTTTAACATGGTTTATCATAAACCATTCAATGGTAAATTAAATCTAATACCCTCAGACATACTATCCATTTGCATCTACATTTAGTAACTAGTAATGGTTTAATTATAAAACGTCGTTTTTATGATTTAAATAATAGTATATAATTGTGAATATCTCAGTGTGGAAATAACACTTATGGTTTAACATGGTTCATAATAAACCATTCAATGGTAAAATAAATCTAATACACTCAGACATGCTATCCATATGCATCTAAATGTAATAACTAGTAGTGGTTTAATTATTAAATGTACTTATTATGATTTTAATGGTAGTATACCAAATGTGAATATCTCAGTGTGGAAAAAACACTTATGGTTTAACATGGTTTATCATAAAACATTCAATGGTAAATTAAATCCAATGCACTCAGATATACTATCCATATGTATCTAGATTTACTAACTAGTAATGGTTTAATTATTAAATGTACTTATTATGATTTTAGTGATTGTATACCTATTGTGATTATCTCAGTGTGGAAATAACACTTATGGTTTAACATGGTTTATCATAAACCATTCAATGGTAAAATAAATCTATTACACTCAGATATACTATCCATATGTATCTAGATTTACTAACTAGTAAAGGTTTAATTATTAAATTTACTTATTATGATTTTAATGATAGTATACCGGTATTGTGAATATCTCAGTGTGGAAATAACACATTGTTTAACATGGTTAATCATTAACCATTCAATGGTAAATTAAATCTAATACACTCAGACATAATATCCATATCTAATTAGAATTACTAACTAGTAATGGTTTAATTATTAAATGTACTTATTATGATTTTAGTGATTGTGAATATCAAAGTGTGGAAATAACACATGGTTTAACATGGTTTATCATAAACCATTCAATGGTAAATTGAATCTAATACACTCACACATACTATCCATATGTATCTACATTTACTAACTAGTAATGGTTTAATTATTAAACGTCGTTATTATGGTTTTAAATAATAGTATACCAATTGTGAATATCTCAGTGTGGAAATAACACTTATGGTTTAACATGGTTTATCATAAAACTTCAATGGTAAATTAAATCTAATACACTCAGACATAGTATCCATATGTATCTGGATTTACTAACTTGTAATGGTTTAATTATTTAATGTACTTATTATGATTTTAGTGATAGTGTACCTATTGTGAATATCTCAGTGTGGAAATAACACTCATGGTTTAACATGGTTTATCATAAACCAGTCAATGGTAAATTAAATCCAATGCACTCAGACATACCATCCATATGTATCTAGATTTACTAACTACTAATGGTTTAATTATTAAATGTACTTATTATGATTTTAGTGATGGTATACCTATTGTAAATTTCTCAGTGTGGAAATAACACTTATGGTTTAACATGGTTTATCATAAACCACTCAATGGTAAATTAAATCTAACACCCTCAGACATACTATCCATATGTATCTAGATGTGCAAACTAGTAATGGTTTAATTATTAAATGTACTTATTATGATTTTAGTGATAGTATACCAATTGTGAATATCTCTGTGAGGAAATAACACTTATGGTTTAACATGGTTTATCATAAACCATTCAATGGTAAATTAAATCTAATACACTGAGACATACTATCCATATGTGTCTAGATTTTCAAACTAGTAATGGTTTAATTATTAAACGTCGTTATTATAATTTAAATTATTGTATACCAATTGTGAATATCTCAGTGTGGAAATAACACTTATGGTTTAACATGGTTCATCATAAACCATTCAATGGTAAAATAAATCTAATACACTCAGACATGCTATCCATATGTATCTAGATTTAATAACTAGTCGTGGTTTAATTATTAAAAGTCGTTTTTATGATGTTAGGGATAGTATACCTATTGTGAATATCTAAGAGTGGAATTAAAGCTAATGGTTTAACATGGTTTATCATAAACCATTCAATGGTAAATTAAATCTAATACCCTCAGACATACTATCCATTTGCATCTACATTTAGTAACTAGTAATGGTTTAATTATAAAACGTCGTTTTTATGATTTAAATAATAGTATATAATTGTGAATATCTCAGTGTGGAAATAACACTTATGGTTTAACATGGTTCATAATAAACCATTCAATGGTAAAATAAATCTAATACACTCAGACATGCTATCCATATGCATCTAAATGTAATAACTAGTAGTGGTTTAATTATTAAATGTACTTATTATGATTTTAATGGTAGTATACCAAATGTGAATATCTCAGTGTGGAAAAAACACTTATGGTTTAACATGGTTTATCATAAAACATTCAATGGTAAATTAAATCCAATGCACTCAGACATACTATCCATATGTATCTAGATTTACTAACTAGTAATGGTTTAATTATTAAATGTACTTATTATGATTTTAGTGATTGTATACCAATTGTAAATATCTCAGTGTGGAAATAACACTTATGGTTTAACATGGTTTATCATAAATCATTCAATGGTAAATTAAATCTAATACACTCAGACATACTATTTATATGTATCTGGATTAATAACTTGTAATGGTTTAATTTTTAAATGTACTTATTATGATTTTAGTGATAGTATACCTATTAAGAATATCTCAGAGTGGAATTAAATCTTATGGTTTAACATGGTTTATCATTAACCTATCAATGGTGAATTAAATCTAATACACTCAGACATTATATCCATAAGTATCTAGATTTACTAACCAGTAATGGTTTAATTATTAAATGTCGTTATTATAATTTGAATAATAGCATACCAATTGTGAGTATCTCAGTGTGGAAATAAAACTTATGGTTTAACATGGTTCATCATAAACCATTCAATGGTAAAATAAATCTAATACACTCAGACATGCTATCCATATGCATCTAGATTTAATAACTAGTAGTGGTTTAATTATTAAATGTACTTATTATGATTTTAATGGTAGTATACCAAATGTGAATATCTCAGTGTGGAAATAACACTTATGGTTTAACATGGTTTATCATAAACCATTCAATGGTAAATTAAATCTAATACACTCAGACATGCTATCCATATGCATCTAGATTTAATAACTAGTAGTGGTTTAATTATTAAATGTACTTATTATGATTTTAATGGTAGTATACCAAATGTGAATATCTCAGTGTGGAAATAACACTTATGGTTTAGCATGGTTTATCATAAACTATTCAATGGTAAATTAAATCTAATACACTCAGACATTCTATCCATATATAAATGTACTTATTATGATTCTAATGATAGTATACCAATTGTGAATATCTCAGGGTGGAAATAAAACTTATGGTTTAACATGGTTTATCATAAACCATTCAATGGTAAATTAAATCTAATACACTCAGACATACTATCCATATGTATCTACATTTACAAACTAGTAATGGTTTAATTATTAAACGTCGTTATTATGATTTAAATAATAGTATATAATTGTGAATATCTCAGTGTGGAAATAACACTTATGGTTTAACATGGTTCATCATAAACCATTCAATGGTAAAATAAATCTAATACACTCAGACATGCTATCCATATGTATCTTAGTTTAATAACTAGTCGTGGTTTAATTATTAAAAGTCGTTTTTATGATGTTAGGGATAGTATACCTATTGTGAATATCTAAGAATGGAATTAAAGCTAATTGTTTAACATGGTTTATCATAAACCATTCAATGGTAAAATAAATCTGATACACTCAGACATGCTATCCATATGCATCTAGATTTAATAACTAGTAGTGGTTTAATTATTAAATGTACTTATTATGATTTTAATGGTAGTATACCAAATGTGAATATCTCAGTGTGGAAATAACACTTATGGTTGAACATGGTTTATCATAAACCATTCAATGGTAAATTAAATCCAATGCACTCAGACATACTATCCATATGTATCTATATTTACTAACTACTAATGGTTTAATTATTAAATGTACTTATTATAATTTTAGTGATTGTATACCTATTGTGATTATCTCAGTGTGGAAATAACACTTATGGTTTAACATGGTTTATCATAAACCATTATATGGTAAAATAAATCTATTACACTCAGATATACTATCCATATGTATCTAGATTTACTAACTAGTAAAGGTTTAATTATTAAATTTACTTATTATGATTTTAATGATAGTATACCTATTGTGAATATCTCAGTGTGGAAATAACACATTGTTTAACATGGTTAATCATTAACCATTCAATGGTAAATTAAATCTAATACACTCAGACATAATATCCATATCTATTTAGAATTACTAACTATTAATGGTTTAATTATTAAATGTACTTATTATGATTTTAGTGATTGTGAATATCTCAGTGTGGAAATAACACATGATTTAACATGGTTTATCATAAACCATTCAATGGTAAATTAAATCTAATACACTCAGACATACAATCCATATGTATCTAGATGTGCAAACTTGTAATGGTTTAATTATTAAATGTACTTATTATGATTTTAGTGATAGTATACCAATTGTGAATATCTCAGTGTGGAAATAACACTTATGGTTTAACATAGTTTATCATAAACCATTCAATGGTAAATTAAATCTAATACACTCAGACATACTATCCATATGTATATACATTTACTAACTACTAATGGTTTAATTATTAAATGTACTTATTATGATTTTAGTGATTATATACCTATTGTGATTATCTCAGTGTGGAAATAACACTTATGGTTTAACATGGTTTATCATAAACCATTATATGGTAAAATAAATCTATTACACTCAGATATACTATCCATATGTATCTAGATTTACTAACTAGTAAAGGTTTAATTATTAAATTTACTTATTATGATAGTATACCTATTGTGAATATCTCAGTGTGGAAATAACACATTGTTTAACATGGTTAATCATTAACCATTCAATGGTAAATTAAATCTAATACACTCAGACATAATATCCATATCTATTTAGAATTACTAACTATTAATGGTTTAATTATTAAATGTACTTATTATGATTTTAGTGATTGTGAATATCTCAGTGTGGAAATAACACTTATGATTTAACATGGTTTATCATAAACCATTCAATGGTAAATTAAATCTAATACACTCAGACATACAATCCATATGTATCTAGATGTGCAAACTAGTAATGGTTTAATTATTAAATGTACTTATTATGATTTTAGTGATAGTATACCAATTGTGAATATCTCAGTGTGGAAATAACACTTATGGTTTAACATGGTTTATCATAAACCATTCAATGGTAAATTAAATCTAATACACTCAGACATACTATCCATATGTATATACATTTACTAACTAGTAATGGTTTAATTATTAAATGTACTTATTATGATTTAAATAATAGTATATAATTGTGAATATCTCAGTGTGGAAATAACACTTATGGTTTAACATGGTTTATCATAAACCATTCAATGGTAAATTAAATTTAATACACTCAGACATGCTATCCATATGTATCTAGATTTACTAACTAGTAATGGTTTAATTATTAAATGTACTTATTATGATTTTAATGATAGTATAACAATTGTAAATATCTCAGGGTGGAAATAACACTTATGGTTTAACATGGTTTATCATAAACCATTCAATGGTAAATTAAATTTAATATACTCAGACATGCTATCCATATGTATCTAGATTTACTAACTAGTAATGGTTTAATTATTAAATGTACTTATTATGATTTTAATGATAGTATAACAATTGTAAATATCTCAGGGTGGAAATAACACTTATGGTTTAACATGGTTTATCATAAATCATTCAATGGTGAATTAAATCTAATACACTCAGACATACTATCTATATGTATCTGGTTTAATAACATGTAATGGTTTAATTTTTAAATGTACTTATTATGATTTTAATGATAGTATACCAATTGTAAATATCTCAGTGTGGAAATAACACTTATGGTTTAACATGGTTTATCATAAACCATTCAATGGTAAATTAAATTTAATACCCTCAGACATACTATCCATATGTATCTAAATTTACTACCTAGTAATGGTTTAATTATTAAATGTACTTATTATGATTTTAGTGATAGTATACCTATTAAGAATATCTCAGAGTGGAAGTAAATCTTATGGTTTAACATGGTTTATCATTAACCTATCCATGGTGAATTAAATCTAATACACTCAGACATTATATCCATATGTATCTAGATTTACTAACTAGTAATGGTTTAATTATTAAACGTCGTTATTATAATTTGAATAATAGCATACCAATTGTGAGTATCTCAGTGTGGAAATAACACTTATGGTTTAACATGGTTCATCATAAACCATTCAATGGTAAATTAAATCTAATACACTCAGACATGCTATCCATATGTATCTACATTTACTAACTAGTAATAATTTAATTATTAAACGTCGTTATTATGATTTAAATAATAGTATATAATTGTGAATATCTAAGTGTGGAAATAACACTTATGGTTTAACATGGTTTATCATAAATCATTCAATGGTGAATTAAATCTAATACACTCAGACATACTATCCATATGTATCTAAATTTACTAACTAGTAAAGGTTTAATTATTAAAAGTCGTAATTATGATTTTAGTGATAGAATACCTATTGTGAATATCTCCGTGTGGAAATAACATTTATGGTTTAACATGGTTTATCATAAACCATTCAATGGCAAATTAAATCTAATACACTCAGACATACTATCCATATGTATCTACATTTACTAACTAGTAATGGTTTAATTATTAAAAGTCCTTAATATGATTTTACTGATAGTATACCTATTCTGAATATCTCAGTGTGGAATTAACACATGGTTTAACATGGATTACCATAAACCAGTCAATGGTAAATTATATCCAATGCACTCAGACATACCATCCATATGTATCTAGATTTACTAACTACTAATGGTTTAATTATTAAGTGTACTTATTATGATTTTAATGATAGTATATCAAATGTGAATATCTCAGTGTGGAAATAACACTTATGGTTTAACATGGTTTATCATAAACCATTCAATGGTGAATTAAATCTAATACACTCAGACATACTATCCATATGTATCTAGATTTACTAACTAGTAATGGTTTAACTATTAAAAGTCGTTTTTATCATTTTAATGATAGTGTACCTATTAAGAATATCTCAGAGTTAAATTAACACATGGTTTATCATGGTTTATCATAAACCTATCAATGGTTTGTAAAATCTAATACACTCAGACATACTATCCATATGCATCTGGATTTACTAACTAGTAATGGTTTAATTATTAAATGTACTTATTATGATTTTAATGATTATACCTATTTTGAACATCTCAGTGTGGAAATGACACTTACGGTTTAACATGGTTTATCATAATCCATTCAATGGTATATTAAAACAAATACACTCAGACATACTATCCATATGTATCTACATTTACTAACTAGTAATGGTTTAATTATTAAACGTCGTTATTATGGTTTTAAATAATAGTATACCAATTGTGAATATCTCAGTGTGGAAATAACACTTATGGTTTAACATGGTTTATCATAAACCATTCAATGGTAAATTAAATCTAATACACTCAGACATAGTATCCATATGTATCTGGATTTACTAACTTGTAATGGATTAATTATTTAATGTACTTATTATGATTTTAGTGATAGCGTACCTATTGTGAATATCTCAGTGTGGAAATAACACTCATGGTTTAACATGGTTTATCATAAACCAGTCAATGGTAAATTAAATCCAATGCACTCAGACATACCATCCATATGTATCTAGATTTACTAACTACTAATGGTTTAATTATTAAATGTACTTATTATGATTTTAGTGATGGTATACCTATTGTAAATTTCTCAGTGTGGAAATAACACTTATGGTTTAACATGGTTTATCATAATCCATTCAATGGTATATTAAAACAAATACACTCAGACATACTATCCATATGTATCTACATTTACTAACTAGTAATGGTTTAATTATTAAACGTCGTTATAATGGTTTTAAATAATAGTATACCAATTGTGAATATCTCAGTGTGGAAATAACACTTATGGTTTAACATGGTTTATCATAATCCATTCAATGGTATATTAAAACAAATACACTCAGACATACTATCCATATGTATCTACAGTTACTAACTAGTAATGGTTTAATTATTAAACGTCGTTATTATGGTTTTAAATAATAGTATACCAATTGTGAATATCTCAGTGTGGAAATAACACTTATGGTTTAACATGGTTTATCATAAACCTTCAATGGTAAATTAAATCTAATACACTCAGACATAGTATCCATATGTATCTGGATTTACTAACTTGTAATGGTTTAATTATTTAATGTACTTATTATGATTTTAGTGATAGTGTACCTATTGTGAATATCTCAGTGTGGAAATAACACTCATGGTTTAACATGGTTTATCATAAACCAGTCAATGGTAAATTAAATCCAATGCACTCAGACATACCATCCATATGTATCTAGATTTACTAACTACTAATGGTTTAATTATTAAATGTACTTATTATGATTTTAGTGATGGTATACCTATTGTAAATTTCTCAGTGTGGAAATAACACTTATGGTTTAACATGGTTTATCATAAACCACTCAATGGTAAATTAAATCTAACACCCTCAGACATACTATCCATATGTATCTAGATGTGCAAACTAGTAATGGTTTAATTATTAAATGTACTTATTATGATTTTAGTGATAGTATACCAATTGTGAATATCTCTGTGAGGAAATAACACTTATGGTTTAACATGGTTTATCATAAACCATTCAATGGTAAATTAAATCTAATACACTGAGACATACTATCCATATGTGTCTAGATTTTCAAACTAGTAATGGTTTAATTATTAAACGTCGTTATTATAATTTAAATTATTGTATACCAATTGTGAATATCTCAGTGTGGAAATAACACTTATGGTTTAACATGGTTCATCATAAACCATTCAATGGTAAAATAAATCTAATACACTCAGACATGCTATCCATATGTATCTAGATTTAATAACTAGTCGTGGTTTAATTATTAAAAGTCGTTTTTATGATGTTAGGGATAGTATACCTATTGTGAATATCTAAGAGTGGAATTAAAGCTAATGGTTTAACATGGTTTATCATAAACCATTCAATGGTAAATTAAATCTAATACCCTCAGACATACTATCCATTTGCATCTACATTTAGTAACTAGTAATGGTTTAATTATAAAACGTCGTTTTTATGATTTAAATAATAGTATATAATTGTGAATATCTCAGTGTGGAAATAACACTTATGGTTTAACATGGTTCATAATAAACCATTCAATGGTAAAATAAATCTAATACACTCAGACATGCTATCCATATGCATCTAAATGTAATAACTAGTAGTGGTTTAATTATTAAATGTACTTATTATGATTTTAATGGTAGTATACCAAATGTGAATATCTCAGTGTGGAAAAAACACTTATGGTTTAACATGGTTTATCATAAAACATTCAATGGTAAATTAAATCCAATGCACTCAGATATACTATCCATATGTATCTAGATTTACTAACTAGTAATGGTTTAATTATTAAATGTACTTATTATGATTTTAGTGATTGTATACCTATTGTGATTATCTCAGTGTGGAAATAACACTTATGGTTTAACATGGTTTATCATAAACCATTCAATGGTAAAATAAATCTATTACACTCAGATATACTATCCATATGTATCTAGATTTACTAACTAGTAAAGGTTTAATTATTAAATTTACTTATTATGATTTTAATGATAGTATACCGGTATTGTGAATATCTCAGTGTGGAAATAACACATTGTTTAACATGGTTAATCATTAACCATTCAATGGTAAATTAAATCTAATACACTCAGACATAATATCCATATCTATTTAGAATTACTAACTAGTAATGGTTTAATTATTAAATGTACTTATTATGATTTTAGTGATTGTGAATATCAAAGTGTGGAAATAACACATGGTTTAACATGGTTTATCATAAACCATTCAATGGTAAATTGAATCTAATACACTCACACATACTATCCATATGTATCTACATTTACTAACTAGTAATGGTTTAATTATTAAACGTCGTTATTATGGTTTTAAATAATAGTATACCAATTGTGAATATCTCAGTGTGGAAATAACACTTATGGTTTAACATGGTTTATCATAAACCATTCAATGGTAAATTAAATCTAATACACTCAGACATAGTATCCATATGTATCTGGATTTACTAACTTGTAATGGATTAATTATTTAATGTACTTATTATGATTTTAGTGATAGCGTACCTATTGTGAATATCTCAGTGTGGAAATAACACTCATGGTTTAACATGGTTTATCATAAACCAGTCAATGGTAAATTAAATCCAATGCACTCAGACATACCATCCATATGTATCTAGATTTACTAACTACTAATGGTTTAATTATTAAATGTACTTATTATGATTTTAGTGATGGTATACCTATTGTAAATTTCTCAGTGTGGAAATAACACTTATGGTTTAACATGGTTTATCATAATCCATTCAATGGTATATTAAAACAAATACACTCAGACATACTATCCATATGTATCTACATTTACTAACTAGTAATGGTTTAATTATTAAACGTCGTTATAATGGTTTTAAATAATAGTATACCAATTGTGAATATCTCAGTGTGGAAATAACACTTATGGTTTAACATGGTTTATCATAATCCATTCAATGGTATATTAAAACAAATACACTCAGACATACTATCCATATGTATCTACAGTTACTAACTAGTAATGGTTTAATTATTAAACGTCGTTATTATGGTTTTAAATAATAGTATACCAATTGTGAATATCTCAGTGTGGAAATAACACTTATGGTTTAACATGGTTTATCATAAAACTTCAATGGTAAATTAAATCTAATACACTCAGACATAGTATCCATATGTATCTGGATTTACTAACTTGTAATGGTTTAATTATTTAATGTACTTATTATGATTTTAGTGATAGTGTACCTATTGTGAATATCTCAGTGTGGAAATAACACTCATGGTTTAACATGGTTTATCATAAACCAGTCAATGGTAAATTAAATCCAATGCACTCAGACATACCATCCATATGTATCTAGATTTACTAACTACTAATGGTTTAATTATTAAATGTACTTATTATGATTTTAGTGATGGTATACCTATTGTAAATTTCTCAGTGTGGAAATAACACTTATGGTTTAACATGGTTTATCATAAACCACTCAATGGTAAATTAAATCTAACACCCTCAGACATACTATCCATATGTATCTAGATGTGCAAACTAGTAATGGTTTAATTATTAAATGTACTTATTATGATTTTAGTGATAGTATACCAATTGTGAATATCTCTGTGAGGAAATAACACTTATGGTTTAACATGGTTTATCATAAACCATTCAATGGTAAATTAAATCTAATACACTGAGACATACTATCCATATGTGTCTAGATTTTCTAACTAGTAATGGTTTAATTATTAAACGTCGTTATTATAATTTAAATTATTGTATACCAATTGTGAATATCTCAGTGTGGAAATAACACTTATGGTTTAACATGGTTCATCATAAACCATTCAATGGTAAAATAAATCTAATACACTCAGACATGCTATCCATATGTATCTAGATTTAATAACTAGTCGTGGTTTAATTATTAAAAGTCGTTTTTATGATGTTAGGGATAGTATACCTATTGTGAATATCTAAGAGTGGAATTAAAGCTAATGGTTTAACATGGTTTATCATAAACCATTCAATGGTAAATTAAATCTAATACCCTCAGACATACTATCCATTTGCATCTACATTTAGTAACTAGTAATGGTTTAATTATAAAACGTCGTTTTTATGATTTAAATAATAGTATATAATTGTGAATATCTCAGTGTGGAAATAACACTTATGGTTTAACATGGTTCATAATAAACCATTCAATGGTAAAATAAATCTAATACACTCAGACATGCTATCCATATGCATCTAAATGTAATAACTAGTAGTGGTTTAATTATTAAATGTACTTATTATGATTTTAATGGTAGTATACCAAATGTGAATATCTCAGTGTGGAAAAAACACTTATGGTTTAACATGGTTTATCATAAAACATTCAATGGTAAATTAAATCCAATGCACTCAGACATACTATCCATATGTATCTAGATTTACTAACTAGTAATGGTTTAATTATTAAATGTACTTATTATGATTTTAGTGATTGTATACCAATTGTAAATATCTCAGTGTGGAAATAACACTTATGGTTTAACATGGTTTATCATAAATCATTCAATGGTAAATTAAATCTAATACACTCAGACATACTATTTATATGTATCTGGATTAATAACTTGTAATGGTTTAATTTTTAAATGTACTTATTATGATTTTAGTGATAGTATACCTATTAAGAATATCTCAGAGTGGAATTAAATCTTATGGTTTAACATGGTTTATCATTAACCTATCAATGGTGAATTAAATCTAATACACTCAGACATTATATCCATAAGTATCTAGATTTACTAACCAGTAATGGTTTAATTATTAAATGTCGTTATTATAATTTGAATAATAGCATACCAATTGTGAGTATCTCAGTGTGGAAATAAAACTTATGGTTTAACATGGTTCATCATAAACCATTCAATGGTAAAATAAATCTAATACACTCAGACATGCTATCCATATGCATCTAGATTTAATAACTAGTAGTGGTTTAATTATTAAATGTACTTATTATGATTTTAATGGTAGTATACCAAATGTGAATATCTCAGTGTGGAAATAACACTTATGGTTTAACATGGTTTATCATAAACCATTCAATGGTAAAATAAATCTATTACACTCAGACATACTATCCATATGTATCTACATTTACAAACTAGTAATGGTTTAATTATTAAACGTCGTTATTATGATTTAAATAATAGTATATAATTGTGAATATCTCAGTGTGGAAATAACACTTATGGTTTAACATGGTTCATCATAAACCATTCAATGGTAAAATAAATCTAATACACTCAGACATGCTATCCATATGTATCTAGATTTAATAACTAGTCGTGGTTTAATTATTAAAAGTCGTTTTTATGATGTTAGGGATAGTATACCTATTGTGAATATCTAAGAGTGGAATTAAAGCTAATTGTTTAACATGGTTTATCATAAACCATTCAATGGTAAAATAAATCTGATACACTCAGACATGCTATCCATATGCATCTAGATTTAATAACTAGTAGTGGTTTAATTATTAAATGTACTTATTATGATTTTAATGGTAGTATACCAAATGTGAATATCTCAGTGTGGAAATAACACTTATGGTTTAACATGGTTTATCATAAACCATTCAATGGTAAATTAAATCCAATGCACTCAGACATACTATCCATATGTATCTAGCTTTACTAACTAGTAATGGTTTAATTATTAAATGTACTTATTATGATTTTAGTGATTGTATACCTATTGTGATTATCTCAGTGTGGAAATAACACTTATGGTTTAACATGGTTTATCATAAACCATTCAATGGTAAAATAAATCTATTACACTCAGATATACTATCCATATGTATCTAGATTTACTAACTAGTAAAGGTTTAATTATTAAATTAACTTATTATGATTTTAATGATAGTATACCTATTGTGAATATCTCAGTGTGGAAATAACACTTATGGTTTAACATGGTTTATCATAAATCATTCAATGGTAAATTAAATCTAATACACTCAGACATACTATTTATATGTATCTGGATTAATAACTTGTAATGGTTTAATTTTTAAATGTACTTATTATGATTTTAGTGATAGTATACCTATTAAGAATATCTCAGAGTGGAATTAAATCTTATGGTTTAACATGGTTTATCATTAACCTATCAATGGTGAATTAAATCTAATACACTCAGACATTATATCCATAAGTATCTAGATTTACTAACCAGTAATGGTTTAATTATTAAATGTCGTTATTATAATTTGAATAATAGCATACCAATTGTGAGTATCTCAGTGTGGAAATAAAACTTATGGTTTAAAATGGTTCATCATAAACCATTCAATGGTAAAATAAATCTAATACACTCAGACATGCTATCCATATGCATCTAGATTTAATAACTAGTAGTGGTTTAATTATTAAATGTACTTATTATGATTTTAATGGTAGTATACCAAATGTGAATATCTCAGTGTGGAAATAACACTTATGGTTTAACATGGTTTATCATAAACCATTCAATGGTAAATTAAATCCAATGCACTCAGACATACTATCCATATGTATCTAGATTTACTAACTAGTAATGGTTTAATTATTAAATGTACTTATTATGATTTTAGTGATTGTATACCTATTGTGATTATCTCAGTGTGGAAATAACACTTATGGTTTAACATGGTTTATCATAAACCATTCAATGGTAAAATAAATCTATTACACTCAGATATACTATCCATATGTATCTAGATTTACTAACTAGTAAAGGTTTAATTATTAAATTTACTTATTATGATTTTAATGATAGTATACCTATTGTTAATATCTCAGTGTGGAAATAACACATTGTTTAACATGGTTAATCATTAACCATTCAATGGTAAATTAAATCTAATACACTCAGACATAATATCCATATCTGTTTAGAATTACTAACTAGTAATGGTTTAATTATTAAATGTACTTATTATGATATTAGTGATTGTGAATATCAAAGTGTGGAAATAACACATGGTTTAACATGGTTTATCATAAACCATTCAATGGTAAATTAAATCTAATACACTCACACATACTATCCATATGTATCTAGATTTACTAACTAGTAATGGTTTAATTATTTAATGTACTTATTATGATTTTAGTGATTGTATACCTATTGTGATTATCTCAGTGTGGAAACAACACTTATGGTTTAACATGGTTTATCATAAACCATTCAATGGTAAAATAAATCTATTACACTCAGATATACTATCCATATGTATCTAGATTTACTAACTAGTAAAGGTTTAATTATTAAATTTACTTATTATGATTTTAATGATAGTATACCTATTGTGAATATCTCAGTGTGGAAATAACACATTGTTTAACATGGTTAATAATTAACCATTCAATGGTAAATTAAATCTAATACCCTCAGACATACTATCCATATGAATCTACAATTACTAACTAGTAATGGTTTAATTATTAAACGTCGTTATTATGATTTTAAATAATAGTATACCAATTGTGAATATCTCAGTGTGGAAATAACACTTATGGTTTAACATGGTTTATCATAAACCATTCAATGGTAAATTAAATCTAATACACTCAGACATACTATCCATATGTATCTACATTTACTAACTAGTAATGGTTTAATTATTAAACGTCGTTATTATGATTTCAATAATAGTATAGAATTGTGAATATCTCAGTGTGGAAGTAACACTTACGGTTTAACATGGTTTATCATAAACCATTCAATGGTAAATTAAATTTAATATACTCAGACATACTATCCATATGTATCTAGATTTACTAACTAGTAATGGTTTAATTATTAAATGTACTTATTAAGATTTTAATGATACTATACCAATTGTTAATTTCTCAGGGTGGAAATAACACTTATGGTTTAACATGGTTTATCATAAATCATTCAATAGTAAATTAAATCTAATACACTCAGACATACTATCTATATGTATCTGGATTAATAACTTGTAATGGTTTAATTTTTAAATGTACTTATTATGATTTTAGTGATAGTATACCTATTAAGAATATCTCAGAGTGGAATTAAATCTTATGGTTTAACATGGTTTATCATTAACCTATCAATGGTGAATTAAATCTAATACACTCAGACATTATATCCATAAGTATCTAGATTTACTAACCAGTAATGGTTTAATTATTAAATTTCGTTATTATAATTTGAATAATAGCATACCAATTGTGAGTATCTCAGTGTGGAAATAAAACTTATGGTTTAACATGGTTCATCATAAACCATTCAATGGTAAAATAAATCTAATACACTCAGACATGCTATCCATATGCATCTAGATTTAATAACTAGTAGTGGTTTAATTATTAAATGTACTTATTATCATTTTAATGGTAGTATACCAAATGTGAATATCTCAGTGTGGAAATAACACTTATGGTTTAACATGGTTTATCATAAACCATTCAATGGTAAATTAAATCCAATGCACTCAGACATACTATCCATATGTATCTAGATTTACTAACTAGTAATGGTTTAATTATTAAATGTACTTATTATGATTTTAGTGATTGTATACCTATTGTGATTATCTCAGTGTGGAAATAACACTTATGGTTTAACATGGTTTATCATAAACCATTCAATGGTAAAATAAATCTATTACACTCAGATATACTATCCATATGTATCTAGATTTACTAACTAGTAAAGGTTTAATTATTAAATTTACTTATTATGATTTTAATGATAGTATACCTATTGTTAATATCTCAGTGTGGAAATAACACATTGTTTAACATGGTTAATCATTAACCATTCAATGGTAAATTAAATCTAATACACTCAGACATAATATCCATATCTGTTTAGAATTACTAACTAGTAATGGTTTAATTATTAAATGTACTTATTATGATATTAGTGATTGTGAATATCAAAGTGTGGAAATAACACATGGTTTAACATGGTTTATCATAAACCATTCAATGGTAAATTAAATCTAATACACTCACACATACTATCCATATGTATCTAGATTTACTAACTAGTAATGGTTTAATTATTACATGTACTTATTATGATTTTAGTGATTGTATACCTATTGTGATTATCTAAGTGTGGAAACAACACTTATGGTTTAACATGGTTCATCATAAACCATTCAATGGTAAATTAAATCTAATACACTCAGACATACTATCCATATGTATCTACATTTACAAACTAGTAATGGTTTAATTATTAAACGTCGTTATTATGATTTAAATAATAGTATATAATTGTGAATATCTCAGTGTGGAAATAACACTTATGGTTTAACATGGTTCATCATAAACCATTCAATGGTAAAATAAATCTAATACACTCAGACAAGCTATCCATATGTATCTAGATTTAATAACTAGTCGTGGTTTAATTATTAAAAGTCGTTTTTATGATGTTAGGAATAGTATACCTATTGTGAACATCTAAGAGTGGAATTAAAGCTAATTGTTTAACATGGTTTATCATAAACCATTCAATGGTAAAATAAATCTGATACACTCAGACATGCTATCCATATGCATCTAGATTTAATAACTAGTAGTGGTTTAATTATTAAATGTACTTATTATGATTTTAATGGTAGTATACCAAATGTGAATATCTCAGTGTGGAAATAACACTTATGGTTTAACATGGTTTATCATAAACCATTCAATGGTAAAATAAATCTATTACACTCAGATATACTATCCATATGTATCTAGATTTACTAACTAGTAAAGGTTTAATTATTAAATTTACTTATTATGATTTTAATGATAGTATACCTATTGTTAATATCTCAGTGTGGAAATAACACATTGTTTAACATGGTTAATCATTAACCATTCAATGGTAAATTAAATCTAATACACTCAGACATAATATCCATATCTGTTTAGAATTACTAACTAGTAATGGTTTAATTATTAAATGTACTTATTATGATATTAGTGATTGTGAATATCAAAGTGTGGAAATAACACATGGTTTAACATGGTTTATCATAAACCATTCAATGGTAAATTAAATCTAATACACTCACACATACTATCCATATGTATCTAGATTTACTAACTAGTAATGGTTTAATTATTAAATGTACTTATTATGATTTTAGTGATTGTATACCTATTGTGATTATCTAAGTGTGGAAACAACACTTATGGTTTAACATGGTTCATCATAAACCATTCAATGGTAAATTAAATCTAATACACTCAGACATACTATCCATATGTATCTACATTTACAAACTAGTAATGGTTTAATTATTAAACGTCGTTATTATGATTTAAATAATAGTATATAATTGTGAATATCTCAGTGTGGAAATAACACTTATGGTTTAACATGGTTCATCATAAACCATTCAATGGTAAAATAAATCTAATACACTCAGACAAGCTATCCATATGTATCTAGATTTAATAACTAGTCGTGGTTTAATTATTAAAAGTCGTTTTTATGATGTTAGGAATAGTATACCTATTGTGAACATCTAAGAGTGGAATTAAAGCTAATTGTTTAACATGGTTTATCATAAACCATTCAATGGTAAAATAAATCTGATACACTCAGACATGCTATCCATATGCATCTAGATTTAATAACTAGTAGTGGTTTAATTATTAAATGTACTTATTATGATTTTAATGGTAGTATACCAAATGTGAATATCTCAGTGTGGAAATAACACTTATGGTTTAACATGGTTTATCATAAACCATTCAATGGTAAATTAAATCCAATACACTCAGACATACTATCCATATGTATCTAGATTTACTAACAAGTAATGGTTTAATTATTAAATTTACTTATTATGATTTTAATGATAGTATACCTATTGTGAATATCTCAGTGTGGAAATAACACATTGTTTAACATGGTTAATCATTAACCATTCAATGGAAAATTAAATCTAATACCCTCAGACATACTATCCATATGAATCTACAATTACTAACTAGTAATGGTTTAATTATTAAACGTCGTTATTATGATTTTAAATAATAGTATACCAATTGTGAATATCTCAGTGTGGAAATAACACTTATGGTTTAACATGGTTTATCATAAACCATTCAATGGTAAATTAAATCTAATACACTGAGACATACTATCCATATGTATCTACATTTACTAACTAGTAATGGTTTAATTATTAAATGTACTTATTATGATTTTAATGATAGTATACCAATTGTGAATATCTCAGTGTGGAAATAACACTTATGGTTTAACATGGTTTATCATAAATCATTCAATGGTAAATTAAATCTAATACACTCAGACATACTATCTATATGTATCTGGATTAATAACTAGTAATGGTTTAATTATAAAACGTCGTTATTATGATTTAAATAATAGTATATAATTGTGAATATCTCAGTGCGGAAATAACACTTATGGTTTAACATGGTTCATCATAAACCATTCAATGGTAAATTAAATTTAATATACTCAGACATGCTATCCATATGTATCTAGATTTACTAACTAGTAATGGTTTAATTATTAAATGTACTTATTATGATTTTAATGATAGTATACCAATTGTTAATTTCTCAGGGTGGAAATAACACTTATGGTTTAAAAGGTTTATCATAAATCATTCAATGGAAAATTAAATCTAATACCCTCAGACATACTATCCATATGAATCTACAATTACTAACTAGTAATGGTTTAATTATTAATCGTCGTTATTATGATTTTAAATAATAGTATACCAATTGTGAATATCTCAGTGTGGAAATAACACTTATGGTTTAACATGGTTTATCATAAACCATTCAATGGTAAATTAAATCTTATACACTCAGACATACTATCCATATGTATCTACATTTACTAACTAGTAATGGTTTAATTATTAAATGTACTTATTATGATTTTAATGATAGTATACCAATTGTGAATATCTCAGTGTGGAAATAACACTTATGGTTTAACATGGTTTATCATAAATCATTCAATGGTAAATTAAATCTAATACACTCAGACATACTATCTATATGTATCTGGATTAATAACTAGTAATGGTTTAATTATAAAACGTCGTTATTATGATTTAAATAATAGTATATAATTGTGAATATCTCAGTGCGGAAATAACACTTATGGTTTAACATGGTTCATCATAAACCATTCAATGGTAAATTAAATTTAATATACTCAGACATGCTATCCATATGTATCTAGATTTACTAACTAGTAATGGTTTAATTATTAAATGTACTTATTATGATTTTAATGATAGTATACCAAATGTGAATATCTCAGTGTGGAAATAACACTTATGGTTTAACATGGTTTATCATAAACCATTCAATGGTAAAATAAATCTATTACACTCAGATATACTATCCATATGTATCTAGATTTACTAACTAGTAAAGGTTTAATTATTAAATTCACTTATTATGATTTTAATGATAGTATACCTATTGTTAATATCTCAGTGTGGAAATAACACATTGTTTAACATGGTTAATCATTAACCATTCAATGGTAAATTAAATCTAATACACTCAGACATAATATCCATATCTGTTTAGAATTACTAACTAGTAATGGTTTAATTATTAAATGTACTTATTATGATATTAGTGATTGTGAATATCAAAGTGTGGAAATAACACATGGTTTAACATGGTTTATCATAAACCATTCAATGGTAAATTAAATCTAATACACTCACACATACTATCCATATGTATCTAGATTTACTAACTAGTAATGGTTTAATTATTACATGTACTTATTATGATTTTAGTGATTGTATACCTATTGTGATTATCTAAGTGTGGAAACAACACTTATGGTTTAACATGGTTCATCATAAACCATTCAATGGTAAATTAAATCTAATACACTCAGACATACTATCCATATGTATCTACATTTACAAACTAGTAATGGTTTAATTATTAAACGTCGTTATTATGATTTAAATAATAGTATATAATTGTGAATATCTCAGTGTGGAAATAACACTTATGGTTTAACATGGTTCATCATAAACCATTCAATGGTAAAATAAATCTAATACACTCAGACAAGCTATCCATATGTATCTAGATTTAATAACTAGTCGTGGTTTAATTATTAAAAGTCGTTTTTATGATGTTAGGAATAGTATACCTATTGTGAACATCTAAGAGTGGAATTAAAGCTAATTGTTTAACATGGTTTATCATAAACCATTCAATGGTAAAATAAATCTGATACACTCAGACATGCTATCCATATGCATCTAGATTTAATAACTAGTAGTGGTTTAATTATTAAATGTACTTATTATGATTTTAATGGTAGTATACCAAATGTGAATATCTCAGTGTGGAAATAACACTTATGGTTTAACATGGTTTATCATAAACCATTCAATGGTAAAATAAATCTATTACACTCAGATATACTATCCATATGTATCTAGATTTACTAACTAGTAAAGGTTTAATTATTAAATTTACTTATTATGATTTTAATGATAGTATACCTATTGTTAATATCTCAGTGTGGAAATAACACATTGTTTAACATGGTTAATCATTAACCATTCAATGGTAAATTAAATCTAATACACTCAGACATAATATCCATATCTGTTTAGAATTACTAACTAGTAATGGTTTAATTATTAAATGTACTTATTATGATATTAGTGATTGTGAATATCAAAGTGTGGAAATAACACATGGTTTAACATGGTTTATCATAAACCATTCAATGGTAAATTAAATCTAATACACTCACACATACTATCCATATGTATCTAGATTTACTAACTAGTAATGGTTTAATTATTAAATGTACTTATTATGATTTTAGTGATTGTATACCTATTGTGATTATCTAAGTGTGGAAACAACACTTATGGTTTAACATGGTTCATCATAAACCATTCAATGGTAAATTAAATCTAATACACTCAGACATACTATCCATATGTATCTACATTTACAAACTAGTAATGGTTTAATTATTAAACGTCGTTATTATGATTTAAATAATAGTATATAATTGTGAATATCTCAGTGTGGAAATAACACTTATGGTTTAACATGGTTCATCATAAACCATTCAATGGTAAAATAAATCTAATACACTCAGACAAGCTATCCATATGTATCTAGATTTAATAACTAGTCGTGGTTTAATTATTAAAAGTCGTTTTTATGATGTTAGGAATAGTATACCTATTGTGAACATCTAAGAGTGGAATTAAAGCTAATTGTTTAACATGGTTTATCATAAACCATTCAATGGTAAAATAAATCTGATACACTCAGACATGCTATCCATATGCATCTAGATTTAATAACTAGTAGTGGTTTAATTATTAAATGTACTTATTATGATTTTAATGGTAGTATACCAAATGTGAATATCTCAGTGTGGAAATAACACTTATGGTTTAACATGGTTTATCATAAACCATTCAATGGTAAATTAAATCCAATACACTCAGACATACTATCCATATGTATCTAGATTTACTAACAAGTAATGGTTTAATTATTAAATTTACTTATTATGATTTTAATGATAGTATACCTATTGTGAATATCTCAGTGTGGAAATAACACATTGTTTAACATGGTTAATCATTAACCATTCAATGGAAAATTAAATCTAATACCCTCAGACATACTATCCATATGAATCTACAATTACTAACTAGTAATGGTTTAATTATTAAACGTCGTTATTATGATTTTAAATAATAGTATACCAATTGTGAATATCTCAGTGTGGAAATAACACTTATGGTTTAACATGGTTTATCATAAACCATTCAATGGTAAATTAAATCTAATACACTGAGACATACTATCCATATGTATCTACATTTACTAACTAGTAATGGTTTAATTATTAAATGTACTTATTATGATTTTAATGATAGTATACCAATTGTGAATATCTCAGTGTGGAAATAACACTTATGGTTTAACATGGTTTATCATAAATCATTCAATGGTAAATTAAATCTAATACACTCAGACATACTATCTATATGTATCTGGATTAATAACTAGTAATGGTTTAATTATAAAACGTCGTTATTATGATTTAAATAATAGTATATAATTGTGAATATCTCAGTGCGGAAATAACACTTATGGTTTAACATGGTTCATCATAAACCATTCAATGGTAAATTAAATTTAATATACTCAGACATGCTATCCATATGTATCTAGATTTACTAACTAGTAATGGTTTAATTATTAAATGTACTTATTATGATTTTAATGATAGTATACCAATTGTTAATTTCTCAGGGTGGAAATAACACTTATGGTTTAAAAGGTTTATCATAAATCATTCAATGGAAAATTAAATCTAATACCCTCAGACATACTATCCATATGAATCTACAATTACTAACTAGTAATGGTTTAATTATTAATCGTCGTTATTATGATTTTAAATAATAGTATACCAATTGTGAATATCTCAGTGTGGAAATAACACTTATGGTTTAACATGGTTTATCATAAACCATTCAATGGTAAATTAAATCTTATACACTCAGACATACTATCCATATGTATCTACATTTACTAACTAGTAATGGTTTAATTATTAAATGTACTTATTATGATTTTAATGATAGTATACCAATTGTTAATTTCTCAGGGTGGAAATAACACTTATGGTTTAACATGGTTTATCATAAATCATTCAATGGTAAATTAAATCTAATACACTCAGACATACTATCTATATGTATCTGGATTAATAACTTGTAATGGTTTAATTTTTAAATGTACTTATTATGATAGTATACCAATTGTAAATATCTCAGTGTGGAAATAACACTTATGGTTTAACATAGTTTATCATAAACCTTTCAATGGTAAATTAAATCTAATACACTCAGACATACTATCCATATGTATCTACATTTACTAACTAGTAATGGTTTAATGATTAATTGTTGTTATTATGATTTTAAATAATAGTATACCAATTGTGAATATACTTATGGTTTAAAATGGTTTATCATAAACCATTCAATGGTAAATTAAATCTAATACACTCAGACATGCTATCCATATGCATCTAGATTTAATAACTAGTAGTGGTTTAATTATTAAATGTACTTATTATGATTTTAATGGTAGTATACCAAATGTGAATATCTCAGTGTGGAAATAACACTTATGGTTGAACATGGTTTATCATAAACCATTCAATGGTAAATTAAATCCAATGCACTCAGACATACTATCCATATGTATCTAGATTTACTAACTACTAATGGTTTAATTATTAAATGTACTTATTATGATTTTAGTGATTGTATACCTATTGTGATTATCTCAGTGTGGAAATAACACTTATGGTTTAACATGGTTTATCATAAACCATTATATGGTAAAATAAATCTATTACACTCAGATATACTATCCATATGTATCTAGATTTACTAACTAGTAAAGGTTTAATTATTAAATTTACTTATTATGATTTTAATGATAGTATACCTATTGTGAATATCTCAGTGTGGAAATAACACATTGTTTAACATGGTTAATCATTAACCATTCAATGGTAAATTAAATCTAATACACTCAGACATAATATCCATATCTATTTAGAATTACTAACTATTAATGGTTTAATTATTAAATGTACTTATTATGATTTTAGTGATTGTGAATATCTCAGTGTGGAAATAACACTTATGATTTAACATGGTTTATCATAAACCATTCAATGGTAAATTAAATCTAATACACTCAGACATACAATCCATATGTATCTAGATGTGCAAACTAGTAATGGTTTAATTATTAAATGTACTTATTATGATTTTAGTGATAGTATACCAATTGTGAATATCTCAGTGTGGAAATAACACTTATGGTTTAACATAGTTTATCATAAACCATTCAATGGTAAATTAAATCTAATACACTCAGACATACTATCCATATGTATATACATTTACTAACTACTAATGGTTTAATTATTAAATGTACTTATTATGATTTTAGTGATTATATACCTATTGTGATTATCTCAGTGTGGAAATAACACTTATGGTTTAACATGGTTTATCATAAACCATTATATGGTAAAATAAATCTATTACACTCAGAAATACTATCCATATGTATCTAGATTTACTAACTAGTAAAGGTTTAATTATTAAATTTACTTATTATGATAGTATACCTATTGTGAATATCTCAGTGTGGAAATAACACATTGTTTAACATGGTTAATCATTAACCATTCAATGGTAAATTAAATCTAATACACTCAGACATAATATCCATATCTATTTAGAATTACTAACTATTAATGGTTTAATTATTAAATGTACTTATTATGATTTTAGTGATTGTGAATATCTCAGTGTGGAAATAACACTTATGATTTAACATGGTTTATCATTAACCATTCAATGGTAAATTAAATCTAATACACTCAGACATACAATCCATATGTATCTAGATGTGCAAACTAGTAATGGTTTAATTATTAAATGTACTTATTATGATTTTAGTGATAGTATACCAATTGTGAATATCTCAGTGTGGAAATAACACTTATGGTTTAACATGGTTTATCATAAACCATTCAATGGTAAATTAAATCTAATACACTCAGACATACTATCCATATGTATATACATTTACTAACTAGTAATGGTTTAATTATTAAATGTACTTATTATGATTTATATAATAGTATATAATTGTGAATATCTCAGTGTGGAAATAACACTTATGGTTTAACATGGTTTATCATAAACCATTCAATGGTAAATTAAATTTAATATACTCAGACATGCTATCCATATGTATCTAGATTTACTAACTACTAATGGTTTAATTATTAAATGTACTTATTATGATTTTAATGATAGTATAACAATTGTAAATATCTCAGGGTGGAAATAACACTTATGGTTTAACATGGTTTATCATAAATCATTCAATGGTGAATTAAATCTAATACACTCAGACATACTATCCATATGTATCTAGATTTACTAACTAGTAATGGTTTAACTATTAAAAGTCGTTTTTATCATTTTAATGATAGTGTACCTATTAAGAATATCTCAGAGTTAAATTAACACATGGTTTATCATGGTTTATCATAAACCTATCAATGGTTTGTAAAATCTAATACACTCAGACATACTATCCATATGCATCTGGATTTACTAACTAGTAATGGTTTAATTATTAAATGTACTTATTATGATTTTAATGATTATACCTATTTTGAATATCTCAGTGTGGAAATGACACTTACGGTTTAACATGGTTTATCATAATCCATTCAATGGTATATTAAAACAAATACACTCAGACATACTATCCATATGTATCTACATTTACTAACTAGTAATGGTTTAATTATTAAACGTCGTTATTATGGTTTTAAATAATAGTATACCAATTGTGAATATCTCAGTGTGGAAATAACACTTATGGTTTAACATGGTTTATCATAAACCATTCAATGGTAAATTAAATCTAATACACTCAGACATAGTATCCATATGTATCTGGATTTACTAACTTGTAATGGATTAATTATTTAATGTACTTATTATGATTTTAGTGATAGCGTACCTATTGTGAATATCTCAGTGTGGAAATAACACTCATGGTTTAACATGGTTTATCATAAACCAGTCAATGGTAAATTAAATCCAATGCACTCAGACATACCATCCATATGTATCTAGATTTACTAACTACTAATGGTTTAATTATTAAATGTACTTATTATGATTTTAGTGATGGTATACCTATTGTAAATTTCTCAGTGTGGAAATAACACTTATGGTTTAACATGGTTTATCATAATCCATTCAATGGTATATTAAAACAAATACACTCAGACATACTATCCATATGTATCTACATTTACTAACTAGTAATGGTTTAATTATTAAACGTCGTTATAATGGTTTTAAATAATAGTATACCAATTGTGAATATCTCAGTGTGGAAATAACACTTATGGTTTAACATGGTTTATCATAATCCATTCAATGGTATATTAAAACAAATACACTCAGACATACTATCCATATGTATCTACAGTTACTAACTAGTAATGGTTTAATTATTAAACGTCGTTATTATGGTTTTAAATAATAGTATACCAATTGTGAATATCTCAGTGTGGAAATAACACTTATGGTTTAACATGGTTTATCATAAACCTTCAATGGTAAATTAAATCTAATACACTCAGACATAGTATCCATATGTATCTGGATTTACTAACTTGTAATGGTTTAATTATTTAATGTACTTATTATGATTTTAGTGATAGTGTACCTATTGTGAATATCTCAGTGTGGAAATAACACTCATGGTTTAACATGGTTTATCATAAACCAGTCAATGGTAAATTAAATCCAATGCACTCAGACATACCATCCATATGTATCTAGATTTACTAACTACTAATGGTTTAATTATTAAATGTACTTATTATGATTTTAGTGATGGTATACCTATTGTAAATTTCTCAGTGTGGAAATAACACTTATGGTTTAACATGGTTTATCATAAACCACTCAATGGTAAATTAAATCTAACACCCTCAGACATACTATCCATATGTATCTAGATGTGCAAACTAGTAATGGTTTAATTATTAAATGTACTTATTATGATTTTAGTGATAGTATACCAATTGTGAATATCTCTGTGAGGAAATAACACTTATGGTTTAACATGGTTTATCATAAACCATTCAATGGTAAATTAAATCTAATACACTGAGACATACTATCCATATGTGTCTAGATTTTCAAACTAGTAATGGTTTAATTATTAAACGTCGTTATTATAATTTAAATTATTGTATACCAATTGTGAATATCTCAGTGTGGAAATAACACTTATGGTTTAACATGGTTCATCATAAACCATTCAATGGTAAAATAAATCTAATACACTCAGACATGCTATCCATATGTATCTAGATTTAATAACTAGTCGTGGTTTAATTATTAAAAGTCGTTTTTATGATGTTAGGGATAGTATACCTATTGTGAATATCTAAGAGTGGAATTAAAGCTAATGGTTTAACATGGTTTATCATAAACCATTCAATGGTAAATTAAATCTAATACCCTCAGACATACTATCCATTTGCATCTACATTTAGTAACTAGTAATGGTTTAATTATAAAACGTCGTTTTTATGATTTAAATAATAGTATATAATTGTGAATATCTCAGTGTGGAAATAACACTTATGGTTTAACATGGTTCATAATAAACCATTCAATGGTAAAATAAATCTAATACACTCAGACATGCTATCCATATGCATCTAAATGTAATAACTAGTAGTGGTTTAATTATTAAATGTACTTATTATGATTTTAATGGTAGTATACCAAATGTGAATATCTCAGTGTGGAAAAAACACTTATGGTTTAACATGGTTTATCATAAAACATTCAATGGTAAATTAAATCCAATGCACTCAGACATACTATCCATATGTATCTAGATTTACTAACTAGTAATGGTTTAATTATTAAATGTACTTATTATGATTTTAGTGATTGTATACCAATTGTAAATATCTCAGTGTGGAAATAACACTTATGGTTTAACATGGTTTATCATAAATCATTCAATGGTAAATTAAATCTAATACACTCAGACATACTATTTATATGTATCTGGATTAATAACTTGTAATGGTTTAATTTTTAAATGTACTTATTATGATTTTAGTGATAGTATACCTATTAAGAATATCTCAGAGTGGAATTAAATCTTATGGTTTAACATGGTTTATCATTAACCTATCAATGGTGAATTAAATCTAATACACTCAGACATTATATCCATAAGTATCTAGATTTACTAACCAGTAATGGTTTAATTATTAAATGTCGTTATTATAATTTGAATAATAGCATACCAATTGTGAGTATCTCAGTGTGGAAATAAAACTTATGGTTTAACATGGTTCATCATAAACCATTCAATGGTAAAATAAATCTAATACACTCAGACATGCTATCCATATGCATCTAGATTTAATAACTAGTAGTGGTTTAATTATTAAATGTACTTATTATGATTTTAATGGTAGTATACCAAATGTGAATATCTCAGTGTGGAAATAACACTTATGGTTTAACATGGTTTATCATAAACCATTCAATGGTAAAATAAATCTATTACACTCAGACATACTATCCATATGTATCTACATTTACAAACTAGTAATGGTTTAATTATTAAACGTCGTTATTATGATTTAAATAATAGTATATAATTGTGAATATCTCAGTGTGGAAATAACACTTATGGTTTAACATGGTTCATCATAAACCATTCAATGGTAAAATAAATCTAATACACTCAGACATGCTATCCATATGTATCTAGATTTAATAACTAGTCGTGGTTTAATTATTAAAAGTCGTTTTTATGATGTTAGGGATAGTATACCTATTGTGAATATCTAAGAGTGGAATTAAAGCTAATTGTTTAACATGGTTTATCATAAACCATTCAATGGTAAAATAAATCTGATACACTCAGACATGCTATCCATATGCATCTAGATTTAATAACTAGTAGTGGTTTAATTATTAAATGTACTTATTATGATTTTAATGGTAGTATACCAAATGTGAATATCTCAGTGTGGAAATAACACTTATGGTTTAACATGGTTTATCATAAACCATTCAATGGTAAATTAAATCCAATGCACTCAGACATACTATCCATATGTATATAGATTTACTAACTAGTAATGGTTTAATTATTAAATGTACTTATTATGATTTTAGTGATTGTATACCTATTGTGATTATCTCAGTGTGGAAATAACACTTATGGTTTAACATGGTTTATCATAAACCATTCAATGGTAAAATAAATCTATTACACTCAGATATACTATCCATATGTATCTAGATTTACTAACTAGTAAAGGTTTAATTATTAAATTTACTTATTATGATTTTAATGATAGTATACCTATTGTGAATATCTCAGTGTGGAAATAACACTTATGGTTTAACATGGTTTATCATAAATCATTCAATGGTAAATTAAATCTAATACACTCAGACATACTATTTATATGTATCTGGATTAATAACTTGTAATGGTTTAATTTTTAAATGTACTTATTATGATTTTAGTGATAGTATACCTATTAAGAATATCTCAGAGTGGAATTAAATCTTATGGTTTAACATGGTTTATCATTAACCTATCAATGGTGAATTAAATCTAATACACTCAGACATGCTATCCATATGCATCTAGATTTAATAACTAGTAGTGGTTTAATTATTAAATGTACTTATTATGATTTTAATGGTAGTATACCAAATGTGAATATCTCAGTGTGGAAATAACACTTATGGTTTAACATGGTTTATCATAAACCATTCAATGGTAAATTAAATCCAATACACTCAGACATACTATCCATATGTATCTAGATTTACTAACAAGTAATGGTTTAATTATTAAATTTACTTATTATGATTTTAATGATAGTATACCTATTGTGAATATCTCAGTGTGGAAATAACACATTGTTTAACATGGTTAATCATTAACCATTCAATGGAAAATTAAATCTAATACCCTCAGACATACTATCCATATGAATCTACAATTACTAACTAGTAATGGTTTAATTATTAAACGTCGTTATTATGATTTTAAATAATAGTATACCAATTGTGAATATCTCAGTGTGGAAATAACACTTATGGTTTAACATGGTTTATCATAAACCATTCAATGGTAAATTAAATCTAATACACTGAGACATACTATCCATATGTATCTACATTTACTAACTAGTAATGGTTTAATTATTAAATGTACTTATTATGATTTTAATGATAGTATACCAATTGTGAATATCTCAGTGTGGAAATAACACTTATGGTTTAACATGGTTTATCATAAATCATTCAATGGTAAATTAAATCTAATACACTCAGACATACTATCTATATGTATCTGGATTAATAACTAGTAATGGTTTAATTATAAAACGTCGTTATTATGATTTAAATAATAGTATATAATTGTGAATATCTCAGTGCGGAAATAACACTTATGGTTTAACATGGTTCATCATAAACCATTCAATGGTAAATTAAATTTAATATACTCAGACATGCTATCCATATGTATCTAGATTTACTAACTAGTAATGGTTTAATTATTAAATGTACTTATTATGATTTTAATGATAGTATACCAATTGTTAATTTCTCAGGGTGGAAATAACACTTATGGTTTAAAAGGTTTATCATAAATCATTCAATGGAAAATTAAATCTAATACCCTCAGACATACTATCCATATGAATCTACAATTACTAACTAGTAATGGTTTAATTATTAATCGTCGTTATTATGATTTTAAATAATAGTATACCAATTGTGAATATCTCAGTGTGGAAATAACACTTATGGTTTAACATGGTTTATCATAAACCATTCAATGGTAAATTAAATCTTATACACTCAGACATACTATCCATATGTATCTACATTTACTAACTAGTAATGGTTTAATTATTAAATGTACTTATTATGATTTTAATGATAGTATACCAATTGTTAATTTCTCAGGGTGGAAATAACACTTATGGTTTAACATGGTTTATCATAAATCATTCAATGGTAAATTAAATCTAATACACTCAGACATACTATCTATATGTATCTGGATTAATAACTTGTAATGGTTTAATTTTTAAATGTACTTATTATGATAGTATACCAATTGTAAATATCTCAGTGTGGAAATAACACTTATGGTTTAACATAGTTTATCATAAACCTTTCAATGGTAAATTAAATCTAATACACTCAGACATACTATCCATATGTATCTACATTTACTAACTAGTAATGGTTTAATGATTAATTGTTGTTATTATGATTTTAAATAATAGTATACCAATTGTGAATATACTTATGGTTTAAAATGGTTTATCATAAACCATTCAATGGTAAATTAAATCTAATACACTCAGACATGCTATCCATATGCATCTAGATTTAATAACTAGTAGTGGTTTAATTATTAAATGTACTTATTATGATTTTAATGGTAGTATACCAAATGTGAATATCTCAGTGTGGAAATAACACTTATGGTTGAACATGGTTTATCATAAACCATTCAATGGTAAATTAAATCCAATGCACTCAGACATACTATCCATATGTATCTAGATTTACTAACTACTAATGGTTTAATTATTAAATGTACTTATTATGATTTTAGTGATTGTATACCTATTGTGATTATCTCAGTGTGGAAATAACACTTATGGTTTAACATGGTTTATCATAAACCATTATATGGTAAAATAAATCTATTACACTCAGATATACTATCCATATGTATCTAGATTTACTAACTAGTAAAGGTTTAATTATTAAATTTACTTATTATGATTTTAATGATAGTATACCTATTGTGAATATCTCAGTGTGGAAATAACACATTGTTTAACATGGTTAATCATTAACCATTCAATGGTAAATTAAATCTAATACACTCAGACATAATATCCATATCTATTTAGAATTACTAACTATTAATGGTTTAATTATTAAATGTACTTATTATGATTTTAGTGATTGTGAATATCTCAGTGTGGAAATAACACTTATGATTTAACATGGTTTATCATAAACCATTCAATGGTAAATTAAATCTAATACACTCAGACATACAATCCATATGTATCTAGATGTGCAAACTAGTAATGGTTTAATTATTAAATGTACTTATTATGATTTTAGTGATAGTATACCAATTGTGAATATCTCAGTGTGGAAATAACACTTATGGTTTAACATAGTTTATCATAAACCATTCAATGGTAAATTAAATCTAATACACTCAGACATACTATCCATATGTATATACATTTACTAACTACTAATGGTTTAATTATTAAATGTACTTATTATGATTTTAGTGATTATATACCTATTGTGATTATCTCAGTGTGGAAATAACACTTATGGTTTAACATGGTTTATCATAAACCATTATATGGTAAAATAAATCTATTACACTCAGAAATACTATCCATATGTATCTAGATTTACTAACTAGTAAAGGTTTAATTATTAAATTTACTTATTATGATAGTATACCTATTGTGAATATCTCAGTGTGGAAATAACACATTGTTTAACATGGTTAATCATTAACCATTCAATGGTAAATTAAATCTAATACACTCAGACATAATATCCATATCTATTTAGAATTACTAACTATTAATGGTTTAATTATTAAATGTACTTATTATGATTTTAGTGATTGTGAATATCTCAGTGTGGAAATAACACTTATGATTTAACATGGTTTATCATTAACCATTCAATGGTAAATTAAATCTAATACACTCAGACATACAATCCATATGTATCTAGATGTGCAAACTAGTAATGGTTTAATTATTAAATGTACTTATTATGATTTTAGTGATAGTATACCAATTGTGAATATCTCAGTGTGGAAATAACACTTATGGTTTAACATGGTTTATCATAAACCATTCAATGGTAAATTAAATCTAATACACTCAGACATACTATCCATATGTATATACATTTACTAACTAGTAATGGTTTAATTATTAAATGTACTTATTATGATTTATATAATAGTATATAATTGTGAATATCTCAGTGTGGAAATAACACTTATGGTTTAACATGGTTTATCATAAACCATTCAATGGTAAATTAAATTTAATATACTCAGACATGCTATCCATATGTATCTAGATTTACTAACTACTAATGGTTTAATTATTAAATGTACTTATTATGATTTTAATGATAGTATAACAATTGTAAATATCTCAGGGTGGAAATAACACTTATGGTTTAACATGGTTTATCATAAATCATTCAATGGTGAATTAAATCTAATACACTCAGACATACTATCCATATGTATCTAGATTTACTAACTAGTAATGGTTTAACTATTAAAAGTCGTTTTTATCATTTTAATGATAGTGTACCTATTAAGAATATCTCAGAGTTAAATTAACACATGGTTTATCATGGTTTATCATAAACCTATCAATGGTTTGTAAAATCTAATACACTCAGACATACTATCCATATGCATCTGGATTTACTAACTAGTAATGGTTTAATTATTAAATGTACTTATTATGATTTTAATGATTATACCTATTTTGAATATCTCAGTGTGGAAATGACACTTACGGTTTAACATGGTTTATCATAATCCATTCAATGGTATATTAAAACAAATACACTCAGACATACTATCCATATGTATCTACATTTACTAACTAGTAATGGTTTAATTATTAAACGTCGTTATTATGGTTTTAAATAATAGTATACCAATTGTGAATATCTCAGTGTGGAAATAACACTTATGGTTTAACATGGTTTATCATAAACCATTCAATGGTAAATTAAATCTAATACACTCAGACATAGTATCCATATGTATCTGGATTTACTAACTTGTAATGGATTAATTATTTAATGTACTTATTATGATTTTAGTGATAGCGTACCTATTGTGAATATCTCAGTGTGGAAATAACACTCATGGTTTAACATGGTTTATCATAAACCAGTCAATGGTAAATTAAATCCAATGCACTCAGACATACCATCCATATGTATCTAGATTTACTAACTACTAATGGTTTAATTATTAAATGTACTTATTATGATTTTAGTGATGGTATACCTATTGTAAATTTCTCAGTGTGGAAATAACACTTATGGTTTAACATGGTTTATCATAATCCATTCAATGGTATATTAAAACAAATACACTCAGACATACTATCCATATGTATCTACATTTACTAACTAGTAATGGTTTAATTATTAAACGTCGTTATAATGGTTTTAAATAATAGTATACCAATTGTGAATATCTCAGTGTGGAAATAACACTTATGGTTTAACATGGTTTATCATAATCCATTCAATGGTATATTAAAACAAATACACTCAGACATACTATCCATATGTATCTACAGTTACTAACTAGTAATGGTTTAATTATTAAACGTCGTTATTATGGTTTTAAATAATAGTATACCAATTGTGAATATCTCAGTGTGGAAATAACACTTATGGTTTAACATGGTTTATCATAAACCTTCAATGGTAAATTAAATCTAATACACTCAGACATAGTATCCATATGTATCTGGATTTACTAACTTGTAATGGTTTAATTATTTAATGTACTTATTATGATTTTAGTGATAGTGTACCTATTGTGAATATCTCAGTGTGGAAATAACACTCATGGTTTAACATGGTTTATCATAAACCAGTCAATGGTAAATTAAATCCAATGCACTCAGACATACCATCCATATGTATCTAGATTTACTAACTACTAATGGTTTAATTATTAAATGTACTTATTATGATTTTAGTGATGGTATACCTATTGTAAATTTCTCAGTGTGGAAATAACACTTATGGTTTAACATGGTTTATCATAAACCACTCAATGGTAAATTAAATCTAACACCCTCAGACATACTATCCATATGTATCTAGATGTGCAAACTAGTAATGGTTTAATTATTAAATGTACTTATTATGATTTTAGTGATAGTATACCAATTGTGAATATCTCTGTGAGGAAATAACACTTATGGTTTAACATGGTTTATCATAAACCATTCAATGGTAAATTAAATCTAATACACTGAGACATACTATCCATATGTGTCTAGATTTTCAAACTAGTAATGGTTTAATTATTAAACGTCGTTATTATAATTTAAATTATTGTATACCAATTGTGAATATCTCAGTGTGGAAATAACACTTATGGTTTAACATGGTTCATCATAAACCATTCAATGGTAAAATAAATCTAATACACTCAGACATGCTATCCATATGTATCTAGATTTAATAACTAGTCGTGGTTTAATTATTAAAAGTCGTTTTTATGATGTTAGGGATAGTATACCTATTGTGAATATCTAAGAGTGGAATTAAAGCTAATGGTTTAACATGGTTTATCATAAACCATTCAATGGTAAATTAAATCTAATACCCTCAGACATACTATCCATTTGCATCTACATTTAGTAACTAGTAATGGTTTAATTATAAAACGTCGTTTTTATGATTTAAATAATAGTATATAATTGTGAATATCTCAGTGTGGAAATAACACTTATGGTTTAACATGGTTCATAATAAACCATTCAATGGTAAAATAAATCTAATACACTCAGACATGCTATCCATATGCATCTAAATGTAATAACTAGTAGTGGTTTAATTATTAAATGTACTTATTATGATTTTAATGGTAGTATACCAAATGTGAATATCTCAGTGTGGAAATAACACTTATGGTTTAACATGGTTCATCATGAACCATTCAATGGTAAAATAAATCTAATACACTCAGACATGCTATCCATATGCATCTAGATTTAATAACTAGTCGTGGTTTAATTATTAAAAGTCGTTTTTGTGATGTTAGTGATAGTATACCTATTGTGAATATCTAAGAGTGGAATTAAAGCTAATGGTTTAACATGGTTTATCATAAACCATTCAATGGTACATTAAATCTATTACACTCAGATATACTATCCATATATAACTAGATTTACTAACTAGTAAAGGTTTAATTATTAAATGTACTTATTGTGATTTTAATGATAGTATACCTATTGTGAATATCTCAGTGTGGAAATAACACTTATGGTTTAACATGGTTTATCATAAACCATTGAATGGTAAATTTAATTTAATACCCTCAGACATACTATCCATATGAATCTAGATTTACTAACTAGTAATGGTTTAATTATTAAACGTCGTTATTATGATTTTAAACAATAGTATACCAATTGTGAATATCTCAGTGTGGAAATAACACTTACGGTTTAACATGGTTTATCATAAACCATTCAATGGTAAATTAAATTTAATACCCTCAGACATACTATCCATATGAATCTAGATTTACTAACTAGTAATGGTTTAATTATTAAACGTCGTTATTATGATTTTAAACAATAGTATACCAATTGTGAATATCTCAGTGTGGAAATAACACTTATGGTTTAACATGGTTTATCATAAACCATTCAATGGTAAATTAAATCTAATACACTCAGACATACTATCCATATGTATCTACATTTACTAACTAGTAATGGTTTAATTATTAAATGTACTTATTATGATTTTAATGATAGTATACCAATTGTAAATATCTCAGTGTGGAAATAACACTTATGGTTTAACATGTTTATCATAAACCATTCAATGGTAAATTAAATCCAATGCACTCAGACATACTATCCATATGTATCTAGATTTACTAACTAGTAATGGTTTAATTATTAAATGTACTTATTATGATTTTAGTGATTGTATACATATTGTGATTATCTCAGTGTGGAAATAACACTTATGGTTTAACATGGTTTATCATAAACCATTCAATGGTAAAATAAATCTATTACACTCAGATATACTATCCATATGTATCTAGATTTACTAACTAGTAAAGGTTTAATTATTAAATTTACTTATTATGATTTTAATGATAGTATACCTATTGTGAATATCTCAGTGTGGAAATAACACATTGTTTAACATGGTTAATCATTAACCATTCAATGGAAAATTAAATGTAATACCCTCAGACATACTATCCATATGAATCTACAATTACTAACTAGTAATGGTTTAATTATTAAACGTCGTTATTATGATTTTAAATAATAGTATACCAATTGTGAATATCTCAGTGTGGAAATAACACTTATGGTTTAACATGGTTTATCATAAACCATTCAATGGTAAATTAAATCTAATACACTCAGACATACTATCCATATGTATCTACATTTACTAACTAGTAATGGTTTAATTATTAAATGTACTTATTATGATTTTAGTGATTGTATACCTATTGTGATTATCTCAGTGTGGAAATAACACTTATGGTTTAACATGGTTTATCATAAACCATTATATGGTAAAATAAATCTATTACACTCAGATATACTATCCATATGTATCTAGATTTACTAACTAGTAAAGGTTTAATTATTAAATTTACTTATTATGATTTTAATGATAGTATACCTATTGTGAATATCTCAGTGTGGAAATAACACATTGTTTAACATGGTTAATCATTAACCATTCAATGGTAAATTAAATCTAATACACTCAGACATACTATCCATATGTATCTAGATGTGCAAACTAGTAATGGTTTAATTATTAAATGTACTTATTATGATTTTAGTGATAGTATACCAATTGTGAATATCTCAGTGAGGAAATAACACTTATGGTTTAACATGGTTCATCATGAACCATTCAATGGTAAAATAAATCTAATACACTCAGACATGCTATCCATATGCATCTAGATTTAATAACTAGTCGTGGTTTAATTATTAAAAGTCGTTTTTGTGATGTTAGTGATAGTATACCTATTGTGAATATCTAAGAGTGGAATTAAAGCTAATGGTTTAACATGGTTTATCATAAACCATTCAATGGTACATTAAATCTATTACACTCAGATATACTATCCATATATAACTAGATTTACTAACTAGTAAAGGTTTAATTATTAAAATTACTTATTGTGATTTTAATGATAGTATACCTATTGTGAATATCTCAGTGTGGAAATAACACTTACGGTTTAACATAGTTTATCATAAACCATTGAATGGTAAATTAAATTTAATACCCTCAGACATACTATCCATATGAATCTAGATTTACTAACTAGTAATGGTTTAATTATTAAACGTCGTTATTATGATTTTAAACAATAGTATACCAATTGTGAATATCTCAGTGTGGAAATAACACTTATGGTTTAACAAGGTTTATCATAAACCATTCAATGGTAAATTAAATCCAATGCACTCAGACATACTATCCATATGTATCTAGATTTACTAACTAGTAATGGTTTAATTATAAAATGTACTTATTATGATTTTAGTGATTGTATACCTATTGTGATTATCTCAGTGTGGAAATAACACTTATGGTTTAACATGGTTTATCATAAACCATTCAATGGTAAAATAAATCTATTACACTCAGATATACTATCCATATGTATCTAGATTTACTAACTAGTAAAGGTTTAATTATTAAATTTACTTATTATGATTTTAATGATAGTATACCTATTGTTAATATCTCAGTGTGGAAATAACACATTGTTTAACATGGTTAATCATTAACCATTCAATGGTAAATTAAATCTAATACACTCAGACATAATATCCATATCTGTTTAGAATTACTAACTAGTAATGGTTTAATTATTAAATGTACTTATTATGATATTAGTGATTGTGAATATCAAAGTGTGGAAATAACACATGGTTTAACATGGTTTATCATAAACCATTCAATGGTAAATTAAATCTAATACACTCACACATACTATCCATATGTATCTAGATTTACTAACTAGTAATGGTTTAATTATTAAATGTACTTATTATGATTTTAGTGATTGTATACCTATTGTGATTATCTCAGTGTGGAAACAACACTTACGGTTTAACATAGTTTATCATAAACCATTGAATGGTAAATTAAATTTAATACCCTCAGACATACTATCCATATGAATCTAGATTTACTAACTAGTAATGGTTTAATTATTAAACGTCGTTATTATGATTTTAAACAATAGTATACCAATTGTGAATATCTCAGTGTGGAAATAACACTTATGGTTTAACATGGTTTATCATAAACCATTCAATGGTAAATTAAATCCAATGCACTCAGACATACTATCCATATGTATCTAGATTTACTAACTAGTAATGGTTTAATTATTAAATGTACTTATTATGATTTTAGTGATTGTATACCTATTGTGATTATCTCAGTGTGGAAATAACACTTATGGTTTAACATGGTTTATCATAAACCATTCAATGGTAAAATAAATCTATTACACTCAGATATACTATCCATATGTATCTAGATTTACTAACTAGTAAAGGTTTAATTATTAAATTTACTTATTATGATTTTAATGATAGTATACCTATTGTTAATATCTCAGTGTGGAAATAACACATTGTTTAACATGGTTAATCATTAACCATTCAATGGTAAATTAAATCTAATACACTCAGACATAATATCCATATCTGTTTAGAATTACTAACTAGTAATGGTTTAATTATTAAATGTACTTATTATGATATTAGTGATTGTGAATATCAAAGTGTGGAAATAACACATGGTTTAACATGGTTTATCATAAACCATTCAATGGTAAATTAAATCTAATACACTCACACATACTATCCATATGTATCTAGATTTACTAACTAGTAATGGTTTAATTATTAAATGTACTTATTATGATTTTAGTGATTGTATACCTATTGTGATTATCTCAGTGTGGAAACAACACTTATGGTTTAACATGGTTTATCATAAACCATTCAATGGTAAAATAAATCTATTACACTCAGATATACTATCCATATGTATCTAGATTTACTACCTAGTAATGGTTTAATTATTAAATGCGCTTATTATGATTTTAGTGATAGTATACCTATTAAGAATATCTCAGAGTGGAATTAAATCTTATGGTTTAACATGGTTTATCATTAACCTGTCAATGGTGAATTAAATCTAATACACTCAGACATTATATCCATAAGTATCTAGATTTACTAACTAGTAATGGTTTAATTATTAATCGTCGTTATTATAATTTAAATTATTGTATACCAATTGTGAATATCTCAGTGTGGAAATAACACTTATGGTTTAACATGGTTCATCATAAACCATTCAATGGTAAAATAAATCTAATACACTCAGACATGCTATCCATATGTATCTAGATTTAATAACTAGTCGTGGTTTAATTATTAAAAGTCGTTTTTATGATGTTAGGGATAGTATACCTATTGTGAATATCTAAGAGTGGAATTAAAGCTAATGGTTTAACATGGTTTATCATAAACCATTCAATGGTAAATTAAATCTAATACCCTCAGACATACTATCCATTTGCATCTACATTTAGTAACTAGTAATGGTTTAATTATAAAACGTCGTTTTTATGATTTAAATAATAGTATATAATTGTGAATATCTCAGTGTGGAAATAACACTTATGGTTTAACATGGTTCATAATAAACCATTCAATGGTAAAATAAATCTAATACACTCAGACATGCTATCCATATGCATCTAAATGTAATAACTAGTAGTGGTTTAATTATTAAATGTACTTATTATGATTTTAATGGTAGTATACCAAATGTGAATATCTCAGTGTGGAAAAAACACTTATGGTTTAACATGGTTTATCATAAAACATTCAATGGTAAATTAAATCCAATGCACTCAGACATACTATCCATATGTATCTAGATTTACTAACTAGTAATGGTTTAATTATTAAATGTACTTATTATGATTTTAGTGATTGTATACCAATTGTAAATATCTCAGTGTGGAAATAACACTTATGGTTTAACATGGTTTATCATAAATCATTCAATGGTAAATTAAATCTAATACACTCAGACATACTATTTATATGTATCTGGATTAATAACTTGTAATGGTTTAATTTTTAAATGTACTTATTATGATTTTAGTGATAGTATACCTATTAAGAATATCTCAGAGTGGAATTAAATCTTATGGTTTAACATGGTTTATCATTAACCTATCAATGGTGAATTAAATCTAATACACTCAGACATTATATCCATAAGTATCTAGATTTACTAACCAGTAATGGTTTAATTATTAAATGTCGTTATTATAATTTGAATAATAGCATACCAATTGTGAGTATCTCAGTGTGGAAATAAAACTTATGGTTTAACATGGTTCATCATAAACCATTCAATGGTAAAATAAATCTAATACACTCAGACATGCTATCCATATGCATCTAGATTTAATAACTAGTAGTGGTTTAATTATTAAATGTACTTATTATGATTTTAATGGTAGTATACCAAATGTGAATATCTCAGTGTGGAAATAACACTTATGGTTTAACATGGTTTATCATAAACCATTCAATGGTAAAATAAATCTATTACACTCAGACATACTATCCATATGTATCTACATTTACAAACTAGTAATGGTTTAATTATTAAACGTCGTTATTATGATTTAAATAATAGTATATAATTGTGAATATCTCAGTGTGGAAATAACACTTATGGTTTAACATGGTTCATCATAAACCATTCAATGGTAAAATAAATCTAATACACTCAGACATGCTATCCATATGTATCTAGATTTAATAACTAGTCGTGGTTTAATTATTAAAAGTCGTTTTTATGATGTTAGGGATAGTATACCTATTGTGAATATCTAAGAGTGGAATTAAAGCTAATTGTTTAACATGGTTTATCATAAACCATTCAATGGTAAAATAAATCTGATACACTCAGACATGCTATCCATATGCATCTAGATTTAATAACTAGTAGTGGTTTAATTATTAAATGTACTTATTATGATTTTAATGGTAGTATACCAAATGTGAATATCTCAGTGTGGAAATAACACTTATGGTTTAACATGGTTTATCATAAACCATTCAATGGTAAATTAAATCCAATGCACTCAGACATACTATCCATATGTATCTAGATTTACTAACTAGTAATGGTTTAATTATTAAATGTACTTATTATGATTTTAGTGATTGTATACCTATTGTGATTATCTCAGTGTGGAAATAACACTTATGGTTTAACATGGTTTATCATAAACCATTCAATGGTAAAATAAATCTATTACACTCAGATATACTATCCATATGTATCTAGATTTACTAACTAGTAAAGGTTTAATTATTAAATTTACTTATTATGATTTTAATGATAGTATACCTATTGTGAATATCTCAGTGTGGAAATAACACTTATGGTTTAACATGGTTTATCATAAATCATTCAATGGTAAATTAAATCTAATACACTCAGACATACTATTTATATGTATCTGGATTAATAACTTGTAATGGTTTAATTTTTAAATGTACTTATTATGATTTTAGTGATAGTATACCTATTAAGAATATCTCAGAGTGGAATTAAATCTTATGGTTTAACATGGTTTATCATTAACCTATCAATGGTGAATTAAATCTAATACACTCAGACATTATATCCATAAGTATCTAGATTTACTAACCAGTAATGGTTTAATTATTAAATGTCGTTATTATAATTTGAATAATAGCATACCAATTGTGAGTATCTCAGTGTGGAAATAAAACTTATGGTTTAAAATGGTTCATCATAAACCATTCAATGGTAAAATAAATCTAATACACTCAGACATGCTATCCATATGCATCTAGATTTAATAACTAGTAGTGGTTTAATTATTAAATGTACTTATTATGATTTTAATGGTAGTATACCAAATGTGAATATCTCAGTGTGGAAATAACACTTATGGTTTAACATGGTTTATCATAAACCATTCAATGGTAAATTAAATCCAATGCACTCAGACATACTATATATATGTATCTAGATTTACTAACTAGTAATGGTTTAATTATTAAATGTACTTATTATGATTTTAGTGATTGTATACCTATTGTGATTATCTCAGTGTGGAAATAACACTTATGGTTTAACATGGTTTATCATAAACCATTCAATGGTAAAATAAATCTATTACACTCAGATATACTATCCATATGTATCTAGATTTACTAACTAAGTAAAGGTTTAATTATTAAATTTACTTATTATGATTTTAATGATAGTATACCTATTGTTAATATCTCAGTGTGGAAATAACACATTGTTTAACATGGTTAATCATTAACCATTCAATGGTAAATTAAATCTAATACACTCAGACATAATATCCATATCTGTTTAGAATTACTAACTAGTAATGGTTTAATTATTAAATGTACTTATTATGATATTAGTGATTGTGAATATCAAAGTGTGGAAATAACACATGGTTTAACATGGTTTATCATAAACCATTCAATGGTAAATTAAATCTAATACACTCACACATACTATCCATATGTATCTAGATTTACTAACTAGTAATGGTTTAATTATTTAATGTACTTATTATGATTTTAGTGATTGTATACCTATTGTGATTATCTCAGTGTGGAAACAACACTTATGGTTTAACATGGTTTATCATAAACCATTCAATGGTAAAATAAATCTATTACACTCAGATATACTATCCATATGTATCTAGATTTACTAACTAGTAAAGGTTTAATTATTAAATTTACTTATTATGATTTTAATGATAGTATACCTATTGTGAATATCTCAGTGTGGAAATAACACATTGTTTAACATGGTTAATAATTAACCATTCAATGGTAAATTAAATCTAATACCCTCAAATTAGTAATGGTTTAATTATTAAACGTCGTTATTATGATTTCAATAATAGTATAGAATTGTGAATATCTCAGTGTGGAAGTAACACTTACGGTTTAACATGGTTTATCATAAACCATTCAATGGTAAATTAAATTTAATATACTCAGACATACTATCCATATGTATCTAGATTTACTAACTAGTAATGGTTTAATTATTAAATGTACTTATTAAGATTTTAATGATACTATACCAATTGTTAATTTCTCAGGGTGGAAATAACACTTATGGTTTAACATGGTTTATCATAAATCATTCAATAGTAAATTAAATCTAATACACTCAGACATACTATCTATATGTATCTGGATTAATAACTTGTAATGGTTTAATTTTTAAATGTACTTATTATGATTTTAGTGATAGTATACCTATTAAGAATATCTCAGAGTGGAATTAAATCTTATGGTTTAACATGGTTTATCATTAACCTATCAATGGTGAATTAAATCTAATACACTCAGACATTATATCCATAAGTATCTAGATTTACTAACCAGTAATGGTTTAATTATTAAATTTCGTTATTATAATTTGAATAATAGCATACCAATTGTGAGTATCTCAGTGTGGAAATAAAACTTATGGTTTAACATGGTTCATCATAAACCATTCAATGGTAAAATAAATCTAATACACTCAGACATGCTATCCATATGCATCTAGATTTAATAACTAGTAGTGGTTTAATTATTAAATGTACTTATTATGATTTTAATGGTAGTATACCAAATGTGAATATCTCAGTGTGGAAATAACACTTATGGTTTAACATGGTTTATCATAAACCATTCAATGGTAAATTAAATCCAATGAACTCAGATATACTATCCATATGTATCTAGATTTACTAACTAGTAAAGGTTTAATTATTAAATTTACTTATTATGATTTTAGTGATTGTATACCTATTGTGATTATCTCAGTGTGGAAATAACACTTATGGTTTAACATGGTTTATCATAAACCATTCAATGGTAAAATAAATCTATTACACTCAGATATACTATCCATATGTATCTAGATTTACTAACTAGTAAAGGTTTAATTATTAAATTTACTTATTATGATTTTAATGATAGTATACCTATTGTTAATATCTCAGTGTGGAAATAACACATTGTTTAACATGGTTAATCATAAATCATTCAATAGTAAATTAAATCTAATACACTCAGACATACTATCTATATGTATCTGGATTAATAACTTGTAATGGTTTAATTTTAAAATGTACTTATTATGATTTAAATAATAGTATATAATTGTGAATATCTCAGTGTGGAAATAACACTTATGGTTTAACATAATTTATCATAAATCATTCAATGGTAAATTAAATTTAATATACTCAGACATACTATCCATATGTATCTAGATTTACTAACTTGTAATGGTTTAATTATTAAATGTACTTATTATGATTTTAATGATAGTATACCAATTGTTAATTTCTCAGGGTGGAAATAACACTTATGGTTTAACATGGTTTATCATAAATCATTCAATAGTAAATTAAATCTAATACACTCAGACATACTATCTATATGTATCTGGATTAATAACTTGTAATGGTTTAATTTTAAAATGTACTTATTATCATTTTAATGATAGTATACCAATTGTGAATATCTCTGAGTGGAAAAAACACTTATGGTTTAACATGGTTTATCATAAACCATTCAATGGTAAATTAAATCCAATGCACTCAGACATACTATCCATATGTATCTAGATTTACTAACTAGTAATGGTTTAATTATTAAAAGTCGTTTTTATGATTTTAGTGATAGTATACCTATTGTGAATATCTAAGAGTGGAATTAAAGCTAATGGTTTAACATGGTTTATCATAAACCATTCAATGGTAAATTAAATCTATTACACTCAGATATACTATCCATATATAACTAGATTTACTAACTAGTAAAGGTTTAATTATTAAATGTACGTATTATGATTTTAATGATAGTATACGAATTGTGAATATCTCAGTGTGGAAATAACACTTATGGTTTAACATGGTTTATCATAAACCTATCAATGGTAAACAAAATCTAATACACTCAGACATACTATCCATATGAATCTGGATTTATTAACTAGTAATGGTTTAATTATTAAATGTACTTATTATGATTTTAATGATTATACCTATTTTGAATATCTCAGTGTGGAAATAACACTTATGGTTTAACATGGTTTATCATAAACCATTTAATGGTATATTAAAACAAATACACTCAGACATACTATCCATATGTATCTACATTTACTAACTAGTAATGGTTTAATTATTAAACGTCGTTATTATGGTTTTAAATAATAGTATGCGAATTGTGAATATCTCAGTGTGGAAATAACACTTATGGTTTAACATGGTTTATCATAAACCATTCAATGGTAAATTAAATCTAATACCCTCAGACATACTATCCATATGTATCTACATTTAGTAACTAGTAATGGTTTAATTATAATACGTCGTTATTATGATTTTAAATAATAGTATACCAATTGTGAATATCTCAGTGTGGAAGTAACACTTATGGTTTAGCATGGTTTATCATAAACTATTCAATGGTAAATTAAATCTAATACACTCAGACATTCTATCCATATGTAAATGTACTTATTATGATTCTAATGATAGTATACCAATTGTGAATATCTCAGGGTGGAAATAAAACTTATGGTTTAACATGGTTTATCATAAACCATTCAATGGTAAATTAAATCTAATACACTCAGACATACTATCCATATGTATCTACATTTACAAACTAGTAATGGTTTAATTATTAAACGTCGTTATTATGATTTAAATAATAGTATATAATTGTGAATATCTCAGTGTGGAAATAACACTTATGGTTTAACATGGTTCATCATAAACCATTCAATGGTAAAATAAATCTAATACACTCAGACATGCTATCCATATGTATCTAGATTTAATAACTAGTCGTGGTTTAATTATTAAAAGTCGTTTTTATGATGTAAGGAATAGTATACCTATTGTGAACATCTAAGAGTGGAATTAAAGCTAATTGTTTAACATGGTTTATCATAAACCATTCAATGGTAAAATAAATCTGATACACTCAGACATGCTATCCATATGCATCTAGATTTAATAACTAGTAGTGGTTTAATTATTAAATGTACTTATTATGATTTTAATGGTAGTATACCAAATGTGAATATCTCAGTGTGGAAATAACACTTATGGTTTAACATGGTTTATCATAAACCATTCAATGGTAAATTAAATCCAATACACTCAGACATACTATCCATATGTATCTAGATTTACTAACTAGTAATGGTTTAATTATTAAATGTACTTATTATGATTTTAGTGATTGTATACCTATTGTGATTATCTCAGTGTGGAAATAACACTTATGGTTTAACATGGTTTATCATAAACCATTCAATGGTAAAATAAATCTATTACACTCAGATATACTATCCATATGTATCTAGATTTACTAACTAGTAAAGGTTTAATTATTAAATTTACTTATTATGATTTTAATGATAGTATACCTATTGTGAATATCTCAGTGTGGAAATAACACTTATGGTTTAACATGGTTCATCATAAACCATTCAATAGTAAAATAAATCCAATACACTCAGACATGCTATCCATATGCATCTAGATGTACTAACTAGTAAAGGTTTAATTATTAAATTTACTTATTATGATTTTAATGATAGTATACCTATTGTGAATATCTCAGTGTGGAAATAACACATTGTTTAACATGGTTAATCATTAACCATTCAATGGTAAATTAAATCTAATACACTGAGACATACTATCCATATGTGTCTAGATTTTCTAACTAGTAATGGTTTAATTATTAAACGTCGTTATTATAATTTAAATAATAGTATATCAATTGTGAATATCTCAGTGTGGAAATAACACTTATGGTTTAACATGGTTCATCATGAACCATTCAATGGTAAAATAAATCTAATACACTCAGACATGCTATCCATATGCATCTAGATTTAATAACTAGTCGTGGTTTAATTATTAAAAGTCGTTTTTGTGATGTTAGTGATAGTATACCTATTGTGAATATCTAAGAGTGGAATTAAAGCTAATGGTTTAACATGGTTTATCATAAACCATTCAATGGTACATTAAATCTATTACACTCAGATATACTATCCATATATAACTAGATTTACTAACTAGTAAAGGTTTAATTATTAAATGTACTTATTGTGATTTTAATGATAGTATACCTATTGTGAATATCTCAGTGTGGAAATAACACTTACGGTTTAACATAGTTTATCATAAACCATTGAATGGTAAATTAAATTTAATACCCTCAGACATACTATCCATATGAATCTAGATTTACTAACTAGTAATGGTTTAATTATTAAACGTCGTTATTATGATTTTAAACAATAGTATACCAATTGTGAATATCTCAGTGTGGAAATAACACTTATGGTTTAACATGGTTTATCATAAACCATTCAATGGTAAATTAAATCTAATACACTCAGACATACTATCCATATGTATCTACATTTACTAACTAGTAATGGTTTAATTATTAAATGTACTTATTATGATTTTAATGATAGTATACCAATTGTGAATATCTCAGTGTGGAAATAACACTTATGGTTTAACATGGTTTATCATAAACCATTCAATGGTAAATTAAATCCAATGCACTCAGACATACTATCCATATGTATCTAGATTTACTAACTAGTAATCGTTTAATTATTAAATGTACTTATTATGATTTTAGTGATTGTATACATATTGTGATTATCTCAGTGTGGAAATAACACTTATGGTTTAACATGGTTAATCATTAACCATTCAATGGTAAATTAAATCTAATACACTCAGACATAATATCCATATCTGTTTAGAATTACTAACTAGTAATGGTTTAATTATTAAATGTACTTATTATGATATTAGTGATTGTGAATATCAAAGTGTGGAAATAACACATGGTTTAACATGGTTTATCATAAACCATTCAATGGTAAATTAAATCTAATACACTCACACATACTATCCATATGTATCTAGATTTACTAACTAGTAATGGTTTAATTATTTAATGTACTTATTATGATTTTAGTGATTGTATACCTATTGTGATTATCTCAGTGTGGAAACAACACTTATGGTTTAACATGGTTTATCATAAACCATTCAATGGTAAAATAAATCTATTACACTCAGATATACTATCCATATGTATCTAGATTTACTAACTAGTAAAGGTTTAATTATTAAATTTACTTATTATGATTTTAATGATAGTATACCTATTGTGAATATCTCAGTGTGGAAATAACACATTGTTTAACATGGTTAATAATTAACCATTCAATGGTAAATTAAATCTAATACCCTCAGACATACTATCCACATGAATCTACAATTACTAACTAGTAATGGTTTAATTATTAAACGTCGTTATTATGATTTTAAATAATAGTATACCAATTGTGAATATCTCAGTGTGGAAATAACACTTATGGTTTAACATGGTTTATCATAAACCATTCAATGGTAAATTAAATCTAATACACTCAGACATACTATCCATATGTATCTACATTTACTAACTAGTAATGGTTTAATTATTAAACGTCGTTATTATGATTTCAATAATAGTATAGAATTGTGAATATCTCAGTGTGGAAGTAACACTTACGGTTTAACATGGTTTATCATAAACCATTCAATGGTAAATTAAATTTAATATACTCAGACATACTATAAATATGTATCTAGATTTACTAACTAGTAATGGTTTAATTATTAAATGTACTTATTAAGATTTTAATGATACTATACCAATTGTTAATTTCTCAGGGTGGAAATAACACTTATGGTTTAACATGGTTTATCATAAATCATTCAATAGTAAATTAAATCTAATACACGCAGACATACTATCTATATGTATCTGGATTAATAACTTGTAATGGTTTAATTTTTAAATGTACTTATTATGATTTTAGTGATAGTATACCTATTAAGAATATCTCAGAGTGGAATTAAATCTTATGGTTTAACATGGTTTATCATTAACCTATCAATGGTGAATTAAATCTAATACACTCAGACATTATATCCATAAGTATCTAGATTTACTAACCAGTAATGGTTTAATTATTAAATTTCGTTATTATAATTTGAATAATAGCATACCAATTGTGAGTATCTCAGTGTGGAAATAAAACTTATGGTTTAACATGGTTCATCATAAACCATTCAATGGTAAAATAAATCTAATACACTCAGACATGCTATCCATATGCATCTAGATTTAATAACTAGTAGTGGTTTAATTATTAAATGTACTTATTATCATTTTAATGGTAGTATACCAAATGTGAATATCTCAGTGTGGAAATAACACTTATGGTTTAACATGGTTTATCATAAACAATTCAATGGTAAATTAAATCCAATGCACTCAGACATACTATCCATATGTATCTAGATTTACTAACTAGTAATGGTTTAATTATTAAATGTACTTATTATGATTTTAGTGATTGTATACCTATTGTGATTATCTCAGTGTGGAAATAACACTTATGGTTTAACATGGTTTATCATAAACCATTCAATGGTAAAATAAATCTATTACACTCAGATATACTATCCATATGTATCTAGATTTACTAACTAGTAAAGGTTTAATTATTAAATTTACTTATTATGATTTTAATGATAGTATACCTATTGTTAATATCTCAGTGTGGAAATAACACATTGTTTAACATGGTTAATCATTAACCATTCAATGGTAAATTAAATCTAATACACTCAGACATAATATCCATATCTGTTTAGAATTACTAACTAGTAATGGTTTAATTATTAAATGTACTTATTATGATATTAGTGATTGTGAATATCAAAGTGTGGAAATAACACATGGTTTAACATGGTTTATCATAAACCATTCAATGGTAAATTCAATCTAATACACTCACACATACTATCCATATGTATCTAGATTTACTAACTAGTAATGGTTTAATTATTTAATGTACTTATTATGATTTTAGTGATTGTATACCTATTGTGATTATCTAAGTGTGGAAACAACACTTATGGTTTAACATGGTTCATCATAAACCATTCAATGGTAAATTAAATCTAATACACTCAGACATACTATCCATATGTATCTACATTTACAAACTAGTAATGGTTTAATTATTAAACGTCGTTATTATGATTTAAATAATAGTATATAATTGTGAATATCTCAGTGTGGAAATAACACTTATGGTTTAACATGGTTCATCATAAACCATTCAATGGTAAAATAAATCTAATACACTCAGACATGCTATCCATATGTATCTAGATTTAATAACTAGTCGTGGTTTAATTATTAAAAGTCGTTTTTATGATGTTAGGGATAGTATACCTATTGTGAATATCTAAGAGTGGAATTAAAGCTAATGGTTTAACATGGTTTATCATAAACCATTCAATGGTAAATTAAATCTAATACCCTCAGACATACTATCCATATGTATCTACATTTAGTAACTAGTAATGGTTTAATTATAAAACGTCGTTATTATGATTTTAAATAATAGTATACCAATTGTGAATATCTCAGTGTGGAAGTAACACTTATGGTTTAGCATGGTTTATCATAATACATTCAATGGTAAATTAAATCTAATACACTCAAACATACTATCCATATGTATCTACATTTACTAACTAGTAATGGTTTAATTATTAAACGTCGTTATTATGATTTAAATAATAGTATATAATTGTGAATATCTCAGTGTGGAAATAACACTTATGGTTTAACATGGTTTATCATAAACCATTCAATGGTAAATTAAATCTAATACACTCAGTCATAATACCCATATGTATCTAGATTTAATAACTAGTAATGGTTTAATTATTAAAAGTCGTTTTTATGATTTTAGTGATAGTATACCTATTGTGAATTTCTCAGTGTGGAAATAACACTTATGGTTTAACATGGTATATCATAAACCATTCTATGGTAAATTAAATCTAATACACTCAGACATACTATCTATATGTATCTGTATTAATAACTTGTAATGGTTTAATTTTTAAATGTACTTATTATGATTTTAATGATAGTATACCAATTGTAAATATCTCAGTGTGGAAATAACACTAATGGCTTAACATGGTTTATCATAAACCATTCAATGGTAAATTAAATTTAATACCCTCAGACATACTATCCATATGTATCTACATTTACTAACTAGTAATGGTTTAATTATTATACGTCGTTATTATGATTTAAATAATAGTATATAATTGTGAATATCTCTGAGTGGAAAAAACACTTATGGTTTAACATGGTTTATCATAAACCATTCAATGGTAAATTAAATCCAATGCACTCAGACATACTATCCATATGTATCTAGATTTACTAACTAGTAATGGTTTAATTATTAAAAGTCGTTTTTATGATTTTAGTGATAGTATACCTATTGTGAATATCTAAGAGTGGAATTAAAGCTAATGGTTTAACATGGTTTATCATAAACCATTCAATGGTAAATTAAATCTATTACACTCAGATATACTATCCATATATAACTAGATTTACTAACTAGTAAAAGTTTAATTATTAAATGTACGTATTATGATTTTAATGATAGTATACCTATTGTGAATATCTCAGTGTGGAAATAACACTTATGGTTTAACATGGTTTATCATAAACCTATCAATGGTAAACAAAATCTAATACACTCAGACATACTATCCATATGAATCTGGATTTATTAACTAGTAATGGTTTAATTATTAAATGTACTTATTATGATTTTAATGATTATACCTATTTTGAATATCTCAGTGTGGAAATAACACTTATGGTTTAACATGGTTTATCATAAACCATTCAATGGTATATTAAAACAAATACACTCAGACATACTATCCATATGTATCTACATTTACTAACTAGTAATGGTTTAATTATTAAACGTCGTTATTATGGTTTTAAATAATAGTATACGAATTGTGAATATCTCAGTGTGGAAATAACACTTATGGTTTAACGTGGTTTATCATAAACCATTCAATGGTAAAATAAATCTAATACACTCAGACATGCTATCCATATGCATCTAGATTTAATAACTAGTAGTGGTTTAATTATTAAATGTACTTATTATGATTTAAATAATAGTATATAATTGTGAATATCTCAGTGTGGAAATAACACTTATGGTTTAACATAATTTATCATAAATCATTCAATGGTAAATTAAATTTAATATACTCAGACATACTATCCATATGTATCTAGATTTACTAACTTGTAATGGTTTAATTATTAAATGTACTTATTATGATTTTAATGATAGTATACCAATTGTTAATTTCTCAGGGTGGAAATAACACTTATGGTTTAACATGGTTTATCATAAATCATTCAATAGTAAATTAAATCTAATACACTCAGACATACTATCTATATGTATCTGGATTAATAACTTGTAATGGTTTAATTTTAAAATGTACTTATTATCATTTTAATGATAGTATACCAATTGTGAATATCTCTGAGTGGAAAAAACACTTATGGTTTAACATGGTTTATCATAAACCATTCAATGGTAAATTAAATCCAATGCACTCAGACATACTATCCATATGTATCTAGATTTACTAACTAGTAATGGTTTAATTATTAAAAGTCGTTTTTATGATTTTAGTGATAGTATACCTATTGTGAATATCTAAGAGTGGAATTAAAGCTAATGGTTTAACATGGTTTATCATAAACCATTCAATGGTAAATTAAATCTATTACACTCAGATATACTATCCATATATAACTAGATTTACTAACTAGTAAAGGTTTAATTATTAAATGTACGTATTATGATTTTAATGATAGTATACGAATTGTGAATATCTCAGTGTGGAAATAACACTTATGGTTTAACATGGTTTATCATAAACCTATCAATGGTAAACAAAATCTAATACACTCAGACATACTATCCATATGAATCTGGATTTATTAACTAGTAATGGTTTAATTATTAAATGTACTTATTATGATTTTAATGATTATACCTATTTTGAATATCTCAGTGTGGAAATAACACTTATGGTTTAACATGGTTTATCATAAACCATTTAATGGTATATTAAAACAAATACACTCAGACATACTATCCATATGTATCTACATTTACTAACTAGTAATGGTTTAATTATTAAACGTCGTTATTATGGTTTTAAATAATAGTATGCGAATTGTGAATATCTCAGTGTGGAAATAACACTTATGGTTTAACATGGTTTATCATAAACCATTCAATGGTAAATTAAATCTAATACCCTCAGACATACTATCCATATGTATCTACATTTAGTAACTAGTAATGGTTTAATTATAATACGTCGTTATTATGATTTTAAATAATAGTATACCAATTGTGAATATCTCAGTGTGGAAGTAACACTTATGGTTTAGCATGGTTTATCATAAACTATTCAATGGTAAATTAAATCTAATACACTCAGACATTCTATCCATATGTAAATGTACTTATTATGATTCTAATGATAGTATACCAATTGTGAATATCTCAGGGTGGAAATAAAACTTATGGTTTAACATGGTTTATCATAAACCATTCAATGGTAAATTAAATCTAATACACTCAGACATACTATCCATATGTATCTACATTTACAAACTAGTAATGGTTTAATTATTAAACGTCGTTATTATGATTTAAATAATAGTATATAATTGTGAATATCTCAGTGTGGAAATAACACTTATGGTTTAACATGGTTCATCATAAACCATTCAATGGTAAAATAAATCTAATACACTCAGACATGCTATCCATATGTATCTAGATTTAATAACTAGTCGTGGTTTAATTATTAAAAGTCGTTTTTATGATGTAAGGAATAGTATACCTATTGTGAACATCTAAGAGTGGAATTAAAGCTAATTGTTTAACATGGTTTATCATAAACCATTCAATGGTAAAATAAATCTGATACACTCAGACATGCTATCCATATGCATCTAGATTTAATAACTAGTAGTGGTTTAATTATTAAATGTACTTATTATGATTTTAATGGTAGTATACCAAATGTGAATATCTCAGTGTGGAAATAACACTTATGGTTTAACATGGTTTATCATAAACCATTCAATGGTAAATTAAATCCAATACACTCAGACATACTATCCATATGTATCTAGATTTACTAACTAGTAATGGTTTAATTATTAAATGTACTTATTATGATTTTAGTGATTGTATACCTATTGTGATTATCTCAGTGTGGAAATAACACTTATGGTTTAACATGGTTTATCATAAACCATTCAATGGTAAAATAAATCTATTACACTCAGATATACTATCCATATGTATCTAGATTTAATAACTAGTAAAGGTTTAATTATTAAATTTACTTATTATGATTTTAATGATAGTATACCTATTGTGAATATCTCAGTGTGGAAATAACACTTATGGTTTAACATGGTTCATCATAAACCATTCAATAGTAAAATAAATCCAATACACTCAGACATGCTATCCATATGCATCTAGATGTACTAACTAGTAAAGGTTTAATTATTAAATTTACTTATTATGATTTTAATGATAGTATACCTATTGTGAATATCTCAGTGTGGAAATAACACATTGTTTAACATGGTTAATCATTAACCATTCAATGGTAAATTAAATCTAATACACTGAGACATACTATCCATATGTGTCTTGATTTTCTAACTAGTAATGGTTTAATTATTAAACGTCGTTATTATAATTTAAATAATAGTATATCAATTGTGAATATCTCAGTGTGGAAATAACACTTATGGTTTAACATGGTTCATCATGAACCATTCAATGGTAAAATAAATCTAATACACTCAGACATGCTATCCATATGCATCTAGATTTAATAACTAGTCGTGGTTTAATTATTAAAAGTCGTTTTTGTGATGTTAGTGATAGTATACCTATTGTGAATATCTAAGAGTGGAATTAAAGCTAATGGTTTAACATGGTTTATCATAAACCATTCAATGGTACATTAAATCTATTACACTCAGATATACTATCCATATATAACTAGATTTACTAACTAGTAAAGGTTTAATTATTAAATGTACTTATTGTGATTTTAATGATAGTATACCTATTGTGAATATCTCAGTGTGGAAATAACACTTACGGTTTAACATAGTTTATCATAAACCATTAAATGGTAAATTAAATTTAATACCCTCAGACATACTATCCATATGAATCTAGATTTACTAACTAGTAATGGTTTAATTATTAAACGTCGTTATTATGATTTTAAACAATAGTATACCAATTGTGAATATCTCAGTGTGGAAATAACACTTATGGTTTAACATGGTTTATCATAAACCATTCAATGGTAAATTAAATCTAATACACTCAGACATACTATCCATATGTATCTACATTTACTAACTAGTAATGGTTTAATTATTAAATGTACTTATTATGATTTTAATGATAGTATACCAATTGTGAATATCTCAGTGTGGAAATAACACTTATGGTTTAACATGGTTTATCATAAACCATTCAATGGTAAATTAAATCCAATGCACTCAGACATACTATCCATATGTATCTAGATTTACTAACTAGTAATCGTTTAATTATTAAATGTACTTATTATGATTTTAGTGATTGTATACATATTGTGATTATCTCAGTGTGGAAATAACACTTATGGTTTAACATGGTTTATCATAAACCATTCAATGGTAAAATAAATCTATTACACTCAGATATACTATCCATATGTATCTAGATTTACTAACTAGTAAAGGTTTAATTATTAAATTTACTTATTATGATTTTAATGATAGTATACCTATTGTGAATATCTCAGTGTGGAAATAACACATTGTTTAACATGGTTAATCATTAACCATTCAATGGAAAATTAAATCTAATACCCTCAGACATACTATCCATATGAATCTACAATTACTAACTAGTAATGGTTTAATTATTAAACGTCGTTATTATGATTTTAAATAATAGTATACCAATTGTGAATATCTCAGTGTGGAAATAACACTTATGGTTTAACATGGTTTATCATAAACCATTCAATGGTAAATTAAATCTAATACACTCAGACATACTATCCATATGTATATACATTTACTAACTAGTAATGGTTTAATTATTAAATGTACTTATTATGATTTAAATAATAGTATATAATTGTGAATATCTCAGTGTGGAAATAACACTTATGGTTTAACATGGTTTATCATAAACCATTCAATGGTAAATTAAATTCAATATACTCAGACATACTATCCATATGTATCTAGATTTACTAACTAGTAATGGTTTAATTATTAAATGTACTTATTATGATTTTAATGATAGTATACCAATTGTAAATATCTCAGTGTGGAAATAACACTTATGGTTTAACATGGTTTATCATAAATCATTCAATGGTAAATTAAATCTAATACACTCAGACATACTATTTATATGTATCTGGATTAATAACTTGTAATGGTTTAATTTTTAAATGTACTTATTATGATTTTAGTGATAGTATACCTATTAAGAATATCTCAGAGTGGAATTAAATCTTATGGTTTAACATGGTTTATCATTAACCTATCAATGGTGAATTAAATCTAATACACTCAGACATTATATCCATAAGTATCTAGATTTACTAACCAGTAATGGTTTAATTATTAAATGTCGTTATTATAATTTGAATAATAGCATACCAATTGTGAGTATCTCAGTGTGGAAATAAAACTTATGGTTTAACATGGTTCATCATAAACCATTCAATGGTAAAATAAATCTAATACACTCAGACATGCTATCCATATGCATCTAGATTTAATAACTAGTAGTGGTTTAATTATTAAATGTACTTATTATGATTTTAATGGTAGTATACCAAATGTGAATATCTCAGTGTGGAAATAACACTTATGGTTTAACATGGTTTATCATAAACCATTCAATGGTAAATTAAATCCAATGCACTCAGACATACTATCCATATGTATCTAGATTTACTAACTGGTAATGGTTTAAATATTAAATGTACTTATTATGATTTTAGTGATTGTATACCTATTGTGATTATCTCAGTGTGGAAATAACACTTATGGTTTAACATGGTTTATCATAAACCATTCAATGGTAAAATAAATCTATTACACTCAGATATACTATCCATATGTATCTAGATTTACTAACTAGTAAAGGTTTAATTATTAAATTTACTTATTATGATTTTAATGATAGTATACCTATTGTTAATATCTCAGTGTGGAAATAACACATTGTTTAACATGGTTAATCATTAACCATTCAATGGTAAATTAAATCTAATACACTCAGACATAATATCCATATCTGTTTAGAATTACTAACTAGTAATGGTTTAATTATTAAATGTACTTATTATGATATTAGTGATTGTGAATATCAAAGTGTGGAAATAACACATGGTTTAACATGGTTTATCATAAACCATTCAATGGTAAATTAAATCTAATACACTCACACATACTATCCATATGTATCTAGATTTACTAACTAGTAATGGTTTAATTATTAAATGTACTTATTATGATTTTAGTGATTGTATACCTATTGTGATTATCTCAGTGTGGAAACAACACTTATGGTTTAACATGGTTTATCATAAACCATTCAATGGTAAAATAAATCTATTACACTCAGATATACTATCCATATGTATCTAGATTTACTAACTAGTAAAGGTTTAATTATTAAATTTACTTATTATGATTTTAATGATAGTATACCTATTGTGAATATCTCAGTGTGGAAATAACACATTGTTTAACATGGTTAATAATTAACCATTCAATGGTAAATTAAATCTAATACCCTCAGACATACTATCCATATGAATCTACAATTACTAACTAGTAATGGTTTAATTATTAAACGTCGTTATTATGATTTTAAATAATAGTATACCAATTGTGAATATCTCAGTGTGGAAATAACACTTATGGTTTAACATGGTTTATCATAAACCATTCAATGGTAAATTAAATCTAATACACTCAGACATACTATCCATATGTATCTACATTTACTAACTAGTAATGGTTTAATTATTAAACGTACTTATTAAGATTTTAATGATAGTATACCAATTGTTAATTTCTCAGGGTGGAAATAACACTTATGGTTTAACATGGTTTATCATAAATCATTCAATAGTAAATTAAATCTAATACACTCAGACATACTATCTATATGTATCTGGATTAATAACTTGTAATGGTTTAATTTTTAAATGTACTTATTATGATTTTAGTGATAGTATACCTATTAAGAATATCTCAGAGTGGAATTAAATCTTATGGTTTAACATGGTTTATCATTAACCTATCAATGGTAAATTAAATCTAATACACTCAGACATTATATCCATAAGTATCTAGATTTACTAACCAGTAATGGTTTAATTATTAAATTTCGTTATTATAATTTGAATAATAGCATACCAATTGTGAGTATCTCAGTGTGGAAATAAAACTTATGGTTTAACATGGTTCATCATAAACCATTCAATGGTAAAATAAATGTAATACTCTCAGACATGCTATCCATATGCATCTAGATTTAATAACTAGTAGTAGTTTAATTATTAAATGTACTTATTATGATTTTAATGGTAGTATACCAAATGTGAATATCTCAGTGTGGAAATAACACTTATGGTTTAACATGGTTTATCATAAACCATTCAATGGTAAATTAAATCCAATGCACTCAGACATACTATCCATATGTATCTAGATTTACTAACTAGTAATGGTTTAATTATTAAATGTACTTATTATGATTTTAGTGATTGTATACCTATTGTGATTATCTCAGTGTGGAAATAACACTTATGGTTTAACATGGTTTATCATAAACCATTCAATGGTAAAATAAATCTATTACACTCAGATATACTATCCATATGTATCTAGATTTACTAACTAGTAAAGGTTTAATTATTAAATTTACTTATTATGATTTTAATGATAGTATACCTATTGTTAATATCTCAGTGTGGAAATAACACATTGTTTAACATGGTTAATCATTAACCATTCAATGGTAAATTAAATCTAATACACTCAGACATAATATCCATATCTGTTTAGAATTACTAACTAGTAATGGTTTAATTATTAAATGTACTTATTATGATATTAGTGATTGTGAATATCAAAGTGTGGAAATAACACATGGTTTAACATGGTTTATCATAAACCATTCAATGGTAAATTAAATCTAATACACTCACACATACTATCCATATGTATCTAGATTTACTAACTAGTAATGGTTTAATTATTAAATGTACTTATTATGATTTTAGTGATTGTATACCTATTGTGATTATCTCAGTGTGGAAACAACACTTATGGTTTAACATGGTTTATCATAAACCATTCAATGGTAAAATAAATCTATTACACTCAGATATACTATCCATATGTATCTAGATTTACTAACTAGTAAAGGTTTAATTATTAAATTTACTTATTATGATTTTAATGATAGTATACCTATTGTGAATATCTCAGTGTGGAAATAACACATTGTTTAACATGGTTAATAATTAACCATTCAATGGTAAATTAAATCTAATACCCTCAGACATACTATCCATATGAATCTACAATTACTAACTAGTAATGGTTTAATTATTAAACGTCGTTATTATGATTTTAAATAATAGTATACCAATTGTGAATATCTCAGTGTGGAAATAACACTTATGGTTTAACATGGTTTATCATAAACCATTCAATGGTAAATTAAATCTAATACACTCAGACATACTATCCATATGTATCTACATTTACTAACTAGTAATGGTTTAATTATTAAACGTACTTATTAAGATTTTAATGATAGTATACCAATTGTTAATTTCTCAGGGTGGAAATAACACTTATGGTTTAACATCGTTTATCATAAATCATTCAATAGTAAATTAAATCTAATACACTCAGACATACTATCTATATGTATCTGGATTAATAACTTGTAATGGTTTAATTTTTAAATGTACTTATTATGATTTTAGTGATAGTATACCTATTAAGAATATCTCAGAGTGGAATTAAATCTTATGGTTTAACATGGTTTATCATTAACCTATCAATGGTGAATTAAATCTAATACACTCAGACATTATATCCATAAGTATCTAGATTTACTAACCAGTAATGGTTTAATTATTAAATTTCGTTATTATAATTTGAATAATAGCATACCAATTGTGAGTATCTCAGTGTGGAAATAAAACTTATGGTTTAACATGGTTCATCATAAACCATTCAATGGTAAAATAAATGTAATACACTCAGACATGCTATCCATATGCATCTAGATTTAATAACTAGTAGTAGTTTAATTATTAAATGTACTTATTATGATTTTAATGGTAGTATACCAAATGTGAATATCTCAGTGTGGAAATAACACTTATGGTTTAACATGGTTTATCATAAACCATTCAATGGTAAATTAAATCCAATGCACTCAGACATACTATCCATATGTATCTAGATTTACTAACTAGTAATGGTTTAATTATTAAATGTACTTATTATGATTTTAGTGATTGTATACCTATTGTGATTATCTCAGTGTGGAAATAACACTTATGGTTTAACATGGTTTATCATAAACCATTCAATGGTAAAATAAATCTATTACACTCAGATATACTATCCATATGAATCTATATTTACTAACTAGTAATGGTTTAATTATTAAACGTCGTTATTATGATTTTAAATAATAGTATACCAATTGTGAATATCTCAGTGTGGAAATAACACTTATGGTTTAACATGGTTTATCATAAACCATTGAATGGTAAATTAAATTTAATACCCTCAGACATACTATCCATATGAATCTATATTTACTATCTAGTAATGGTTTAATTATTAAACGTCGTTATTATGATTTTAAATAATAGTATACCAATTGTGAATATCTCAGTGTGGAAATAACACTTATGGTTTAACATGGTTTATCTTAAACCATTCAATGGTAAATTAAATCTAATACACTCAGAAATACTATCCATATGTATCTACATTTACTAACTAGTAATGGTTTAATTTTTAAACGTCGTTATTATGATTTAAATAATAGTATATAATTGTGAATATCTCAGTGTGGAAATAACACTTATGGTTTAACATGGTTTATCATAAACCATTGAATGGTGAATTAAATTTAATATCCTCAGACATACTATCCATATGTATCTAGATTTACTAACTAGTAATGGTTTAATTATTAAATGTTCTTATTATGATGTTAATGATAGTATACGAATTGTGAATTTCTCAGTGTGGAAATAACACTTATGGTTTAACATGGTTTATCATAAACCATTCAATGGTAAATTAAATCTAATACACTCAGACATACTATCCATATGTATCTAGATTTACTAACTAGTAATGGTTTAATTATTAAAAGTCGTTTTTATGATTTTAATGATAGTGTACCTATTAAGAATATCTCAGAGTGGAATTAACACATGGTTTATCATGGTTTATCATAAACCTATCAATGGTTAATAAAATCTAGTACACTCAGACATACTATCCATATGTATCTAAATTTACTAACTAGTAATGGTTTAATTATTATACGTCGTTATTATGATTTAATTAATAGTATATAATTGTGAATATCTCAGTGTGGAAATAACACTTAAGGTTTAACATGGTTTATAATAAACGATTCAATGGTGAATTAAATCTAATAAACTCAGACATACTATCCATATGTATCTAGTTTTACTAACTAGTAACGGTTTAATTATTAAAAGTCGTTTTTATGATTTTAATGATAGTGTACCTATTAATAATATCTCAGAGTGGAATTAAAACTTATGGTTTAACATGGTTTATCATTAACCTATCAATGGTGAATTAAATCTAATACACTCAGACATTATATCCATATGTATCTAGATTTACTAACTAGTAATGGTTTAATTATTAAAAGTCGTTATTATAATTTTAAATAATTGTATACCAATTGTGAATATCTCAGTGTGGAAATAACACTTATGGTTTAACATGGTTTATCATAAACCATTCAATGGTAAATTAAAACTAATACACTCAGACATACTATCCATATGTATCTAGATTTACTAACTAGTAATGGTTTAATTATTAAAAGTCCTTAATATGATTTTACTGATAGTATACCTATTCTGAATATCTCAGTGTGGAAATAACACATGGTTTAACATGGTTTATCATAAACCAGTCAATGGTAAATTAAATACAATGCACTCAGATATACCATCCATATGGATCTAGATTTACTAACTAGTAATGGTTTAAGTATTAAACGTCGTTATTATGATTTATATAATAATATACCAATTGTGAATATCTCAGTGTGGAAATAACACTGATGGATTAACATGGTTTATCAGAAACCATTCAATGGGGAATTAAATCTATTACACTCAGATATACTATCCATATGTAACTAGATTTACTAACTAGTAATGATTAAATTATTAAATGTTCTTATTTTGATTTTAGTGATAGTATACCTATTGTTAATATCTCAGTTTAGAAATAACACTTATGGTTTAACATGGTTTATCATAAACCATTCAATGGTAAATTAAATCTAATACACTCAGACATACTATCCATATGTATCTGGATATACTAACTAGTAATGGTTTAATTATTTAATGTACTTATTATGATTTTAATGATAGTATACCCATTGTAAATATCTCAGTGTGGAAATAACACTTATGGCTTAACATGGTTAATCATAAACCATTGAATGGTAAATTAAATTTAATACCCTCAGACATACTATCCATATGAATCTACATTTACTAACTAGGAATGGTTTAACTATTAAACGTCGTTATTATGATTTTAATAATAGTATATAATTGTGAATATCTCAGTGTGGAAGTAACACTTACGGTTTAACATGGTTTATCTTAAACCATTCAATGGTAAATTAAATTTAATACACTCAGAAATACTATCCATATGTATCTACATTTACTAACTAGTAATGGTTTAATTATTAAATGTACTTATTATGATTTTAATGATAGTGTACCTATTAAAAATATCTCAGAGTGGAATTAACACATGGTTTATCATGGTTTATCTTAATCCTATCAATGGTTAATAAAATTTAATACACTCAGACATACTATCCATATGTATCTACATTTACTAACTAGTAATGGTTTAATTATTAAACGTCGTTATTATGATTTAAATAATAGTATATAATTGTGAATATCTCAGTGTGGAAATAACACTTATTGTTTAACATGGTTTATCATAAACCATTCAATGGTAAATAAAATTTAATATACTCAGACATACTATCCATATGTATCTAGATCAACTAACTAGTAATGGTTTAATTATTAAATGTACTTATTATGATTTTAATGATAGTATACCAATTGTTAATTTCTCAGGGTGGAAATAACACTTATGGTTTAACATGGTTTATCATAAACCATTCAATGGTAAATTAAATCTAATACACTCAGACATACTATCTATATGTATCTGGATTAATAATTTGTAATGGTTTAATTTTTAAATGTACTTATTATGATTTTAATGATAGTATACCAATTGTTAATTTCTCAGGGTGGAAATAACACTTATGGTTTAACATGGTTTATCATAAACCATTCAATGGTAAATTAAATCTAATACACTCAGACATA